>JACAVU010000001.1:28119248-28719248 GCA_014183005.1 Castanea mollissima
TTGTTAATTAAATTATCTTGTTTTTGGTTCTCATTAATCTCTGTGATTTGCAACGATTGTGATATGTGAAAATCAAAGAATTTCATTACTTTATTGTTTATCCTCTGTTTGGTTGCTGAGAAAATGTAGAAATTTATAGAAATGCTTGTAAAATAATTAAAAAAATGAAAATTTTGAGCAATATGAGCTGTAGTTGAGTGGAATTTTTTTAAAATAAAAAATTTAGGATCCCTTTTGGCGGGGTTTCAATTTTTGAAGAATTTAATATATATATATATATATATATATATATATATATATATTTTTTTTTTTTTTCTTTTGGGTTTTCTTTACCTACTCTTATCAGCAAAAAAACGATGTGTTTTTGTGTGCTTTTGGAAGATGGAAGTACAGTATAAGGTTAACTGGACAACTTGAGGTGGTAATTTTACTTCCATGATTGCTATATGCAGAAGTAATTGATTGAACCATACGTTGGCAGTCACTATTGTAGGCGGATTGGATAGAAAGAGCAAATATTATTGGATATTATGGTGGAGAAGAATAATAGATACCCTGGTGGGTACTATGCTAATGCGTTTGGGAGGGCGGGTGAATTAGAGGGATCTGGTAGCTCAGGGCGAATTGACACAGAAATAACTGCTTCAGAGGATTCAAGTGCCCCAATGAGGAAATGTATTAGTTTAAATTCCAATAATTGTGATGCCTTTGGTGTCCCTACACAAGTCCTTCCCCTCTCAAATATGTTGCCATCTGAAAGAAAGGAAATAATACATAGGTTAAAAATGGAACTTCAACAGATTCGGATACTTCAGAAGAAAGTTGAATCACAAAGGACTAATGCTGTCCCCGTGTCATCTTCTAGTGATATTCTTAGCTGTAGTAATGGACAAGTTGGGCCACGGGCAGAAAGTTTGAAAAAATCATCAACATTGACTTCTGGGCCTGGAAAGAAATTGAATACGGCGAGTCAGAAACAACATGGATTGAATCGTGGCACTTCTGGAAGGTTTGAGACCACACCAAGCACTGCAACTGCAACTGCAATTTTGATGAAACAGTGTGAGGCTCTGTTGAAACGATTGATGTCCCATCAGCATTCATGGGTTTTCAACACCCCTGTTGATGCAGTGAAGTTGAATATTCCGGATTATTACACTGTTATTAAGCATCCAATGGATTTTGGGACAATAAAGAATAAGTTAGCTTCAGGAGCTTACTCCAGCCCATTGGATTTTCATGCTGATGTTAAACTTACCTTCACCAATGCGATGACCTACAATCCACCGGGAAATGATGTCCACCTCATGGCTGATACTCTTAATAAATATTTTGAAGTGAGATGGAAACCCATTGAGAAAAAACTACCCAAGACTGATGCCCAACTATTAGCAGCAAAATCTGGCCCTTGTGAAGACATGGAACCTGCTAAAAAAGTGACCCCTCCCTCAAAAAAGAGGAAAATCACTTCAATGCCCCTTGAAGTTGTGCAAAAGCCTATTAAGCATGTAATGACAGCTGAGGAGAGGCGCAGTTTAGGTAGGGAATTGGAGTCTTTGCATGGAGAAATACCTGTACATATCATTGAATTCTTGAGGGAGCATAGTTCCAATGGAAGGGAATGTGGAGAGGATGAAATTGAGATTGATATTGATGATCTTAGTGATGATACCTTGTTCACCCTGCGGAAGCTCTTAGATGACTATTTGAAAGAGAAACTAAAGAACCACCCAATAGCTGAACCTTGTGAAATAGAGGTATATACTAGCCTTCCTCCTATTCCAAAGTATTTGATGTTCTGTATGCTTTCTCTGTTGTATGTTTGACAAACGCATTTTTATATATTCTTTTAAGCAGCTGTTGAATGAATCAGGGCCAAGCAATTCATCCATGCAACCCTGCAAAGGTCACATTCTCCTTCATTTCCTTCATTTGGTTGCATATATAAAATATTATGGGGTTTGAGGGATACCTCTGTGGTTTCAGCACCTCTTATGGAGCTTGGGCACTGAGGTTTGAACCCCACTACCACCCCCCCCCCCCCCCAATATATATATATATATATATGTATAAATTTTTTTTTGAACTTCAGAATTGCTCATCAGTACTTTATATGACTTGTTTCTCTTCCTATACTGTGCATTAGGGAATGACCCAGGTGATGAAGATGTTGACATTGGTGGAAATGAGCCTCCCATCTCAAGTTACCCTCTTGTGGAGATAGAAAAGGATACAGCCCATAGAAGCAGTAAATGTATCAGCGCAGGCAGCTCCGGTGGTAAGTTGAGTTTGTCTTTCTTTTTTCTATCTTGGATAGATCTTTCTCAAAATTCATCCTTCTGAAAGAGAAATCATTAGGAAATGCAATTGTAGGAGCAACAAATCATAATCCACTTTGGGCCCCTATGTGGATTGAAGAGGACACATTAGATTTGTTATGGTTATGGGAGACACTGAACATAGCTAGAAGTCTTTGTCACAATTAAGCAGTCTTTATCTTGATGCCAAATAAGCTTTTCATTTAAAAGTAAACATCTTGTTGAGTTCTCATTGGCATATTCTAGAATGACATAAACAAGGAAATGTTATTAGATCTGAAAGCATTTAGTCTTTACTAAAACAAGTTATTGCCTACTTGGGGATTTTTGCTGTTGTGCTGGGCTCTAAGTAGTTTTTAATTATTTTATACAAGAAATACAATCTATGAAATCCCTTGTTTTCCATTTTTGTTTTTTTCATGTGGTTATTGCTGTATTTATTTATGGCTGTATCATGTGTTGTCTGCAGATTCAGGATCTGGCAGTTCTTCTGAAAGTGAATCTGATGGTGATAAAGCTTCAAGCCAGGCAAATGAATCCAAGGTATTTGATGGTTCAGTCTGTTAATTTTTTTTTGGGTGAGCCCTATAGTTATTTGAATTCGAATACCATTAAAATGGGATTTTGACCCCTGTTAACTAATTACAATGCTTTACTTGCTGCTTTGGGTTCATTTGTGGATGGATTGATGTTCAACCTGCATTCTATGTGCTCTGTGTTCTTTAGGTACCAGAAATCTTGGGGTCTGTTACTCAATTAGACGAAAAGGCTAGTGTTGGTGATCCTCTTGAAGGAAATCGTGAGTATATTTTCTTGTTCCCAAAATCCATTTTCATTTTGTATGTGTAAGTTTTGTGTAAAGGATATAAAAATTGGTACCTAATCACATGAAAAAAAAAGAGCTCCTCTTTAAAAATGTAAAAATGTTCCCTACGGTAATTAAAAGAAGAAGAAGAAGAACAGACCATCTATTTTAAAGTGAATCCTAGGAATACTGTTACAGCTCCTGCCCATAGTTGATGAAAGATTGTAAAATGGTACATTTTTTTGAAACAAAATAAAAATATTGGTATTTAAAAAAGGCTAAATTGCAAATTACACCCTCTACTTTACCCAAAACTCAATTTGGGCCTCTAATTTTACTTCATTTGAGTCTTCTAACTTTAAAACTTACGCTGTTTGTTTCAGCGATAATGTTTTCTAGAAAATGAGTTGTTTTTCAAAAAGTATTTTCTACAAAACTATATTATTTTCCTATATTTGGTAGCAACCTTAAATAAGTTGAAAAACAATCTCCTAACTTTCCCTATTTAGCTTGCTGTGAGATAAAGTTGTTTTCCAGAAAAATTCCTTGGAAAACAATTTTTTTAAAAAAGCTATGTTTTTTTTGTTGACCAAAGAGAGTTTTTCTTTAACTCATTTTTTCTGATACTATCAAACACTGAAAAACACGGAAAACTATATTTACACTAAGTTTTTCATTGAAACAAATGGAGTGTAATCAATTCAAGCATTCCATTAGTCTCTGTTAAAAAAACACCGTTAGAGGCCCCCAAAAGTACTTTTTTATTTTTATTTAAGAATATGAAATGGAAATGAACCATTATTACAAAAAAAGGGGTGTCTTCTTGCTCATCAAACACCCTTTTAGCAAAGTTTGCATTGGGCGTGGGCTGTGAGGTCTTCACTAGGAACAACCTAAACCCAGTTGTGAAATTGAAATTGGGGTATTAGGTTTGAATCTGGATGTGTGAGAAGTAGAAGGATTAATTGTGTTAGGGTGGGCGTTTGAGCAAGTGGATTTTGGTTTTGAATGGAATAATTGGGAGATCAAGGTGTTTTGGTTGTGGAGGATGGAAAAAGAGAAGAAGATGAGAAATTACGAATATAGGCAGCAAACATTTGGATTATAACAACTAGAACTACAAGAGAAGTGATTTGGCAGATGACAATGATTATATTGGAGCCTGAGAAGACCTATCAGTCTTGTAGGGAGGAGAGTTTTGACATTCTTCTCACTATAATGTACTCAGTATTACAGTCCTTTTACTGGTAACGAGTCTCTTAATCTTTCACTTGCTTCACATTCTACTCTTTCTACCAACTGTATCAAAATCTCAAACTCTCTCAGGTCTGCCAATCCTAATCACTATTATTATTATTCTTTTGTTTTTCCTTTTTGTTTCATTTCTTTCCATTTTTTTATTCTTAATAAAAAAGTAATTTTAAAGGTCTCTAACAATGTTTTTTAACAGAGAGTAACGGAAGGCCTAAATTGAATTAGTTTGAAATTTAAAAGACTCAAATGAACAAAAGTAAGGTTAGAGGCTTGAATTGAATTCTGGTCAAAGTTAGAGGGTGTAGTTTGCAATTTAGCCTTAAAAAAACATGCTCTTAGGCTATATGTGCTTGGGATTACCCCCACCCCCTTCCCCCACCCCCCCCAAAAAAAAAACTCACATCTGATTCTTGATCTTGCGTGCATTTCAAGAAGATTATAATTTGACTTATCGCCAAAAAGAAGATTATATTGTGTATTTACAAACTTTTTTTTTATCTTTTGTAGGACAATAGCTTTTTTTTTTTTTGGGACAGTTTATAACATATGATGTAGGCCAAATTGGTGAATTTATCTGCATGTTCTTTTGGGAGTTCAGAACTTGACTTAGGACAAATTTGGGAATTTATCTGTGTTTTTGTGGGGCTTAGGGGTAAGAGTATTTGTGGATCTATGGTTTTGAATGGCTGAAGAAAGGGTTATGGAGGTGTATTAGGAATTAAAATATGGTTTGATGAGTTATTTGATGGCTATTTGATAGAAGAAAGTATGTCGGGTTTTAGGGTTTTGTAGGTAAAAGAATGAGCGCATTTGGGGTTGCAACTTGCAAGGAAGGAGGAAAAAGAAGAAGAGTTTTATGGTGTCGAAGGGTGACATGAATGGTACCTGTGAACAGTACCACAGGAAAGAAAAGAAGATAAGAGAAGGGAAAGGAATAAAAGAATAATAAGGCTAACGCTCCTTGATAGTCAGACACCCAATATTTTATTGATCAACTCAATCCCTTCTTTGAGCACATTGAACACAAATATATTTATGGGGTGTTTCTTGCATTAATAATAGAAAATTCCTAGTTTTAGTAGTTGATTAAAACTTAATAAAATAAAAACTTGGGCTCAAAGAAAATAAAACCTAAGATAATAAAATACAAACTTGGGCCCAAAGAAAATAAAACCTAAGATAGTTAAGAAATCTCCTAGAAAGTTCTAGACAAATAAATTATACACTTAATTCAGGTTGCTGAAATTACAATTTTGCCTCTAAATACAAAATAGATCAAATAAAGACCCAAATTAAAAAAGTGTTTTAACCTTAGGACAGAAAAACTAGAACTTCAAGGTCACACCACTTTTATTTCAATTTTACCTTACATGTAAGCCCCATAAAATAATGCTTGAACAGATGAATTTGTAAAGTTGTAACAATGATGTAGGATCTTTAAGAATTCAGCACTATACTTGATTTCTTGATGAATTTTTATTTATTTTTTATTAATTAAAATTGATTTTTAAGGGTTTAGGTTACAAAGAATTAATCTTGATGGCTGTTTAGGGCTGAAACAAGGTATAGAACAAAGGGAAGATAAATAAAACAATAGACAATCACACCTAGGTCTTCCTAAGCAATGACACCATTAAAGGGTAAAATAAGCTGCTGGAATTTAATTAGAATCAAACTCACTATGAATATTATTGACTACAATAAACTCTTTATATAGGCTATTGTTAAATCCTTTCCTAGAGGGACCTGGACTCTAAATAACCTATTCCTGGAATTGATTAGGAATACTAATGACAAACCAAAAAGGAATTAATAACATCTAAACCAAATAGAAAAAGGACTCAAAACATAAAAAAAGACTTGTGGGCTTTTGGTACAGCCGAGGACAATTGCCTTTATTCTAGTAGAACTTAATTAAAACCGATCCAACTAAAAATAAACAATAAAATAAAACTTAATTGAACTTTAGAATGACTAAGCAAGGTCCCAAGAGAGCTTGTTATCATCTGAAACTTCCCAAATTAATGCTTGGTCACTTGAACCAGTTTTCCCTTGCCTCTTATAGGTCTTTAAAGTGGGCTGCCACTCACGTTCCCCATCACACACATCACCCAACACACGCTCACACTAATATGCATTCCATGCCCCTACGATGTTCAATCCATGTGTTGGGACTTGGGAAGACTGCTAAAGAGAGGTCATTAAACTTTCCAAATTAATGCTAGAGCACTAGAACTAGTTTTCCCTCGCCTCTTATGGGTCTTCAAGTGGGCCGCCACTTATGTTCCCCATCATATTTGTGTTCCTATTAAAAGCATTATAAATTATTTGTGTCAATTAAATGCCACTATCAGCATTTGAACTCTTTAAATTTCTCTAAAAGCCTATGAATTGTGATGCACTTTTAAGTGTCATATTCAGAACGAGTTCGGCAGAAGGTTAGCAAATGCAGTGTCTGAGGAATGGCCAGGGGGAGAAGAAACTGGCTATAGTTGCATCCTTTGTATTTACTGAAACATATATGTTATCTGCTGTATTACTTCTCATGCATATTTAAGAATAAACCTCAGCATCCAAGTCCACTGGGATCTTTTGCAGCTTTACGACTGACCGTTTATTTAATTGCTGGCCACTTTCAATTATTACTGAAACTATCTTATGTACCCTCAAAGTAGGCATAGGATAATTTAGGTGCTCTTCAAGCTGGACTATGGCTATAAAATTTACATTACTGCTTTTTTATGGTAATGCATCACTGCTGTAGTCTGCTAATGCATGTTTTTTTACAGAATCTGTTAGTGGGTTGGATCAAGTGGAACAGAGTTCCCAGCAAAAGCCAAGTTCTGTGGACTCAGATTACTGTCAAGATGGTAAGCGTAAGAGTCGGCAAGGAAATTGTCCTATTAATCTTGGAGTAGCTTCTAACTGATCATCCCTTAAACATTGTAGGGGACAGTGCTCCAACTAAAAGGCGGCAGGTCTCCCCTCAGAAGCTTTATCGTGCTGCTCTTTTAAAGAACCGATTTGCTGATACAATCATGAAAGCTCGAGAAAAGACACTTACACAGGTTGGTTATGGATTTGGGCTTCTTGAAAATTTACAATATTTGCATCTCTCCATTTTGTGAGTATTACCCTGTCTTGATATGATCGGATACAATTTGATCTTGATGAAATCAGGGCGGGAAGTGGGATCCTGAGGAGAAATTACGACGGGAAAAGGAGGAGCAGGAACTGGAACGGAAAGGTTGTGACTTTATGCTTTGAATATGTTCCATGCTTATGTTTATCTGCTTTTGTTTCTTGGGAAAGATTAAACTGTGGTATAGAATTCCTTTGTTAGTAAAACATATTTTTAAATCATGGATCCAGAAAGAGCACAATTACAAGCAGAAGCCAAGGCTGCTGAAGACGCTCGAAGGCGAGCGGAAGCAGAAGCTGCCGCTGAGGCCAGACGGAAGAGGGAGCTTGAGAGAGAAGCTGCACGGCAGGCATTGTTGCAGGTAAACAAGAACATTATATCTTGCATGTGTACGTGGCACTATTTCTCCTTGGTATTATTGTAATATACCCTGGTACTCCTGCAGATGGAAAGGACTGTTGAAATCAACGATAATTCTCGGTTTCTTAAAGACTTGGACATGCTTTGTACTGCCCCTGCTGAGCAACTACCAAGTTCTGCAGATGAAACAAGCCCGGATCACTCACAGGATGGCCTGGGTAGTTTCAAGTTTGGGGGCCCAAATGCCCTGGAAAAACTTGGTTTGTTCATGATAGAGGATGAAGAGGAGGAAGTGGACCCACCTAGTAATCCTGTAAATGAGGTAGAGGAGGGAGAAATTGATTAAGATGTACTGCCTTTTTGTATTAGTTAAATGAATTGAGATAAGAATAGCAATGAAGTTCGTTTGCGTTAGTGGATATGCATTCTTGCTCAATGTGAACCGTGAACCCTCTGGCAATCAACAATACTCATAGATAGTTATGTACAGAGCAATTGGATACGTCTTTTATGTGCAGCTTTTATGAGCCAAAAATGCTTACCCTTCAGTTCCTTAACCATTTGAAAAGGGGTGGCAATGACTATTCAATTAGTCTTTTCTGCATTAAAATTACTTTCAAATCTTACTCTTATGGGTTTGGGATTTTTGTTCATTTCGTCAGAGTCTACCATTGGACCATTATTAAAAACTAAGACATTTCGTTCTTGATTTGGGGGGCACAGTCATCCTTAGCTGGAGTTCGAGACAGTTTTTCAGTACTCTTGATCTTTTAAGTTATGCCAATTGATTCGAGTGACAGTATATTGCCATTTAAAAACTTCCGAAGAATGCCTACGTCCTAATCCTCACATCCTACCAGGACGAATACACCATGTTAGCAAGTACTCACAAAATTAGGGAGGAGAGTTCGCCAACAGTGTCAATAAATGATTCCAATTTAAACAGATAATATGTAGATAAGGTCCACTGAAAAATCCTAATTAAAATATTTAACATAAGGACGACTTGTTTCTCAAAAAAAAAAAAAAAACATAAGGTCGACTTAAAAAAAAAATCTGATGGTGTCAATTTGTAAAATTTCAAACATTGTAATATTAGATTCTGTCCAATTAACTAAGGGTATAATTTTTTCTCCAAAAAAAAAAAAAAAAAACTAGGGTTTGTTTAACGGGTGAGACATTTCTGTATGTTTAGAGCTAATGATTGACCATGTAACTAATATGTGTTCATTTTAACACGGATGTCAGTATCTTGTTGTCTCTATTGCTCAAAACCATTATAGGGAAGCCAAATTCTTAGTTAACAAATGCCTCAATGTGTTAGTTATTGTAATTGATGTTTTATTTTCTGTTGTTACTTCCTAATGCAATGAGACCCATTATTTTCTATTTAATGGGTGTATTCACACACCCGTTAACAAAAGTTGTATAACAAAAAAGTCATAAACTAGAAGCTTTTAATTATGAAAAACTTAATAGATAGATTACAGTTCAGACAAAAATTGAGAGGCATAAAGCACACAACTTAAATCTAACAACCGATCACCAATTATTGACTTGGCACCACAAGAAAATAGTCTGGTACTTAAAAGAGTTTTGAACACCTAAGTAATTTTTTTTTTTTTTTTTTTTTTTTTTTAAAGCTAAAGAATCGAGTTCTTTATTGTGACCTAATGACACTTCTTAAAAAAGGGAACGAGTTCAAGGTTTGACTAAGCATAAGTACAGGGGACTTATGGGCATAAGGTTTTTTTTATATCATCTCGGCATAAAGAGCCTTGATTTTCAATGCAAATCACTAGGCAAATAGTTCCATCACAGGTTGCAGTTGCTCGATTGGCTAAAGATAAATTTGCAGAGAATGCAACGTGGTCCAAATATATATATAATTTAATGTTAAGGCTGATGATATACATTAGATTACACGCATGCATGTGAACCACTTAAGGTGTCACCATTAAAGCTGTTCAAATCCTCGAAAGGCGAACATATAAAACATTAGCTAAAGTGGTGGAGGGAGGAGATGAGGATTCACGCAGATGACAGTCTATAAAGTTTGGACTTCGGAAAGTTTGCTGCTTCAGCCCAACTGGGCCATGGGTTGACTATGCTGTGCTGGCTAGCCTCATCTATGAATTTGCATTCCTCAATGTATTGCTAATCTCTGTCTCTCTCTCTGTTTGTCTCTAATGGTCGTACAGGATGCTAAAAGCCATATGGAATCCTCGAATGGGTCATTACTTAACAATGGCTAAATTTCCAAGAGATACTTCAATATAGAGAGGGGGTTGGGGACCATATAGCCATTGCCTTTTTGTCTCTGGTATTCGTTTCAGGATCGACTCGACTATATATGGTTTCTCATCCACTCTGAACCATTAAAAATAGCATGATCTCTAAATCTAAATTCGCTACGATCTTCTCGCACAAAATTTAAGGGTAAATGTAATAAAATGTGTAGACATCATACAAATAACTTGGAGATTCCATAACTTAAGTAATTATTAGGTACTCTTAAAGTATGACATATACTCAGTATTAATAAACAAAAAAACAAAAAAAAGAAGAAGAAGAAGAAGAAAGAAAGAAAGAAGAATTTGTATTGCTTGACCTACTATTATTAGTGTGGAATATCATGTCAGTTATACTAAGGGGTGATTAGAAATTTCCACACCGCCAATTTATTGGATCAAACTTAATACGTTTCTTGACTTAATTCTATCTTCTTTCTTCTTTTGTCTAGAAACCAAAAATAAAATTTATATACATAGGTATACATCCCAATCAGTGAAAATATTTGAAATATTAACCTAGATTGAACACAAAGTATGCCCATATTGGACCCGATCCAATCAATAACGAAGAATTGCGACTTTTCGTGTAAGCTATGGTATTACTCTTGGTGAAGAGTCACACCCTTTGGCAAAGGATCCAATTGTTAGGAGGGTAGTGACCTTTAATGAAGGGGTGGCTTTGTGTCCATAAATATGACACTACACATTGTTGTTGATGAAGTATGAAATTAGTATGCTGTATGTTTTGGACTTGGTGACAAATTGAAGAACTGAATAAGAAAGATCATGTTATTGGAATGCATCAGAATGATGCTAGCCAAGTCAAATCATTCAAATCACATTTTATATACTGCACCGCACATGTGACCGCAAAAATGAGATGTGGTGTGGTTATGATTTTGGCTAAACCACACCACAAAGTGTGGTGCTAAAAATGACCTAAAGCCGCACCGTACTGCACCACGAACATCCCTACGGTCAAGGACTCTCCTATGCCTAGGTCAGAACTTCTTTTTGGATCTCCACAAACATTCAAAAGTATAAGAGTTAGAAAAGTGTTTCATCACTCATGTACCTTTGATTTGGTGAAGTCTTCTTTTATGTTAGAGATATATTAGACATATTAGCCCAACATAATAGGCCCAAGCCCACTCTTGCTTGTACTAGTAATCTAGGGCTTAGTCGCCTATATATATTCATATTAAGGTTTATTGTAACACATATTATTGTACTACATTCTTACATAATAAAAATGTAGTCTTTAAGGGATTCCTCCGTGGATGTAGGCTGACAAGGCTGAACCACGTAACCTTCGTGTTCTCGGTGTTCCTATTTTATACTTCTCATTCTACATCTATTCTAGCATATATAACATGGTATAACACATTACATTGCTAATATATTTAACATGGTATCAGAATCAAACTTCATTCTTGTCATCAAACAAACATCTCTACATTGCAAAGAAGATTCATACATGCATAGCACAGATTCACAGTACACCCGCTTAACTTTAGATCTAGACTCCATGGCACCATGCAGCTGCCATGGGTCATTGCTATGTCAAGATCCCCAAGTCCAAGCAATTCGTGCCTCTCCTAATTAGATTTGTACAAATCGAGGCTTCGCTTGACAAAACCAACCACACAGACGTGCTCAACGGCCTCTTACGACCAAAACCCAAGAAGTTGGTCTCCATAGGAATCTGCACACCTCCATGCGCCAACCAAGATTCCAGCACTCACTCCACGCGCCGCCATAGATTCCTGACTCCTAGATTGTCTTTTGGGCACACACGTCGCCATGAAGGCTTTATCATCCACTGATCTACGTAGTTAAAGAATCTGGACCTCATACAATTGTACATGCGCCCTTATACGCCTCCTGGGTTTCTATCTCGCCACCACGTGCCATCCACGCATCGAAAAACCTGATGATGTCATGCTGACGTCGCCCTGTCCACCTCAGTGACACGCAAGCATGCCACATCATCAACCATGCAAGTCCCAGTCCACATCAGTGCCACGTCATCAGGATGAGCCGGTGGCTCTACAGCCCGATCCCTCGACCCGAAAAACCCAGAACCGACTCGGGCCATGTAGCCATTGACTTTGGCCCTGGATCTGTTGACTTTTGACTAAAAGTTAAAATTTTTAAAATGGTCTATTTTGCTAAGTTTTTGTGTAGATTCCAATTTTGGACCCCTTTTCTTCATTTGAAACTCCAAAATTGGCCAATGACACATTCTTCATTGTGGTTTTTTTAAAGGCATTCTTTAAGGCATCTCCAAGTGATCTTCTCATGTTTATTTAATCAGCCTTTATCGAGCTTCTACCTTGAGTTTGAGAGGGGGAGGGGGTGTTAAAGATATATTAGACATATTAACCTAATGTAATAGGCCCAAGCCCACTCTTGCTTGTACTAATAGTCTAGGGCTTAGTTGCCTATATATACCCATGTTAGAGTTCATTGTAACACAAGTTATTGTATTACACTCTTACATAATAAAGATGTAGCCTTTAAAGAATTCCTCCATGGATGCAGGCCGACAAGGCTGAACCACGTAACCCTCATATTCACAATGTTCCTATTCTATACTTCTCTTTCCGCATCCACTCTAGCATATATAACATGATATAACACATCGCGTTGCTAATATATTTAACACTTTATATAGAGAGTCTTAACTGGGTTCACTTGTTTAGTGCCACGACTCTCATGAAGACAAGTGGGTTTAGTGGGGTGAGTAAGAAGTACTTAATCTCACATTTTGTAATAGTGAATTTGTATAATGAATCTGGCGAAAGTGGCTAAAAATTACTAAGTGTTAGTGTGCGGGCCAAAAACATATTGTTTACATTTTTGGGCTCACAATCTATTTGTTTTGTGGGCTTTGAGTTCTCCTACTGTGGACGATCCCTCGCTTTGAGACCCATACAAACACTCAGGACCCTATGAGCTCCTCCCTTTCTCTTAATTTCTCCTCCTCTTCTTATGATAGTCTCTCTCTTATCTCCGTGTTTCTCTTTCCAATTGCCAATCCCCATTTCTCTTTCCACTCTTCTATTTATAGCCTTAGTTAAGTGAAGGTGCCATGATTACCTTGCCTTACTAGTGCAAATGGAGGTTCAATTCTCTCAATTTTAGGTGGGTTTCTAGTAGGAAAGTGGTAGCGGCATTAGAACTGGTTCCCACCCTCATGAATTTGCCTGGCAGCAATGTTCCCGAAGGCACTATTGGGTAATGAGGTGCGGGGGGTCCTCCGGGCAATGATATCCCCGACCAGGTTAAAGACGATTGAGAGGGGGGGAAACTTGCATGTGGTGTTTAAGTTAGTGAGGTTCTATTTCGGTTTTGGGTGCACAAATTGGGCTCGGGACATCCGGACCGAGGCCTATGGACCAAAAATGGGGGTAGGGCTAAAATAACGCATCACAAGGTTTGGGTTTGAGGCCCATGGGGCCTGGGACCTAGGCCTGTACGGCCTATGGGGCCTGGGGCCTAGGCCCTTATTGAGGCTTAAGCTCAAGGCCCATGGGGCTTAGGGCTCAGTCCCGTACAATATCTCCCCTTTGATTCGTGTCGGAATACCAGGAATGAATCAAGGGTGATCTAAGTGGCGATGATGGTCTCTTGAGAACCCTGAGCATCATTTGTTGCGCGGACATGGTAATTATCAAAGTCTTCTTGAAAGTAGCGTTGTGCCAAGTTGTCACGTCAGTATTTATAACCTAACAATTTGTGAATTGTGTCCGCACGTGTAGGGGAGGTTACCAAAAAGGGTTAAGAGGGGTTTTTCCCGCCTCCTGCCTCATTAAATGCCTTAACCTCTATATATAGCCTTTCCTAGTTTACCATTTTGCTTTTTACATCCTTTCTCTTTCAATCTCTTCTCTGCTGAGCATCCTCCTCCTGTGTGTAAACACTCCACTCCAGTTCATCACTCTCTAGAGCCTAAAATAAGTTTTCTTTACCTTTTATCCTTTTTTATTTTTCTTCGTTCCATTGTTTAGAAATGGGATTTTCTCATCTCCTTACTTCTAGGGCATTGCCTACTGTCATGAGGGTGACATCGCTCTTGAGAGAGCATCTAATTCGAACATTGCGTTCTTTCCATTGATGTCCATACTCGAGGGTGGTGTTAGATTTCCTGTGGACCCTTTCATTGTAAGTACCCTTAGGTTCTATGGCCTATGCCTCGACTAACTACCCCCCAATTTTTATAGAGTTGTTAGTTGCGTCAATTGACTAAATCAAATGTTCGGGTTGCAATTGAACCATCATGACATCAACTTCATGTATAAATTGTGCGGCAAAATTACAAGTGATTATTATTTAAAGACTAGAGATATGCGAGTCTAGCTTATATCATGCCTGCCTGACTCTAATGGAAACTCGGTAGGAGAGTTTGTTTGGGTGCGTGGCAACTGGCTTGCCGATGAGCTACCTTACCCGTTTTCACCACGTGATGTTGGTTAATATCGGACACTTTTTAATTGTTAATTGCACTTATGATTGTTTCAC
Source organism: Castanea mollissima (assembly GCA_014183005.1). Taxonomy (NCBI): domain Eukaryota; kingdom Viridiplantae; phylum Streptophyta; class Magnoliopsida; order Fagales; family Fagaceae; genus Castanea; species Castanea mollissima. Next base: position 28,133,946 of record JACAVU010000001.1, read on the forward strand.
CCATATAGCAGCTAACCATTTTTTGTGTGGTCCTAATGCAGAAAGTGGAAGGTTTACGAAAGACCTCATAGTGGTGCACGTGAGGGATCTGAACTTCGTGCTCAGGTCCAAGATATTTATGCACTTTGACGGGCAGCTTCAGGCATCGCACCTTATCTTCGGCTGCGATCCCTGTTATATTACGTGGCAACCTTTTAGGCCGGTTCTGTTGCTAGATAGCCCACTGCTATCATACATTGACGTTTGACATGCCAATTTCCTTCCTCCTTCCTTAACGGTCGGTGAAGCACGAGATCTCGGCCCCTGGTACGCCACAACAAAGGATCTAACTCCGGTAAGAGATGAATCAACTGAGCGGGTGTCACTAAGCCTTAAAGCTCACATTCCTGTTGGGGAGCTAGAATCCCCGGTCCAAATAACTGAACCGGCATCAGTCGAATCCGTGAATTCCTCTGAAGCGGAGACTGATCAAGAAGCTAACGAGATGGTGACCAGGTGGAAAATTGGTCTATCTTGCTTCGTGCCCGGCGTCAGCCCATCAGGGCAACAACAGCCACCTCTAGTAAGTTAGACACTTCCCCCCGCTCTTAAAAAAGGCAGCGAACAACCGAACAACCATCCACGGCCCAGGAGACGCTTCGCTAAGAACTCCTCTAACCCAGCCAACGGGGGCAATAGTCATACGGGAGCCCATAGTACCGTACAGCCGGCCATTTAGTTGGGGTCAAATGTGGTGTCCTCCTTTCGTCAAGCTACAAGCTTGCAGCCCATCTTTAAGCTAGGGAGCAAGCCTCTTCTACCACTGCCAGCATCAGGACTTGGGCCCAAGGCGAGGCAGGCCAAGTTGCCTAAAGCCTGACCCAGGGCCTTCTCTTGCCCGAGGACATTCGCTTCTATGGGGAGGTTGCTAACAAGTCCTTAACTTCCCAGCTGCAATGGCACGTCATAACGGTAACTTTCCTTATCTGTTTTCTTTCTTTCTCTCCCCACTTTTTTTTATTGTTATTATTATTCATACATACATACATACATATATATATATACCTTTGTTTTTTTGCTCTAGCAACTTGCACTTTTACCTAACCCATCTACCCGGATGTTTCTGTGTTCTCAGGTTGCACAATTGATTTATATTATGAATGAACGGTTAAAGGAGATGGCTGAGGATGTCGATCGGGAGAGGGCACTGATGGAAGTTGCGGCGGCAATTGCAAATGAGAAGGGCAAGGCGGTAGTTGCTGCCGAGAAGAAGGCTGCGAATTTCGAGAAAGCCCGGGCTTTGGCAGAGTAGAAGCAGGCTGATTTGGAGGAGAAATTGGGCAGTATCGAGCTCAAGTTGGTGCAAGAAGAGAGTCTCAGCCTATCCCAAGTGGACGAGATAGCATACTTGAAAGCGTCCTTGGAAGCATGTGAAGATAAGTGGTACAATGCTGGCTTCACGGATGCTGAGAACTTTGCTGAGCCGGTCGTTTATGAAGCAAGGAGCTCAGTTTCCAGGAGGGTTAGATGGCTGCTCTCCAAGCCATGGGGGTGCTCGTCAACTCTCCATTGAGGAAACTTAAGCAGATTCCTTTTCCCAAGCCTCCCCCTGTTCAGAAACTTGCTGCTGCTAGCGATGATGACATTCCTAGTATGAGGGATTTAGTGCGGGAAATCGATTCTCACATGAAGGCTATTGATCTGGAAGTCACTAGCACTCCGAAAGCCCAACCTACCAAGAATACACCAGTTCGGCCCCTCCCCACTGCTCAACCAGCCACCGGTGAGATTGACCTAACCGTCTAGCAGTGAAAATTTTTAGTTATTCCTATTTTTCTCTTCTTTTTTATTTTATTTTACTGCGTATATACTTTTAGATGGCTCGCCTATTGTCATCGGGCTGTGGTCACTGAACAATGGTTTAATTTTGTTCTAACTTGTTAGTCACCCCAAGACTGGATTTTATTTTATTTTATTTTATTGTCTGCAAACTTTTGCTAAATTTGTAAACAATCGTGGTTGTCACCTGAAGCATCATACCTTACTTTTTCACCTGTAATGGCCAGTTATTCAAATCAAAGTTTACTTTGCTTTCAAATGTCCTTAGAATAACTTGCGTAAGGCTTCTACCTGCTTGGTGATTAGGTTAAGCCGAGGAGCAAATTTTTGTCCTTGGGTTTGATGTTAAGCGTCCACTTGATCGGTGATTAGGACTGAGCCGAGAAAAAGGCTACGGTGATTAGGTTTCCACTTGCTCGGTGATGAACATCGAACCGGGAATAGGTTTCTGTCCTTAGATAAAATTTTAAGATTAGGCTTCTGCCTGCCTAGTGATGAGCATCGAATTCAGAATAGGTTTCTGTCCTCAGATAAAATTTAAGATTAGGTTTCCGCCTGCTCAGCGATGGGGATCGAACCGAGAATAGGTTTCCGTCCTTAGATAAAATTTAAGATTAGTTTCCCGCTTGCTCGGTGATGATTATCGAATCGAGAACAGGTTTCTGTTCTTAGACAAAACTTAAGATTAGGTTTCCACCTGCCCAGTGATGATTATCGAATCGGGAACAAGTTTCTATCCTTAGATAAAACTTAAGATTAGGTTTTTGCCTGCCCGGAGGTGATTATCGAACTGGGAACAGGTTTCTCTCCTTAGATATAGAGATGAGGTTTCCACCTGCTCGGTTATGGGGATCGGATCGGGGACAGGCTTCTGTCCTTAAAATAAAAATTGTCGTTAGTTTTCCGCGCTTTCATTAGACGGTAAAAATGAATTAACTAATGATGGGGTCGTAAGTATAGACATGCTAGCTTGGATAAACATTACATTAATATTAATAATATGCAAATAAAAACATTATGGTTAAGCTGCGGACTTGTGTACTAGTGATTAGTGATAAAATTTCTTCAAATTGTGAGCATTCCACGGCCAGGGAAGTGGCCTTTCATCTAAGTCTTCCAAATAGTATGCTCCTACACCAGTGATGGCAGTCACTCTGTATGGACCTTCCTAAGTCAGGGCTAACTTCCCTGCATTAACTTCTCAGTTATTCCCAACTACCCTTCGAAGCACTAGATCTCTAGCGGTAAACTCCTTTCTCCTTACGCTTTGGGCGAGCTTCTGCTGATATTCCGCCAGCAGAATGGTTGCCGCCTCGCGGTGCTCTTCCAACAAGTTTAGCTATCTGAACATCAATTCTGCATTCTTGGCTAGAGTGAATCCTGAAACCCGAGCGCTACATAAGTTTATTTTACCTGGTATGACTGCATCCGCTTCAAATTTCAAAAGAAAACGGAGTCTCTCATGTGGCCTCCTCAGGGTGGCCCGGTACACCCACCAAACGCTGGGCAATTCCTCGGCCCACTTTCCCTTAGCGCCCTCTAGCCTTTTCTTCAGACCGTCCACGATGGCTTTGTTAGTGGCCTCAGCTTGACCGTTACTCTGCGGGTATGTCGGGGTAGAGTACCGGTTTCTGATGCCGAGATCGCCACAAAATTTGTAGAAAGCTTTGCTATCGAATTGCAACCCATTGTTTGACACAAGGGACTGTGATACCCCAAATCTCGTTACTATGTTCCTCCATACAAATTTCTTGATATCCACATCCCGAATATTTGCCAGTGCCTCCGCTTCTACCCACTTCTTATAGTAATCCATGGCCACCAATACGAATCTTCGATTGCCTGTTGCCCAAGGGAAATGACCAACTATGTCTAGCCCCCACTGGGCAAAGGGCCATGGGCTACTAACAGGGTTCAAATTCCTAGCAGGTTGGTGGATCAGCAGGGCGTGCTTTTGACATTGCTCACACTTCCATGCATACTCAATGGCATTTTTTGGCATTTGCGGCCACTAAAATCCCTGAGTCATCACTCGGTGGGTCAATGAACGTCCCCTGACATGATTGCCGCACACCTTCTTATGTAGCTTGGCCAGGAGTTTTTCAATTTTGCTAAGGTGTAGACATTGTAGGTATGGCCCCTTAAATGACCTTCTGGATAGCTTTTGATCAACACATAACCAATACCGAGTAAAGTCCCGGCGCACCCTAGCCGCTTCCTTTTTGTCACCTGGTAAACAGTCCTCAGCTAAAAAGTCAACAATAGGATCCATCCAGTATTGCCCGGCAGTGGTGATTTTGAAACTCTTGTTCCTGTCTTAACACTTGGTGCGGACACCAATTCCACCCTGATTAATTGGGGCACCGCATCAGTTATTAATTATGCTAATGTGGCCAATGAGTTAGCATGTCAGTTCTACCCTCTGGCCCACTCTCACACTTAAGAAATGACCCATAGTCTACTTTACCAACCGCAAATATTCAATCATATGGGGATCTTTGGCCTCAAAGCTCCCCTGTACCTAATTAACCACCAATCGGGAATCGGAGTATATCTCCACCTCCTTAGCGCCCAAATCCAAGATGACTCTTAACCTTGCCAGCAAGGCTTCATACTCGGCTTCGTTATTAGAGACTCTAAAGCCTAGCCTAAAAGAGTGCTCCACCTTTATTCCTTTCGAGGTGATAAATACGATTCCAGCCCTAGCCCCTGAAGTGTTAAACGCGTCGTCCACAAATACCTTCCACGGGAGGACTTCTATGTGGTAGACCATCTCTAATCCCCCCTTAGGGGAAAATTTCGCGATGAAATCAGTGAGAACTTGACCCTTCACCTAGCTTCTAGGACTGTATCTAATGTCAAAATAGCCCAGCCGAGTCCCCTACTTGGCTATTCTTCCTGTAAAATAAGATCTCCTCAACAATGACTGTAAAGGATACTCGGTTTGTACATAGACGGTGTGAGCCTGAAAATAATGGGGCAATTTTCGTGTAGAGTGCACGAGTGCTTATACCAACTTCTTTAGCGGCAAATACCTCGTCTCAGCATCGACCAAGGCTTTGCTGAAGTAGTATATAGGCAATTGCACACCTTGATCTCTCAGTAGCACATCGCTCGTAGCATGCTTGGACACCGAGAGGTACATGTATAAATCTTCTCCAGGCTTCGAGGCTGTCAAAATTGGAGCTTGCCCTAAGTACTCCTTTAGGTCCTGAAAAGCCTTTTCACATTCCTCATCCCATCGGAATCTCTTCCATTTCCTTAAAAGCTGATAAAATGATCAGCACCAATCAGCGAATTTGGAAATAAACCGGTTAAAGGTAGCTAACATGCCGGTCAATTTCTAAACTTCTTTTGGACTGCTTGGAGGTGTGAGGCATTTCACGACTACAATTTGATTAGGGTTGACTTCTATTCCCCATTTAGTGATCAAATAACCCAAGAACTTGCTGACTCCCACTCCGAAAACGCACTTATCAGTGTTGAGACGTAGCTAGTGTCGTCGAAGTATTTCAAATACTTCTTTGAGGTAGCCAATATGTTGCGTCTCTTGCTTGCTTTTTATCACCATGTCATCAATATATGCCTCGACCGTACGTCCAATCTTCTCCCTAAACATCCTCGTCATCATTCGTTGGTATGTAGCTCTAGCATTCTTGAGTTCGAATGGCATTACAATGTAATGGTAGTTGGCATCATGAGAAATGAATGTCGTCTTCTCCTAATCCTCGGCAGCGAGGGCAATTTGAAGGTATCCTGAAAAACATCTAAAAAGCTCATTATCGGGTGCCCGTAAGTGGCATCTACCAGTTGATCAATCTTTGGCATAGGATATGGATCTTTCAAACATACTCAGTTCAAGTCAGTAAAGTCAACACAAACCCTCCACTTGCCATTCTTCTTCTTCTTCACTACCACGGTGTTTGCAAACCATTCTGGAAAGAACATCTCCTTATAGCCCCGGCCTCCTTTAACCTCCCGACCTCTTGTTTGATGACTTCAACATGTTATTTGGCTGATATCCTGGGTCTTTGCTTCTTAGGAGGATACAGAGGGTCCACGTTGAGTCTATGAACTATAAAATCAAGGTCAACACGGGCACCTCGTACGGGCTCCAAGCTAATACATCTACATTCTGCATAAGAAACAGCAGTAACTCTACCCTCTCCTCGTCCCTCAAACTTGCTTCTATCAGAAAACTCCTTTCACAATCAAGCATTATCTTCACTTTCACCAATTCCTCGGCACAGCTAGCCCCCCTTTCTTCTCGAGGTTCCTGTGATTGCTATAAGGGAGCCTCCTTTGTTGATTCTTTCTGCTTGATTTCCTGGCCAACTGCAGCTAGCAAGCATTGCCTGGAAATTTGCTGATCACCCCGTACTATAGCGATACCCTGCTAAGTGCGAAATTTGACCTTCACGCACAGGGTGGACGGTACCGCTCCTGTTGCATTAATCCATGGCCTGCCGAGGATTACTGAGGACGGAGAATATGACATGACCACTATAAAGGCTACCACCACTTCCTTACGTTTCATACTTACAAGAAGGGAAATCTGCCCCTTTAGGATCACCATCTGGCCGTCGAACCCCACTAAGGGTATATCATACTTGGAGAGATCTTCCTTCTTTAGTCTAAGCCCCCTGAACAGGTTGGGATACATCATGTCGGCACCACTCCCTTGGTCTATCATCACTCTTTTTACTGTGAAGCCAATTATCCGAGTCGTAACCACCAAAGCATTGTCATGTGGTTAAATCGTACCTTTTAGATCATCGTCGTCAAAGGCTATGCTCTCCTGAGTGTATCTTGGCCTCTTTTCGAGGGGTCGCTCATCCGTGTAGCTTCCCACAGGCGCTACCATCAACACATTCTTCATATTGGGCGCCGTGCCCCTTAGGGCTGCATGAATGACTTCTATCACTCCTAGTGGAGGGGGAAGATAATTACCCCGTGGCCGAGCATCCTGCCCAACCTCCTGGTTCCTAAGGCCCACCACGAACTCTTTCAAATATCCCGCCTTTACTAACTGCCCCAAATGATCCTTTAACACTCTACATTGCTCGGTGGTGTGCTCCTTGTCTTTGTGGTATGTACAATACAGGTTCTGATTTCTTCTCGACAGATCGACTTTATCTTGTTTGGCCACCGGAAGTATGGCTCATGTTTGATTCGATCCATGATCTTGTGCACCAACTCCTTGAACGCCACATTCACTTCTCCTACCTGAGCTTTCGGTTCTTGAATCCTTAAATCCTTCCTAGGCCTCGCCTAAAAACCACCTTGTCGAGGATTGCCTACAACCGGGGCCTTACCTTTATTTTGAAGCCGGTCATCTTCTAACCGCTTATATTCCTTGATACGCCTCATCAGTTGCCTCATATCCTCGAGAGGCCTCCTCGTTAGTGACTGTCGAAACTCAGAATCCTCGGTCAATCCCAACCGAGAGGTGCTCGCCGCGATTCTCTCGTTGCCCTCGCCGATTTCATTGTAAAGTTGCCAGTATCGGCTAGTGTAGTTTCTAAAGGTTTCTCTAGCCCCCATTTTCATTGATAACAGTGCGTCTACCGACTGTGGTACTTAATTGTAGGTCATGAACCGAACACCGAACTCTTGGATCATCTTGGCGAAATTGTGAATCGAACCCTTCCTTAATCCATTGAACCACCTCAATGCGGTGGGCCCGAAGGAAACACCTTGTACATCAACGCATCATTACGGGCGTGCAACGACATCATCTGTATATAATGGCTTATGTGCTTTACTGGGTCTGTCTTCCCATCGTAAGAGTTAAACAGCAACCGCGTAAATCTGTTCGGCATAGGGGCTCGCTCAATATCCCTGGAGAATGGCGATCGAGTAGCTCGCTGTAGGGCTCGACTCATAGCGTCCAATGCAGCATTCCTTAGCCCTCGCTCTTCGGGGGAAGTTAAACCCATATCTGCATATTCCCGTGACCGCGAGGGTCCTAGTGACGATGGGGACTAAACTGATGAGACTTGATTTTGTATCGACCTCCGCACTTGCCAACCCTTCCTCGCGTTCCCAACGACCTCTCCTTTAATGCCTCCCTCTTGCTTCCAACTCCAAATCTCTCACCAACCTTCATAACCGCTCAAGTTCCTCGCCCTGCTCATCAAGGTGCTGACACTCCGAAGTGCCCAACATTGTTTGGTAGGTTTGATACGACCTGTCCCCAAGGCCGGACTGCTCTTCTTCTCGCTCATACTCCCTATCTTCGCGTCTCTTTTGCCTTCTTTCACGCCGGGTAGATCCCCGGGATAATCTCCTAGAGCCGCTTTCAGTGTAGCTCCCTGATTGGCCTCCGGACATTTTCTCGCTCTGATCTCAGCAGAACTGCAGCTTTGTAGGAATTTCCCACAGACAGTGCCAATTGTGCGGGCCAAAAATATACTGTTTACGTTTTTGGGCTCACAATCTATTTGTTTTGTGAGCTTTGAGTTTTCCTATTGTGGGAGATCCCTTACTTTGAGACCCATGCAAACACTCAGGACCCTATGAGCTCCTCCCCTTCTCTTAATTTCTCCTCCTCTTCTTATGGTAGTCTCTCTATTCTCTCCGGGTTTCTCTTTCCAATTGCCAACCCCCATTTCTTCTTCCACTCTTCTATTTATAGCCTTAGGTAAGTGGAGGTGCCATGATTACCTTGCCTTACTAGTGCAAATGGGGGTCCAATTCTCTCAACTTTAGGTGGGTTTCTGGTAGGAAAGTGGTAATGACATTGGAATTGGTTCACACCATCATGAATTTGCCCAGTAGCGATATTCCCGAAGGCACAACTGGGTAACGGGGCGCGGGGGTCCTCCGGGCAATGATATCCTCGACCAGGTTAAAGACGATTGAGAGGGGGGAAACTTACCTGTGGTGTTTAAGTTAGTGAGGTTCTATTTCGGTTTTGGGTGCACAAATTGGGCCTGAGACGTCCGGATCGAGGCTCATGGACCAAAAATGGAAAAAGGGCCAAAATAACGCGTCGCAAGGTTTGGGTTCAAAGCCCATGGGGCCTAGGGCCTAAGCCCATACTGAAGCTTGGGCTCAAGGCCCATGGGGCCTGGGGCTTAGTCCCGTATAGTTAGAATCTTTGATTTTGTGGACGATGGCTTATATGGACAAGTCTCTCTATTCCTTTTAGATGATGGTGCGTTTTTATTCTCCATCAATTGTCAACAATCATTTATTAGGATGGTATTGTAAAGAACAACGCACAAAAATCTCTATCCCTTGTCATCCATCTCTGCTAGTGTGTTTTGTTCTTGTAAAACGTTACCATGTGAGTTTCATCAACATTCAATGTAGAATACTTGCAATATCGTACTTTTTGTAGGTTTGATTAATGAAAAGGTACACTTAGAATTGCATGTGACTGAAACACTCTTTTATATACGAAGATAATCCTTCTTTAACAATTAGCATAACCGAGATTATATTGGAAAATGGGTTCCTTGAATGCAATCAACTATTCTTGAAAAGTACCTCAGTCCCGGCCTGTTCGTACATTAATGAGAATACCCAACAATATGGTTAATAGAAAATAACTATTGACTGCAAAAGGACAATTAGGGTCCGTTTGATTGGAGAAGTGAAAAATGGAAGATAAAAAATTAGTGGGAGGATGAAAAAGTGAGAGGATATAAAAGATTTGATTTTCTCTCATATGTGTTTGGTTGGAGGGTAGAAAAGTGAGAGAGTGAAAAACTTTTTTGTTTGGTTAGAGAGAAAAATAGGATGATGAAAATTGTAGTTTATATAAATTGACTATTATGTTCTTATTATATAATAAAGGAAAAGTGAGAGGGGTAGGTGAGTGTAATAAAGTGAGATATTTGTGTAAAATACATTTCTCATTACTTTTTCCTCTTCATTTTCCTCATAATTTGAGAGGATAAAAAAAGTGGGTCCGGGATGGAAAACTTTCTCCCCTATTTTCTATCTCTCTAATTTTCTTTTTTCAACAAAATAGTAAAAAATAACATTTTTTACCCTATTTTCTTCTCTCTATTTTCTATCTTCCTTATTTTCGCCCAACAAAACACACCCTTATAAATTGATCAGCTAGAAATAATTTTCACCTAAGGAGTCGTTGTCGTCAAATTGTGTGTTGACAGGACATAAGTTGTGACTCTTTGTGAACAGGTTACAACCTTTGGAAAAAGTTGCTTCTATTAAAAGGATTGAGACCTTGGATTAACTATGCCTCTATAAATAGGACACTACATTATTGTTAGACAATCGTTAAGAGCGGTGTTATAGAGAATAATCGTTTAACCCTTAATACATAAAGGAAATATCTCTCTCCTTTATCAATTTCTCTTGGTGAATTTAGGTTGTAAATATCGTATATTTTATTTTTATAACAAACCTTATCATCGTATGAGTCTCATCAATATTTTATTCATGAGAGACAGTATGCATGAGACAATATAAAACACTTATAAATATCTTATTTTTATAATTTTGATTAATGAAAAGGTACAAGATAAAAAGAACCTGTTTTTTTTAGAGTTTTTTTTGGTTCAATCATCAATGTTACCTTTTTCTTTTAAAAAAAAAATTATAGAAAATTGTTCAATGTTACCTACTTACAGCTTTTTTGACAAAAAATAAAAAAACAAAAAAACAAATAGTTATCCTTCGGCCTTTTGGTACAGGTTCTAATTTGCAGCTGTACAATCAAGGCTAATTGTTCCTAGAGAAAGAGAGTTTAAAAAAAGAATTATATTCTGAAAATATATCCTATATCCTTTAACTATACATGAAGATTTCAAATAAAAATGATCTTTTTTCAATTTCAAATATATAATAACAATTCGAGTTACCAACTCTTTGAAAAAATAAAAATAAAAACCTGTTTTTTGAGACAATATAAAACACTTATAAATATCCTATGTTTATAATTTTGATTAATGAAAAGGTACACGATAAAAAGAACCTGTTTTTTTGAGAGTTTTTTTTGGTTCAATCGTCAATGTTACCTTTTTTTAAAAAAAAATTATAGAAAATTGTTCAGTGTTACCTACTTACAGCTTTTTTTGACCCAAAAAAAAATTACTAATAGTTATCCTTCGGTTTTTGGTACAGGTTCTATTTCTAATTTGCAGTTGTACAATCAAGGCTAATAGTTCCTAGAGAGAGTTTAAATAAAGAATTATATTCCGAAAATATATCCTATATCCTTTTACTATACATGAAGATTTCAAATAAAAATTATCTTTTTTCAATTTCGAATATATAATAACAATTCGAGTTACCAACTCTTTGAAAAAATAAAAAATTTCCATTTTTTTCGTCTAGACTGGCATGGCATGATTGTTAGAAAAATACATGTTTATATCGCATACAAAACATATACAACGGAAAATTAACAGATTTACTTCATTCGCAATTGATAACATGTACTATGTAAATTTCAAAATTCAAGAACAAGATAACATACCTTAGTGCAGTGAAATTCAAAACAAAATATCAGAAATACTTCAGAATACTTTTAATCTTCACTCCAATTTCACTTTACGTCCCAAAAGTGTGGTCTTTCAATCAGTTTCCAAGGGAGAATGAGAGAGTGGTTTTCACTCACACATACACATACACATCATTATACAATAGTGTCTCTCACTTATAATTCTGTATGTTTCTTCTTTTGTATCTAACTGATTATCTAATTGGGTTGGTCTTTTGGGCCTTTCCAATTGGGCTTTAATGTGGGGCTTGAAGTGGGACTAAAAGGGATTAATAAGACACTAGCTCCAATGAGCCTTGAGCTTTTCTATCAACTCTTGACAAGTTTAAAGTTACCATTAACTATATTTAATACTACTATATAAATATAGTTGCACTCTAGGCTTTATTAATATATTTTATCCTAAGACTTTATTGTACATGCAATTCCTTCATAAAATATTCGTAGTAATATAAAATTATAAATATAGACTGCCATTTTGAAGATTACTACATCTTAATTTCTTGAGTACCCGATTTAATCATTTATGTTATTCATCATATATTTATGAAATCCAATTTCATAAATACATACTTTAGTGGTTAGGCCTAATATTCTGAATAACCAAACTTATTAAACTTATCCCAAAAGAATATTTTATATCTCCATTAAGAGATTATGAATTCTATCTTGAGAATATATGTTCCATCTACACCAAATGTGGCTACCCAACATACTGAGGTTTTGATCGTGACTTTTAGATCTCACTCCTAATATATCAAAACAGCCTACACCTTATGATCAAGTCTATTATTCTCTTAGGATTAAAAATTCATGTAAATAGAAGTCGTGAGATTTATATTCATTTGACAGTCGTCAAAAAAATAATAAATCTCACAGCAGTCTAATTCAATATGTCTTAACTCTTAAAATATATCAATACATCAACTAGAAGTCTTGCTTTCCATGATCAAGACAAATCAACTTAGTTAATATGTTATAATCTTCGCAGATAAAACGCCCAATTTCATCACTGACTACAAATTATAATTCTGAGTTTACAAAGAACTTGTGATCTATATATTTCGTGACTAAATCACATAAATCACATACTATGCATCTCGTAGACTATATGATAATGTACAAATATTCATGTTACCATTATTTTAAATTAAAAAAATTTTATTAATCACAACATTAAGTCATATATGACATCATACAATAAAATTTAAGAGCACTAATCCTAATAATGATTTTGTAAGAAACCTTCTTTTTCTTTAAAAAAATATATATATATTTTGTGATTTCAAAAGGGATAAGATCGAATAAAATTTCATTATCTCACTTAAGAGTTTTATTTGCTATTCCATAAACTTCAGAAATGATGTGTCTTGAATTTCTTTTTTCTCATTTTAAAATTTAGTTATTTAAAGGAAAAAAAAATCATATAATAAGTTGTAATTGATAAAGCATAAAGTAAAATAAGGGAGGATTTTCATTTGATATAAGTACGATTCAGAACAATTCCTTCTAAACCGTGCTTTAGATAACATACGATACTTGTTATGCTACATATTGTCAATATTTTTGTCACTGCATATCCAGTCTCTAATCCGCAACATCTTGAACTGCTCAGAAGTTAACCACTCCCCATCCTTCCTCTTGTTGGACATATGCCTTCTCTCACACAAACTTAGCAACTAAGTCGCTTTAATTGGTAAACTTTATTTTTATTGAGGCTTGCGCTTACTCCGAATCCGGGTACACGTTTTGCCATGGGAAACAAGTCTTGATGCAATACAATATGTACACTTTCTAGATTCACAGAGTCACAGTATATGTTCAACTCTTTGACCTTTGGTAGTCGAGATCACCTTGTTACATAAATCGAAATGGTTAAGAGACAAATACATATGATTGGAAAACTTAAAAGGATATTATTAAAAGTACTACTACCCAACACGGAGAGAAGAGAGAGTGAGAAGATGAGCACAATTAAGGGATGGGGGAAAAAAAGGAAGCTTGTTAAAGCTTAAAGTAATGGCACTAAATAACAGTAGGCGTTCGCAGTGGTAAGGTTTCATCCAATGGGGGAGTTCATTTCAATAGAATCCAACTAAAATTGTAATCTGCAGAATAAAGTGAGTCAGCAGGGGACATTAACGGTCACTATGATACTAAGCATTTGCTTCTTTAATGTTTATATCGTCTACATTCACATTCCATTGTGCTAGTGGTCCATATATAGTCCATACTCTATAATATATAATATCATGTCTGAATATGCTTGCGAAATTGGTCTCCGTTTCTATCCATTCGATGAGTTATATGTTTATACTTTTTCTGCATACATATTCTTTTACATTCTTAATTTTTTTCCTCTTTCTTTGTTGTCCACTCTTGAGTCTTGACATTCAACTCTTTGACATGACACTAGATAAAGGAGAGAGAGTGAGGAGCCAATCCCAAATACTCGGAACATATAAGGCTTAGCTGTTTTTAGATTCCATGTTTTAAGAATATGGTATTTTATAATTCAATATAACCTTAATGGTCATGTCCATATATAGGCAAGCAACAATGAATGGTTGTTAATAAAAATGTCCCCAAATACTAAAGTGACAATGGTCGGCTATGCCGAGGAAGGATTTATATTTAATTGAGAAGAATAGAATCAGTCTATTAGATCTTTTATACAGTCAATTATGTGTTCCTTTAGCACAATATATTTAGCTTTTTGTCGATTGTTTTTTGCAATAGACACTAAGATCACAATTTTATTAAATGACCAGGCAACCATGTATGTCTTGTCTCCCAAGCTTAAAATCAACTTCAACTTCAACTTGATTTTATTTTTTTATTTATTTCTATTTTTTGAGAAGTACATTTCGAACCCTAACCTAATCCATAGCTAGGACTGTAATTGAGTCGAATTAATTGAAACTCATTATCAATCTCAATTACTTTTTGAAGTTTGGTTTATTTATTCTTCAAGTAAACTCAGGTTTGTTTAGTGAATTGTTTGTTTAACTTATTCTTCTATCATATAAAATAACCAGTAAACTTGACTAAAATTTTTTCTCTCTCCATCATCATCAATTTCAAAATGATCTAGTTTCTTAAACTCGCCTTTAGTTGTAGTTTTTTGGCATAATGTTTTGTACCATTCTCCATGAATACTTGTATTTTTATTTGTACTATCTATTAATCCAAGTGCATTACTAACCCCATAAGCTTGTTCTCTACTCTACAAATATTCAAGTCGACTCAAGGGTACTCAACAATAAATAAATAAAATAATCCACGGGAAATCTTTGTCGTTGAAAGACTAATATATATGTACTTTTTTTTGTTGCAAAATGGACAATCTAGCTAATATATATACATAAACACTCTCTTAAACTTGGCTTATTTAATTCTTCTAAAAAATAATTATGAATCAAGCCTTAAAAGTGGGCTTGAGTATGATTTGTTTGCTAAACAAACTAATATAAATAAGCTTGTTCCTTAAACAAGCCTAGAGTTATTTATGAAGATTTTGGTTTATTTACAATCCTACAATAGTTAGGTGCCCCTAAACCCTAAGGTAACGTCCTTTTGTGAAACTTAAAAGTATTAGAGTTTAATAGGAATAATATTTAAACTTTTTGAAATCATAGTGGTAAAGTTTCACTCAGAATATATTATATATATTTATAATTTTAATTTACTTAAAGTGAAATACATGGTAAAAACAGGTTGTACAACTTATAATACTCACATTAAAAGTCAAATGGCATAAACACGATATAAAACTCAACTTTTATTATTTTATATATAGCATTTCTTGCCTTCTCACTTGTTAATCTACATCCACGATCATGTAATAGTTAGGCACTTGCTGTTTCTTACAAGTTAATTAGTCTGATGAAACTATTATACTTCAGATATCTCAGTGCAACTCTTTGTAATGACTTTACTTAGGATATCTCAAGTTTTTTTTTTTGCCCCTAAATCTTCACTGGATTGTCACATTATTATTGCCCAATAATAGTAAAATTTACTCCATAAATACATTTTGGTTTAGTCCTCCCTAATTAACTTAAAAATCTTACATATGGTTCCAAGATTTCACTCCTCGCTATAAATGAGCTTCTATATTATAGCCCTTTTTCTAAAGTTCTCAACTAGCTAAGAAGTAAGAAGCAGGAAAACTACAAGAAGTTAATTACTCTTCCTACAGTAGCATAGAAAAGGTGCACAATTCTTTCAGGAGAATCAATTAAGTTGCTAGCTTGATACTAATATACTTAGTGATCATGCACAATGCAGATCAAATGCAACGCATTTTGTATCATTTTCTCTAAACATACGGTCTACGTACATATACCTAGTTTTTTTTTTTGGTGATAATTTACGTGTACCTAGTTGAATTTGTAGACGTAGTTCAAACGGTGATAATGGGACTTAGTTGAAGGCTTTGAAAGCTCTTTAGTAGTAGTTGTAGACTTGTAGTTATTCTAGTTTTTTCCTTGGCTGGATCTAGTTCGTATTTGTTATAGCAGAAGTCACTGTTGTGTTTCGTTGTTTTTTGTTTAGTTATTGCTTTATCCACCTCCTGCCAATAAAATAACAGCTAAAGAAGATAAAGGCAAATGCTTTAAATTTTATCTAGGTAAGGGCAAAACCACACGGCTCCCACCATCATTTGTGATGCAATGCAAATACAATCACTCTCCTATAAACTACTATTGCTTAGTCACCCCATAAATATACTAAAAAGGCATTAATTTAGAGTGTTTGGATAACTAGGATCCGACTTATACACACTATTTGATAAGGACAATAATATTGTTTCAACGCTTATCCATTTGGTGCTCACTTCCTCGTAGGCATATATATATAATAAGCTAAACATAGTAATGTCACAAAGAACCATATCAATACGTAGGAAAAGGCCTAAACATTAATACAGAGCAACCAATACCTGAGAGATTTTTGTTCTTTCTATAATCAACGGCCCAAACTGAGGGCAGCTTCAACGTCGAGCCTCCATGCAAATCCTCCACCGTCCATTCTCCACACGTCACAGGGCACTATCTGAGAGCACTTATTATCCTTCTTCTCCGTCCCACACGTGTGTTGCAGCTTAACTTGGCACGTAAATGCTTCTGCTTCGTGCAAGTACGGCAACTTCTCTTTCCCAACCAACCAAACCATTAACATCTTATTATTACTATTCTCAGCTGACTGCCTGTCATTCTGCTCCTTCCTCACCACCATCCTCTTAAATGCCCTATTCACCCACGTCACCCTATCGAAACCGTCCGATACGAAGCCCGGACACGTGTCCTCCTCCAGATTCCGCATCCTCTCCTCGTCTGTGCTCCCTAGCTCACCCACACTCATGCACGAGTCTGTCACACTCTCCACCGTCACCCACGACTCCACCGCCGCCGTGTGATCCTTCTCATCAGTACTCACAGTCACAGTCACAGTCGCACCCTTATTATCACCAAACTTATTCAACCACATCGGCAGTTCTGGTGGGTCCCCATTTCCCTCATCATCAATGTTACCCCAAGATCCACTCTCCGGCGATTCATTCCGTTCACTTTTCTCAGGCAAAAGTTGCAGAGTCACCGCTCTCTTTTCCAACTCCAACGACCCTTCTTTCTTTTCTTCCTCACCTATCTTTCTCTCTCTCTTGTATCCACTACCGTTACTACTACTGCTACTATTATTCTTCCGAACCCTAACGTACTTTCTCTTCGTTCTTCCTTTTGCAAAAAAAGCGTTCTTGTTATCCATCGATGACCCATCTGAACCGGACCCTCCGGCGGCCGGTTTCGGCGCAATCGGCCGGAATCTAAGCATTACCCGATTCATTATACCTCCTTATCCTACGCAATCCACAATCAACAACAACAACAACACTAACATCTCTGTCTCTCTCTTTCTCTGTCTAACTCTGTGTGCGTCTGTCTCTCTCTCTCTCTCTCTCTCTCTTTGTTTTGAGAGCTCAGGCGATAATCATAGCGCGTGTACAGTGTCCTAGCGTGAAACAACACGTGTCTAGGGCTAACGATAAACAGTGAGAGGAAGTGATTGGTTAAATTTTACGAGGTGGGTCCAGATGAAAAGTAGCGGATCTAGCGTAATTGAGCGCTGCGGTCTGGTCCCACATGGGTTAAACCAATGAGAGAGGAGACAGTGTCCAGCACTGCCGAAAGGAGGGGTACACGTGGTCTGCCTAGGACCTATACTGAAGTGGAAAGGCCTTTTCGGTTGGTTCGAGAAAGTGCACACGTGGTTTCCTTTTATTAGCTACGAACAACTCAAATTCGGGGTTTTTGAAAAATTTTAGGGACCGTGAACTTTTTATGTGCACTCACTTTTGAGGTGTGTGAGATACACATATTTATGCGACAAATTATACTGGCTAAGTATACATATAAAATGACAACTTTCTACTTATGATAATTGTGAGGGATAAAAATGTAATGGTCTATAGTTTAAAACTTGTCCATGATAAGATATGACAAAAATTATGCTATTTTATGTCGTTAGTATTATACATGATAAATTATGAGTAATAAAAATGTGATAATCTCCCATTCAAAACTTATAATATGACAAATTATGGTAAAAATTGTACTATTTTATTTTGCTAACATTACTTGTTATACTATTCTTTGGGATCATGTTACTTGTTCAATATTCTAATTAAAGATTTTTATTTATTTAAAATTGCTGAGTTAGTTTAAATGTCTTTTTTTATCATAAATTAACTCAAAATTTTTAAATAAAAGAGTGTTCTAGTAGAATAGTAGAGAAGTGATATTATATAATTTCTCTATTTATGCAGGAGGAGGTATGAGATTTAGGAAAAAATACAGTTTATGCTAATAAAAAAAATTTAAGCAAAAATTAACTAAAGTTTTAAACAACTAGCAATGTTAAGCAGTAGAAAGTTTTAAGTTTTTTTTTAATGTAACGATAAACGATGGAACGTCATAACTGATAACCATATATAAATTTCTCGAGATAGGTTGTTTGGGAACCAATGGAGACGCGGTGGCGGTGAGTGTGGGCTAAGTTTTATTGGTTAGCGTTGATTGGTGACTGTACGATGAGGACGCGTGGTTGGTCAGATGAGTGGTGCGGATCTGGGAAGAGATTTTTTGATGTGGATTGGGGGGTTTCATAAAAAGGATTCATTGGAGCTCAGTGGATTGGATTGGTTTCTTACTGACCATTGTAAATTGGATTGCCTCCCTACCTACTGCCACGTGTTATGATAAACAATGCTACAACGCAACAACTCATTGTCACTATATTTTTCATAGTCGGTTGAATTAGCAATATTTTGTTGATTCTTATTTGGGTTGATTACTGATTCTCAAAAAAAAAATTGTGATGATTACTAACATAAGTTTTTTTATTAATTATTTATCGGTAAATTTAACCTCACATTTTTATTTACTAATAACTACATATCATATTATCACATCAATTGTTACAATATCTTATGTGACAAACAATAAGTGATGGAGAAAAAATGTTGGTTTATGTGATAGTGAACAACTAATCATAATTTATTACATAAGACAATTGTGTGAGAGTGGGTATGGTATTAGCATTACTGTATTAACTAATAATAGATAATTGAATTTAAGCTTTAGAAAAGAAATGGAAATATTCATTTGTTTTGAACTAGCCTTGACTTCTTCTTCTTCTTTTTTAAGTTAAGAGTTAATAAGAGATAATAAATTAGAGTTAATTAATGATAGAATCATGTGAGTAAATTGTAAAAGAAGTACTAAAATATTTTATGCTTGTAGCTTAGTTACATCAGTAGTTTTTTTTATTATATATATAACAAGATAGAAATTCAATAACTTTAATATAATCTAAGTGTATATGTGTGTGAAACTCTCTCCTAAAGACTTAAATCTTGATCTTTACCTCTCACACCTCACGACTATTTATATTTGTGAAGTGACCATCGCGTCATAGGTACACAATAATATATTAGTAGTATTACTCATGATTGTAATGAGTTACATTTTTTAGGCTCTTTTTTTTTATCTGTATTCTACATATTTTCTTCTATTGAAATAATTTTTTAATATAATTAAGACAATAAAAGAGTAACAAAAATTTTATTGTGTATCTATTATCTAAGGACTGATAACTTATTGTGATATATATATATATATATATATATATATATATATATATATATATATATATATATATATATATATATATATATATATATATAAGATTTTGCTAATGTGTGCCCTAAGGGCACACAATAGTTAATTACTTTTAGAAATATTTTCTAGAGAATTAAAAAAGTAGAAACAGTTTTTTCAGTTCTCAAGAGAATGTTTCTAAAAATAGATAGCTTAATATGTGCCCTAAGGGCACACATTAACTGGTCCCCTATATAAAATGAATAAGGTCAATAAAATTATAGTTACACCTTTAAAAATGAAACTTTAAAGTTTATCTGGATTAGTGGTAAAAATCTCTGTGAATTTGAATCTGAACTTTTCATACATAGTGACTGTAAACACATAATAAAACATACAGTATTGGAATGGAAATGCACTTCATTTAAGAATAGGTTCTATGTTACCCTTCAAGCTCAGCTCAATGTCCTCAAATTTACTGTCAACAAACAAATATTTAATATTTATAAACAATGTATCTGATTCTTGTGTGTAACACAACATTTATATGCATCATAAGGATTTGCTAGCTACAGTTGCCCTATTTATTAGCATTATAAAACTAGGCTTTCAACATTAATATGTTCGGTCGTGTGTGTATTAAGATCTAAATGCTTTGGAATCCAATGCAGACTATTTTCATAGTATGGCTGATTTCTTCTCCTTTCTCTTTCAATAAAGTCTATCAGGGGTTTAGTTCCAGTCTCTCCCGACACTTCAAAGTTTACAATTTTTCCCTATTGGCCTGGTCAACAAAGGTAATCTAGTCTTTCTTTCCAATGCATATTCAGGAACGTACTAATCAATACTTTTCAGTTATTTATTTTTCAGTAATAGTTTTCTAAATTTTATCTTTACTTTAAAGTTAAAAAGTACATTACATCACTGGTAACTTGTTTAAAAAGATTTCTACAAAAGTAAACGAAACACATTTTAAGACATTCATTTTATAATGCTATTTCATTTGAAATGATGTTTAATAAAGTAATTGATGCACAGTTAAAAGGAGCCTATATTGCTGTATCATTTAAAATTTTTCACGTTTGGGAATAGTTCATTTTCTTCATTACTCTACTGAATGTGCGTCCTATAATAATTTCTAGCACAATTATTTTCTATGATACTCTTGAAAATGTCTGTCCTATATTCTAGCAGAGTTTATATGTCACGCCTTTTCATGCTGGTAGCTAACCTTCAAAAAGGTTTATAAATGGTTGGTGTCTATTTGAGAATCTTCTGTACATTTCACAACTCACATGCATAGACATTGTTGTTTTTTTCGTTCTCAAAAAAAAAAAAAAAAAAATCATTGTTGTTTTTTCACTCAATAAAAGAATAATTTTCTTGTAACCAATTTGACTTATAATGAAAAGGTGACCCATTGGAGTTTTCCTAAAACCCTTACGTGGCAATTAAAGCAGAGACCATGCCACCTAATCAATTATTTCAACCTCAATATCACCTAACGAGGTATGTATATAACCTACCACACATTATTGTTGATGATTTTATGTAAAATTTTCTTTTTTTAGTTTTAACAAATTATTCCTCCCCAGCCACAATAAAAGCAACACTTAAAAGTCTAAAGCCATTCCCGTTTAAACTGATCTGGGTGCACTCTCCTAGTTATTATTATAAACACTTTTGTTTTATATTCAATTCCTTAAGAAAACTACCAAGAGAAAATAGTACCTGAGACTGAGAGAGCGATCACACTTCTCTTTTTTTATTTGATAATAGTATAACTTTCTTCACATTTTCAAAGACCCAAACTGAGCGCAGCCTTGACATCTAACCTCCATGAGAACCCACCACGGTCCATTCTCCACACATCACAAGGCACCACCTTTGAACGCTTCTTCTGGTTCCGCCACGTGTGCACTAGTCTCACTAACCCTGTAAACGCTTCTTCGTTATTATTATAGGGCAGCAACAGCAACTTCACTTTATTATTCACCACCAACCTCACCAGAAAATCACAGTACTCCGGTGACTGACCGTCACAGTTCTCCAATTCCTTCATCACCATCCTCTTGTACGCTTCGTTAACCCACTGTACCCTGTTCAAACCGTCTGATATAAACCCCGGACACGTGTCTCTCTCCAGATTCTTCACTCTCTCTACGTCCGTGCTCCCCAACCCACGTACATCCATGCACGTGTCTGCCACGCTCTCCACCGTCACCCACGACTCCACCACCCTCGTCTGACCCATCTCCACCGTCAGATCTGACCCCCCAACACCACCCTCCACGTTATCAACCACCACCAGATCATTATCAACCTCAACCCCAACTTTCTCAGCCGTAGGATCAACCGGATCTTTCATTTCAGCTTTCTCAGGCAACAATTGCAGCGTCTTCAAAACCCCATCTTTGCTTTCTTCCTCGGAAACCATTTTCTTACATCCATTCATACTATTCTTCCGAACCCTAACGTACTTTCTCTTCGTCCTTCCTTTCGAAACAACAGAGTTCTTCTCTGTCACCATACAGCTCGAACCTGAACCGTATGTCACCGGTTTCGGTGCGATCGGCCGGAATCTTAGCATTTCTCGGCTCACCATCATCATCTTATCTGGCTTCCCAGTACTCCCTAGCCCTAGGCTTGCCATGTGCCACTCTTCTCCACCGTCCATCACTCTCTCTCTCTCTCTCTCTCTCTCTCTCTCTGGTGTGTATCTTGTGTCTGTGTGTGTGTGTCTCTCTCTGTGTGGCTTTCGGAGCTGAAGCGATATTGATAGCGGCAGTACGGAGAGGGTGGGTTAGGAAACACCACGTGTCTAGGGCAACAACTGAAACAGTAAAAGATCACCTGATTGGTTAATTCTATTTTAGCGGTGGGACCCAAATGGAAACAAAAGTGGCGTATCTGGGAAGAGCAATTTGGGACTGTGATTGGTGTGATAAATATAAACCAATCAGAGCTGAGAGAGTGTCCAAAGCACTTTTGGGAAAGAAAGGGACACGTGGGCTTACCTAGGTTGCAGCATAATTTCTTTTCCAGTTTAAGTGGAAACGCTTTTGGAAAAGGTTTCAGAATGCTAACACGTGGTTGTTTGTTACTAGTTCTCAACAGTAAATTCGGTTCCAAACTATTGGATATTCTTTAAAAAATTTTAATAAACGAGACATCCAATAATATATATACTATTTTTAAAAAAAGTTCTACTGAATAAATTTTTTAATTGTTAATAAAAAATTTTCCAAAAATAAATAGTTAGGCAAATTCTTTCATTAAGTGGACTCTTTTTTAAAATCAATTTTAAATTCTCTCAAATTTGACATTTGGGGCGTGAGATACACTTCCCTGATATTTGCTTTAACTGGGCTATTGTTATTGGTGGAGTTCATCACTTGTTTGTGTGTGAATGTGGACTTTGTTTCTTGAATGTTTGTGTAGCTTAAAACAATTTGTTTTTTGATTCTTGAACTACGAGCGAGAGTTTTTTGTTTTTAATTTATTGTTATTTCAGGTTTTGTTTTTGACTTTTGGGTTATGTAAGTGCAGTTTTACAAGGATTCTAAACCTTATTCTTCTTCTAAGATGGACAGAATCCGACAATGTTACGAGAACACAAAGCTCTTGATAAGCTAGGAATAATATTGAATTATTGTAATAAAAATATTTAGTCCACAATAACTTTAAAATATTTTTAATCACATGTAATAGTTACTAACAACTTGTTATTTATTTATACTATTATTTAAGCGGCTGTCCCTGTTTAGACTAGATTTTTTTTTATTCTAAAATACCCCTATACCCCTATGTTTA
Organism: Castanea mollissima; assembly: GCA_014183005.1. NCBI lineage: Eukaryota > Viridiplantae > Streptophyta > Magnoliopsida > Fagales > Fagaceae > Castanea > Castanea mollissima. Next base: position 28,157,214 of record JACAVU010000001.1, read on the forward strand.
AGTAGAAACAGAACTAAAGAATAGTTTGGTAAAATACATGTCTAACTTGTACTAAAATATTACCTACAAAATAGGAACACTCTCCCACGAACCCACTTCTTCAAAGTAACTATATGTTTATTATTATTTTTTAAAATAGAAAAAATAAGTTAAATACTTTACGTTTATCCAAAAACAAATCTAAATATCCTATCAACAAAAATTTTAATATATAAAAAAATAAATCTAAAGAACAATCCGGATTTTTTATTTTTTATTCTAAAATACTCTTACATTCCTATGTTTAAGTAGAAACAAAACTAAAGAACAATCCAGTAAAAATACAACCTTAACTTCCACTAAAACATTGCTTAAAAAATAGGGTCACTTTTCTTTTTATTTTCAAATTTATTTATCTACTTATAAATTAGATTCTCAAAATAAAAATTATATATATAATAAAAAACATAGTTTTTTTTTTTTTTTTGCTACTACCACTAAAAAAAAAAGTCTCATCTTACGCACGAAGCGCGTGAGATAAGGCTAGTGAGTTATAATTGTGGTGAAAATATTGTAAACATAACATATTTCTCTTATTATAAACAAGTTATTGCGAAGAGTTTTATACTTCAATAATATAATCATTTTTATTTTATTATGGTAATCGGAATTCCTCTCCTCATCTCTATCTCTTAATTGAAAACAATTTCTTTCTCCTCATTTTTATAACCATCTAATTATCAACCATAAAAAAACACAACTTGTAATTCATGTAAGAATGAGACCATCTATCATAGTTTACCTTTTTGTTTGTTAATTATAAGAATACTGGGGTTAGGCTAATTGCACTTTGATTTGTTGGCATCCTTACTCTTGTGGTGGGCATGTTTCCGAGATTCAAGTTCGGCGTCTGTCTTTTCTTAGATAATTAAAGAATAAAAAAGCAGAAGAATTAGAAACTTATAATTGCTTAACAAGAAAAAGAAACATATATTTATAAAAAAGCAGAAGGGTTAGAAACTTATAAAAAAGCAGAAAAAAAAAAATTCTCATCTGCTATTGCACTGCCAAATTTCTTTTTCTACCAATAAGCAATTTGACCTGCCATGTCAATGTCATATGGGAAGATGATCAAGTATTCTCGTATAATAGTCTCAATTTATATTATTGCAGGATAACAGTACTTGGTTATTTCTCCATGACTTTATTATTATTTTTAATTATTTTTTTATCCAGTTAACGGATACTTAAGTTTTTGTTAATGAATTATTTTGAAAAAAAAATTAATATCATTTTTATAGAAAATATAAAAAGTTAAAAAAAATTAATTTTAAAAAAAAATTTAAAAATACTTTTTAAATCCATTCCTTTGAAGTATCGGATAACTATTTTTTTTTCATATTTTTTAAACATTTCCTAGATTATTTTGTTCGAGTAGCACAGTTTAGGGGAGCTTGTCAATGAATATTGGAACTTTTTTTTTTTTTGCTGAATCAATGAATATAGGAACTAGTGTCAACAATAATGCTTTGATTAACAAATCGATGCCAATTGATTGGTCATCACCATAGGAATTCAACTTTATTCCAACTTCCTTATCAATGATTTTCATTATTGTATATGTTGCGTTGTCAAGTTTCGATTGTACTACTTTCCTAACAAATAGAAACTTGTATATCTTATCTGGTCTCCACACGCAAATATGATACCATTTAAGTCAATAATTATTGCAGTAGTTAAAAAATTTAATAATCACAAAGTCTTTGTACTCTTATACCGACGGTAAATTGTAAAAAGTTGGATTGATTAGTCTTAGATTCGGATCTTAATAAGTCACAAGAAGGAATTTAAAAAATAAGAGAAAAGAGATTTGGCCATTTGGCTATTGGAGAGGGAAGGAGGACTTAGCTGAAAAGAGAGAACCAAAGCATACGGAACTCACTTTTTTCAATTTAATTTGTGATTGTGAGTGATATTTGGCTTATATTGTTTGACATGATGCATGTACCAGCTTTATTGTTGAATGAGAGCTATCGGTATTTTCAGTTATTTTAATGGAATATTGTAAGACACTGCGAGTGGCTCATATTTTCTGGAGCATCCACATCTACTCCTTTCATGCTCTGTGTCTCCATTCTTTCAATTCTGCCAATCTGATAGGCTCGCCCAGCCAAAATAATTAAATCTGATAGGCTCCTATTATTTCGAGGACGCTAAGAGATGGGATAGCTTCTTTTGTCCTTTTGGGGTCCTAGCTGAAAAGTTTCTCTCTCTCTCTCTCTCTGACCTATCAGATAGTTTTTCGGCCCATTTGATGGTTTACCTAACCTTTTGTTGGAAAAATCATAGAAAGTTAGAAACTACATGACCCAATAGAAAGGCTTATCCCAATTACCCACCCATGGCCGGTAGAAAATCCTTCTGACTCATCACCTTTACGAGTTTAGGAGTTATAGATTCAAAATAATGATAAGATTCAGTATTAAATTGTGGATTTTGAGTAAGAGTTGTAGATTCGAATAAGATTCAGTATTAAATTGTAGATTCTGAGTAATGACAAATTTCATTATTATTTAGACAGTCCCATATCACACGCAATTTAAAAAAAAAAAAAAAAATCCATGTCATCGCACATCAAATCGGCCTTTTCACCATTTTTGTAAGGAAGAATGCCGAATAAGTGGACTTACTGGCCTGTATATTACGGGGCATACTCGGTCTTTCGGGTTTGCAAGGCGATACCTTCAGGCCATAAACATGGGTTTCTTCCCAATTTGGAGGAGAGATGACGCAAATTCCGAATTTGATAGCATTTCGAAAGTATATCCTAAGGATGGCACTATCCTCATTTTTCACAGTAGCTTGATTTGCTAACCCACTACTATCCTCTCATGAAGTGCCAGAAGTGGTATCCCAATGTGAGTTCCAATTGATAAAGAGGGGTTGGTGCTATTATTAAAGACACCAAAATCAGTGTGGAATACAGTTCCCTCCATTCAATCAAAAAAACAATATTAACGTGGAGTCTCGTTCCCCTCGCATGAATCAGTCACAAATCACAATCACTGTGACTTATGAGAAGGAAATCCAAACCAAACATTCTTGTTCCTGAGTGCTGAAGGCCCTCATTAGTCATTACCATGAAAATGAGACAGACCTGCACCCTTTTTTTTCCCGAAAAGCCCATGTTAAGTTAAAGTAATGATAATAATGGAAATGTCCCAACTCTTTAAGTCTGAACCCGCATGGACAGGAACATGAAATCTAAAATGTATGAATTCTTGAAAACCAGCCAAATCTTTCAAGATTTGAAGCCAGGTATTATTTAACGTTGTAGTAGCGTATTATGACCTTATCAACTGACTAAACATCAATCTAGCGAAACACCGATTCATGATATGTAAAATAGCAGAGACACCTCTTGTTTCTGAATGGGGGATATTGCCCATTGCTCCTCACTTTTCTTATATCACTGATTGCGTTGCAAAAACCCCCCAAAATAAAATGACAATTTTTTAACAAATTTTGAATACTACAATCCACCCTGGATAATTTGGAACTCATACAGAAACTCAAGCAAAACTAAGAGTCCGTAGACCACAATGGCAGATCATGTATATGGAGTAGCTTATTTTTATCTCAAACTCAAAAAAGGATCTTCAGGTCACTCCATTAGCAATTTACCAATTGGAGCCAATTTAACATGGCAAGAAAACCTAGATCTGATTCATAATTATTTTCGATTGAAGTTGCCCCCTCAAAGCAAAGGTAGAATGGAAAACCGAAGAAAGCTAATTGACAACATCAAGAACCAGCTTGCGAGACTTGAGAACAGACCACTTCATGCGACGGTAATAAGCAGCTTGTAGTAGCGCCAGTGACAGTACGAATATCCATTTAAATCCCATCTACATTTGAACATGCCAAATGTCAACATCCAAAAAATAAAACATAAGTACAAGCTGGCATAAACAAAATATAGTATTTCACATTATGAAAAACATGATTTAGCAGCACATACCAATTTCCTCTCTTCCATTTCAGGTTCTGCAGCCCATGACAAGAATGACACAACATCTTTCCCCATCTGCATCCCAGCATGAAAGAAGAGTGAGCTTTATTCTCAAGAAAACATTTGATAATGAGCACTTACAGCAAGGAGCTTCTTGTTACTCAAGGTAGATATTTTAAGAGGTAGACAAACCTGAGCTTCTGTTGCAGGGGTACCATCCTCATACTCAACAGCACCATCATTAAGCATTTTAGGCATAGCAATTGCTCCCCCAGGAAAATAAGGATTATAATGCAAGCCCTCCCGAATCTACAATACAAATACCAGTTAAAATTGCTATGCAGTTAGAAGGTTTTACACTGCAAAAATTCCAATGGACATAAATATTCATAAACGTTAATGGGAAGCCAGATGACATCCGTGACATATAAGACATCACTCCACCCATAAGTTGCATATCATCTTTAGGATTAATGTAAATAAGACAACCATATACAGTGAGAAACAGAGCAAACCTCCAACGGTGACTATAATCTAGAGGATGCAATGAAAGATGCTATAATAAACTAATGGTGAAAATGCACTTTTGGTACCTACATTTTGGGGCGATTCTCAATTTGGTCCCTAAATTGATTACGCTCCTAAGTCAGTCCCTGATTTCAAAAAATCGATTTTATTTTGGTCTCTGCCGTCAACCCAGTAACAGAAAAAGCTGAGATGGCAAACAAAATGCACAGTGTGCACAGTAAATGGTGACGTGGCTATTAAAATAATAATAATAAATTTTACTTCTCATTTTTTAAATGCCATGTTAGATTTTAATTTTTTTAAATCCACCTCAGAATTTTTTTTTAAGAAAATTAAATTTAAAGAGAAACCTTAAATCTAATTAATTTAAAATTCCATGTCAAACAACTAAAAAAAAAAAAAACATCAATCTAATATTTATTTTTACTTCATTATATATTTCTTAATTTCCCCTCCCCAGTGTGAGATCAGAATAAGAACCATTCCAAAATCCCTACACAGAGTCAAGAGAGAAATTGAAAAGGCCAAAAAGAAAGAAAACCCATCTCGTTCAAGACTCAGTGAGTCAGCCATCAAGTCGACAGCCGCCATGGATAGCAAGGAAGGAACTCAACAACCGCACCTTGTGCTCACTAACAAGCTCTTCCTCCTGAGGCACTGGATGTTGCCGATTCGGTATTAGAGCCCAGATCAGTGGTTGTGAAGCCAAATAAAACAAAACTCTCTTCGATCTACCCAGAAACCCACCTTGTTCTTCCTGATCGAGTCCATGAATTCCTTGGAGACTCTCTTCATATCGTCGTGCATGTCCTGACTGAGTCCAGTCCAGAGAACTCTCTCTCTGACCTGCTTCTCAAAAAAAAAAAAAAAAAAAAACTCTCTCTCTGACCTGGGTTGTTTTTCCCTGTGGGTGTTGGTTTGTTTTAAATTTTTGGGTTTGGTTTTTACACGTGGGTTTGATGATTTTTCTAGGTTGGAGGTTTGATGATTTTTCTGGGTTGGTTTTTTCACGAGGGTTTGATGTTGGAGGATTTGGTGGAAGATAGGAATTTTGTATGAATTTTTGCATCTTTATTTGCTAAGAAATATGAGAAAATAAAAGATAATAAAATCCTAGATTATTTTAATTTTCTGGGCAACCCGAAGAACATGAAGAACATGTTACCCTTGTTCTTCCGAAAATAATGAAAAGAAAAAAAATTCAATGTTGCTGTTGTTTTTATTAATATTATTAAATTATTATTTTTTAATTAGATTTTCTTTTACTTTTTTTTATTAATTTAAATGCTGATGTGTCATTTTAAATGTTGACATGGCATTAATAAATGCTAAATAAAATTTTTCAATATTATTTTAATAGCCATGTCAGCATTTACTGTGCATTCTGTTTGCCACCTCAGCTTTTTCTGTTACGGGGTTGACAGTAGGGACCAAAATAAAATCAATTTTTTGAAATCTGGGACTAACTTAGGAGTGAAATCAATTTAGGAACCAAATTGAGAATTGGCCCAAAATGTAAGAACTAAAAGTGCATTTTCGCCTAAATTAATTCTCCTTTCCATACTGTTAACACTCAAATCTGAGATGATGAAGAGAAGCACAAGATACATCTTGCACCAAAAGAAAGGTACTGCTAGACCACAAAAATGGATCCCTCAAAGATAGTGCAAGAGTTCACACTGGCTTTTTCAACCAAGATTACAAATATAACATTAAGATTGTGTTGACTACTTCAGACACCATTTGTTCATGTCTACCATAAAAAAGTGTAGAAGAGAGAATAAGAATATACCGAAACACCAGCAGGAGGATCACGGTAACCAGTTAGAAGGGCAAACACATAGTTCTGACCATTGTGACGAGCCTGAAAGGACCAAAGGTAAGAGACTTATGGGATGAATAACATAGATTTTGAACAAGTATTAAGCAAAAGACAGGAGTTACTTTGGTGATAAGACTTAGATCTGGAGGATAGGCCCCTCCATTAGCAAACCTAGCCGCTTGTTCATTTGAATATGGCTGAGGAAAACGATCACTGAGTTTACCAGGGCGTGTAAACATCTCACCCTCGTCATTAGGCCCATCAACGACTTCAATCTCGGCTGCCATAGCCTTTACCTCCTCTTCTGTATATGCGACACCCACCAAATCACGATATGATATAAGTGACATAGAATGGCAAGATGCACAGACTTGTTGGTAAACCTGATGACCACGACGAATCCTGCTCAACCAAAATTGGCATCAAAACACAAAACATCAAAACCAGGAAAGTACATTTAATATGAAAAATTAACAACATTATGTAATTACCCACACCAAAAGGACCAAGTTTTAAAAGATTTTCCTAGCTAACTAATTATCCTTGTTCTTGTCTTCTGATATGTAAACTAACAAATTGTTTGTGCATACAGCACCTTAAGAATAGCGTTTGTATAATAAATTAGGGGTCCATGTCATCTGCTTCAAGATCAAGCAGTAATATTTAATGATTCATATATTGTTTAGTCCACCAGGAAATAATAAACAAAAACTAAACTACTTATCAACAAAAAAAAAAAAAAAACTAAAATAAATTAAACTTGCCTAGGCATGATATGTGCTGCTTCAAAAAGCACTAGAAAAGTGTGCTAGAGGTGTGCTTCATTGAATGAGCTTTTACTTTGGCCAAGCAAAGTGCTTAGACCTTGAGGCTTTGAGCTTTAAGAGCTCTAAAGCACACTTTTAACAACAGTGGAAAGGCTGAAAAGAATGCCAGCCAAAGTTGAGAGGAGTTATCACCATCAATGACTCACAGAATATAGAACCCTGGTTATGTATGACTAAGAGAAAAAGGTTTCTGGTCCCAAATAATCTAGATATTCATTGACACACATTACAAAATTAATAGTATATTGCTAGAGCAAAAAAAAAAAAAGTCATAGGTTCAATAAGAACTTACGAAGCATGATCATAGGAGCTGAGAATGCCCTGGTGAGGCCAGGGATAGTTAGGACAGTCTAAGCCATGTTCAGCCTCATCAGCAGATGCTGCTATTGTTCCAAAACTCAAGAGCCCAGAGATGCCTGCTCCAAGGAGTGCAAGGGCTCTCAGGGACTTCGTGCTGGTAGACCCTGCCTCTTCTTTCTTTGAGATGAGAGATGACAATAAAGGAGGGGCCTGAAAATTAACATACAGAGAAGTTTTAGCACATAATTCGCAAATTTGTTTTCAGGCATGCAGAGTTGGGTTTTATAAGCTGATCATAATCTTTAAAATGCTTTTATATGATGCCAATCTACCCATAGAACATAACGAAAAGACCAAAAGAAGAAGACATTCTCCTATGTTATATATAATAAAAAAAAAGATTTCATTCTAAAAGCATCCACAGCAGTGGAGCTAAAATAGCAATATTGCTATTTTAGCTCCACTCAAACCCCAAAAACCCACCTGCAATAGTGGAGGCAAAGCTAAAAAATTTTAGCTTTGCGCTACAGTGCTCATGTATCAATACATGAGCACTGTAGCTGAAAGTTACAAAAAAAAAAAAAATTTATTCGGCCATGGATTAAAAAATGATAGATCAGCCCTTCTCCATTTTCCATTTCACGCTACCCTTTCTCTTCAGTCGCTTCTCTTCAGTCGCTCCGGAACCCAAATCTCTCCATTTCACTCTCTCCTCTCTCTGAAGCTCACCGCCGCCGACGCCGCCTTCAACGTCAGCTGAGACCCACGCCGACGCCGTCTCAACTCTCTCAAGCTCACCGCCGATCAACCCTCAACCCACGCCGTCCAAGCTCTCAACTCTCTCAAGCTCGCCGCCGCCAGCCCTTGCCGTCTTCAACGTCACCGTTCCACCTGGTAAGACCCACCGGCGATCAACTGAGACCCACGCCGATCAACCCTCTTGGCCTCAGACCCACGCCGTCCAAGCACTCAACTCTCTCAAAACTCTCTCAAGCTCACCGCCGATCAGCCCTCTCAGCTCAGACCCACGCCGATCAACCCTCTCAGCTCAGACCCACTTCTCTGTTTCACTTCAGGTCAGTTGAACATGGATGTATTGACAGAACGTATTTGTATTGGACAGAATGTATTGGGAATTTTCTGTGTGCAGGGTACTTTACATTTCTTTTTGGCTTTTGATTCAAATCATTTGTTTAGTGGACTGAATGTATTTGTGATGAAATGTATTAGAATTTTTTTGTTTGCAGGAATTTATTGTGTGGTTTTCTTTAAGCTACTGTTAAATTAAGCATTTACGTTCAAGTCACCCTGTTCATAATTTAGTTTGAGTTTTGTATATATATAATTTGGAGTTAAAATAAAATATTATTGTTACGCTATTATGATGATTGAGAAATTGTTTTAGTAAAAAAAAAAAAAAAGTATAAGTATAATTTGGGCGGTGATGGAAGGATCGGTGGCGGCGGCAGCCGTGGTGGTGGAAGAATCGGTGCTGGTGGTAGTGGTGGCGGTGGCTGCGGCGGTAGCGACTGCGGTGGCGATGGCAGTTGCGGTGGTGGAAGAATCGGCGGCGGTGATGGTGGCAGCGGTAGCGGTGGCGGTAGCGATTGCGGTGGCGGTGGAAGAGTCGATGGTAGCAGTTGCGGGTAGTTGTGATGGTTGTTTATTGTAATAAATATATTATTTTATTATAGTGGATATATTATTTTATTGTGATGTTTATATTATTTTATTGTGTTGAAAGCTAAAATAGATCCACTGCTGCAGCATGTTTTGTAAAGTGAATGGATAAAATAGATAAAGTAACTTTTGGTGGAGCTAAAAAGCTAAATTTTTAGCTCCACTGCTGTGGATGCTCTAAGAACCAGGAGATGCATATCAAAGACTTAAAAATGAAACCATTTTTTATAACTTTTTGGCCCAAGGGCAGGGAGAATGAGGATTGAAACTATTGACCTCCACTTCTTAAGGAGTGGTCTCCAACTAATTGTGCTACCCTTGGGACAAAAATGAAACCTTTATACACGTAAAAATCAAACAATTAAAAAACATGCTAGTATTTTGCTTAAATAGGATAACAAATAGTGGCATTACCATGTAAGCAAAAGAGAACAGATACAGGCTGGTATGAGGGAAATCCACTATAATAAGGAACAATATCGAAGTTTCCTTATAAATATATAAACAACGTATTACCCACGTGAAGTAAATGAAACTGAATGTAGAATTCACATAAACCTTATAAAAAATTCACAAAAACCTAGATTTGTAGATTTTAACACCAATGCTAATTTGTGTAATCTAAGCTGCAACTTCAGAAGCTAAAATCAGATAATGCGTAGAGAGAGCATGGGAGGAAGGAGATCAGGAATGGAAGGAAGCTTACTTTTGATCGAGATTGAAGTTTCCTTCTCAGTAACTGGTGGAACACTCCTCCAGCCATTTCAGTCAATGCTTCTGTCTATTAATTCAACCAACAAAATTGCAGAGTTACAAGCGCAAAAAAATGAAAAATAAACGTAAGCTTTAGATATAAAGAAGCTGCTATCATGGTCAAATTCCATGAAAGAATGAAATTTCTAATAATTTTTTTTTCATAATTGAAAACGACAGGTTATTGATATTTCTACATGCAGTATTTTATTAAAGACTCAAAGTTATTATACAGAAAATAATAATTTATTAATTAAACAAAGGATAAGATCAATTCAAATGTAGTTTATCTATTATAGAACAGACAGAATTTAAGTGGTCAAATTCAGGGCCCTTTACTCGATTGGGTTAAACTGGGAGAGAAGGGGGGTGGGGGGAGGGGCAGTAGCAGAAAACAAACATGCAAACCCAATAAAAGTGCAAATTATTCACCACATTTCCTCATGAGGAGAAACAAAGAAAGATAAATCATCTCATTAGAAGTGTTAAAAGAAAATAGCGGTAAAAATACAAAGTAACCGAAATATCAAGTATAAGAAAGATAGGTCATTGACTCCCTTGGACCAGGAGTACCAATCGATTACAAATTTGAACACATAAAAAACCCCAAAACAAGTAAACACACACACACACACACACAGATAGCTTATATCAGCATGTAGTTTGTGTTTATCACACAAAAATGACAACAAACACCAAGAACAACGACAACAACTACAACCAAAACATCTTATAAAGTTAATTGTAACTTGAGATCAAGGAACTAGACCATGAAAACTCCAACAGGAGCAGGGAAGAAGATTTATATCATTTATTAGCAAAAAGTAAAACTTTGTAACACTCGTAGTTCTTCAGCACACCACAAGGGTACATTAAATTGAATACAATCCGTGCATTGATAAAAGAAATCATTTTTTATTTAATTATTTTCACAGGCCAAAGTTGTCATTCTCTCCAAATTTCCAGACTTTCACCTATTTATATACCTCCCAAGCGTTGGGAAGTCCCAAGAACCAGATTTCAATCAGTAGTTAATGAAACTTATCATATCACAGGTATTTCCAGACCATGATAGATAACGAAACTATTCTCCTTCAACTCGAATCCGAAATACAATCATCAGAGCATATACTTCTTCTTCTTCTGTTTCTTGACATACACAATTATGACACGTTTTGCCTAATTGAATCCAACACCACCAACAAAAAAAAATTGTAGTAATCATTTCTCAACAAAAAAAAAAATCATGCGTAGTGAGACTGATGCAAAAATGTAAAAAACCACACAAAATCAAAAACCTAAACCCTATGCCCCCAAACATTCAAATCTATTAAAACAAATCCAACGCACTAACAACCCTCACAACTCATTTTCTCAACAACAACAACATAAAAAAAGTCAAAATCCAGAGTCATTTCACACAAAGTCAATACGAAGCTGTGAAAAGTAGTATATGATAGATTCAAAAACGAGAAAAAATTGAAAGAAGCGTTCAGATCGAGAAATGGAGCTTAAGAGTGAAAGACGGAAAGAGAGGAGTTGAAGTGGAAGTGGAGAGGGACTCACTTGTGAGATCGGCGAGTACTAGAGGTCAAAGATGCAGGAGCTCTCTCTCTCTCTATGTGGCTATCTGCTTTTGGAGATCCAACCAGGAAAGGGATGACCGGATGGGATATAAACACCAATTCTAGCTGCTGCGTTTTGAGGAAATGAGGGGCAGCCAGCCAAACCCGTCGCTACTATTCCTTCTACTATCTTCTCCCACGAGTGTGTGCTTTTTGGGCCTTGGCCCTAGCTTTTGGGGTCAGGCCCATCTTTCATAATCGTTTTATTCTTTACTTTTTTTTCTTTTTTTTTTGATACATTTTCTCCTAATTTTAAAATATCTATATATGTATTTTTTTTCCTAATCATTCAAATTTATAGCTCATTTGATTGTACAAATCATTTCTAATTTAATTTTTTCTAAACTACTCATAGAAGTGAGTTAGGGCATAGCTTAGCATCTCAAGTGATTAGGTGGAGACAAGGTTTGAACATGCAATCTTTAGGTCATGAGTCTAATGAATCGACCAATTCTTCTGCCCTGCTTTTTTTCCCTCTCTTTTTTTCCCGGATTTGGTTGCCTAGTTGGGATAGAACTAGTGCGTAGTAAGCGGCGACGACATCCCCTTCTTCGAAACATTCACAAGAGTTGTCTTATATTAATTAGATTACACATATCTAGTTCGCACCCCCCTTAACCAATCCTTTTTTTTTTTCACTTTAACTTAGTTTTTTCGTAAATATTTTAATAAAGATATTGCAATCGTGAGTTCTCTTTGGTGATGCCAATGGCTTTATTGTTCTCGGCTTTGCAATCGCATGAGCTCTGTTATCATCAATGACTCAACTCTTAGTCACAATAGGTACCACTCATTGCTCTCAACCTCTTTCTCTCCATGTTTCTCTTCTCTATCATCATTTCATACTCTCTCACTTTATTACTCTCATCTCATTTCATTCTCGTTTCTCGTTTTATCTCTCATTAGTCCCCCTTTTTTTTTCATTTTGTTAGTAGAAGAAAATTGTAAAATTTTTCATGTATTTTCGTATTTTTTTGTAGTGTCAATATATTTAAGTTCTTTTAATAAATTTAGTATAATTTAAGTTTCTTAATAGCTATTCTAGAAAAAATTCCTAGAACTACTGTTGATATAATGCACTTAAAATTTACATTTAAACTTAAAAACATATGCAAGTGTGAGATTTAATTCATAAACAATGGGTAAAATACAATTTATCCTTTTTTAAGTTAAGATTATAAATCTTAATTTTTCTAATTAAACAACTAAAACGAGAGCTTGAGAGTTCAATTTGGGACCCTGGATAGGGGTACTTGGGTGTTGAACTCATTGATATAATGTCTGAAGTATACTTGGAGATCCCAAGTTCAATTTACCATAATATCAGTTCATGAGATTTTCGAAGTGTCTCATAGATAAGAAGTGGAATAGTATGATCAAAGATTAGAGAATTACTTCCTTCCAACATCAACAACAATCCTTAAATCCAAAATTTTGGGATTAGCTATAGTTTCTCAACATATTAATTAAGGTCAGTCACATGTTGGAACACCACTTCTTTTTTTTATATATAAATATAATAATCGATTTGGGTACTGCTTCAAAATACTAAGGAATTTGTGAAAAAGAGAGTTCAAGTCATCAAATCTCCATCAACTTAAAAACAAAAACAGACATTAAAAAAAAAAAGATGAAACAAATAAATCTGTCTTCTCTTCCTAAAACTAAATTCCCTGAAATTGTTAATTATAATTATTTTTTTTATAAGAATATATATATATATATATATATATATATTTATTGATAACAAATTAACAAGTTTCTCATTTGATCTTTTGCATGATATTTCCTCTTCTTCCCTTTTTTTTTTTTTTTTTTGAGCTCGAAGACTTCCTCCTTCTCTACAATGGACAATCATTGAGGTTGTCTATTTATTTTTTCAATGGCCCTAAAAATTCCTAATCCCGACCCCGCACTGGTTTTTCGGTGGTCATATCTCAACCAATAATTTCAGTGGGTATCACTGAGCCACGGTTCATTTAGGCACAGTCACTCTCAAATTTTAATAGATAATTAATTACTTAGAAAGCTCGAGTTAACAAGTCCTTAATAGTGTGTCTTGGTTGACAAATGCCAGCCTCATGTCATGTGTCTGCCATTTCTAAGTTAGAAACTTCTCCTCTCTCAATATATTCAACGCTCCCTTTTTTTATTCTGCAAAAAATAAATAGTAAGCAGATTTATCAGAGAAACTAGTCCATTTCCAAATCTTTAATGAGGGGGAGAGAGACTGGTCCATTACATTATTAAGCTGTCTATCAAAATATACAACTATATATATGTCAACCTATAAAAAAAAAACTACACATATGTCAAATCCAAATTCATCAAAATATATATATATATATATATATATATATATTCATATATGCATAAGCGAATTGTACAGGACATTTGAACTAACTTGTCGATTAAAATACATAGTTACTAGTTGTAAACAACAAAAAAATACAATAATTTGTAGAATATAAAGTGACACTTATATTTTTCACAGACCCATTAGGCTATTAAAACTTATTATTATACGAGAAAAATGTTGCTATTGTTTTTTTTTTTAAAACTAAATTGTAATTTACACCCTTAAAGTTTTGATGATTTTGATTTAGCATCCTAAAATTTTGACTTGATCCCTAATGTTAGGGGTGTCAATTCGGGTTAGCGTGTTGGGTTCGTGTCGTATCGAGGTAGGGGTATTTGACTAAATGACTCAACCCTAACCCGACCCATTTAATAATCGTGTCATGATCCTTCAACCCTAACCCGACCTGTTAATAAGGCGGGTTGACCTAACCCAACCCATTTGACATGCTTAATAAACGAGTCGTGTTGGTTGACACGAACGTAATACAACCCATTTCAACCTGCATAATATTAATATAACATCCATCTAGAAATAATTTTTTTTTTACATCCCAAAAAACAGTGCATACACTTCAAGTCTTCAATCCACATTCAAAATAATATAGTTCAACAAAAATATAGCATTCATCTAAAAATAAGTTCTTTACACTTCAAAAGAAGTGCATACACTTCAACCCAAATTCAAAATAACAAAGTTTAACAAAAATAAAATAACATAGTTCAACAAAAATATAATATCATTGGAACTCGTCAAATGCTAAGTATCAATATTAAAAGAATTTGAGCAAACAGTAGACTAATCCTGATTATGACCACGATTTTCATTTATAGATTCTTTGTTGATATCCAAATTCATAATATCTTCCACAAGCTCATCCAATTTTATTTATGCAAGTTCTATGCCAAAAAAAAATAAAATGTATTAGTAGTTCTAGGGTCTGAAAGTTTCAATTTCCAATTATATCTCTTGTAAATTTTTGTAATTACTCACATTTCTTTTTCAATTTAAAATATATGTTGGATATAAAAGGTATTTTACAAATCTAAAATAAAATAAATATTTATTTATTATACGAGTTAAACGGGTTGTGTTAAGTGAGTCATTTCGGGTTAACACAAATAAATTGACGTGTCAAACGTGTCTATTGTGAGTTACGTGGGTTGACCCGCTTATGATATGTTTTTTATCGTGTCGCTTTCGGGTCGACCCTTTTATAATTCAAACTCATTAAAACCCAACCCTAACACGAAAAAACCCGTGTCGAGTTGGTGTCGTGTTCGCAGGTTGGGTTGAACATTGACACCCCTAATGTTACTTATCTTTTTAATTGGGAGCCCTTCCATTAATGATTGTACTAATGTGACCGTCGTGATACTTAAGCTTGTCATATGTATTTTGTTGATTCAATTAAATCATGTCATGTCATTTTTGTTACTTCATATCAATTAAATAACTTAAAATTTGAAGAATTAAAATAAAATCTTTAAAAATTAGAAAAATACATAAACAAACATTTTCACTTTAGAATTGCGGAGGCCATGGATCATCGATGCGAATGGGATTGGAATTGGGCTTACTCTGCTTGGTTGTTTTTCAAATTTTTTTAAGGTAATTGAATTATTTGTAATTAATAATGTGTATTCTTTAAAGGGCGTCGCATAATTTTTAGATATGGATTTAGTGGATTCAAAATATCGCAATTTTGAGCGAATTAAAATTACACTGTTTTGAGTTTATTTTATATTTAGGGGATGACTCAACGTGGACATGAAAGAAAGAGCTCCTAATCAAAACAATAGGCAATACCGGGGGACTAAATCAAAAATTTTAAATTTTAGAGTACAAAATAAAACTCATCCCAAATTTTAATGGTCAGTTTTTAGAAATGTTATATCCTTTTCCCCTCGATTTTTCCTTTAAAAAAAAAAACACCGCGTGCCAGCAGATAAAGAAATAAATTAATTGGAAAAAACTAAACTAAAAGGCAAAAACCATTAAAAAAGAAAAGAAAACAGGGAGTGCCGTAGTAATTTTAACCACCGAAGGAAACCGAAAAACTTGGCACATGCAAAAGTGAAACAAAAAAAGTTACAAAACCATTGGCGCCCAACTCTTTGTGTTCCTCAAACTTGTGTTCTTCTTATTCTTCTTCTCCTTATTCAGTCACCCTCTTTTCTCTTTCCCTATATATAAATGGGTTGCTTGGTTTTATTGGATTTTTATGAAAAATGGCAAGGTTTAATCATAAGTACCATTCCACTTCCACAAAGTTAGCGTTTCTATTATCTTGTGCAGGTCTTTTAGGGGTGGCCCTCATTGCAGATTTTCTTTGGACTTCGTCTTACTCGTCTGCTGGTTCTGCTTATTTGTCCGTTGCATCGAACTGGGCACTCGAGAAATCTGGGATTATAGCTGTACCAAATGCCACTAACAAAACAGATGACGAGGTAAGCACTTTAACCAAATGTGCCATTTCTTGGATACCCAATTTGAGTTTCCATTCGACGTTACATTTTCATTTACTTTTGATCTAATGGGGTTGCTGGGAAAACTGAGGAAAGGATATGGAAATGAATTTTGGATTTTTGCTGTTTTGTTTCCTCTCATATGATTTAAAGAAAAAAGAAAGAAACTTTTTTTCCCCTAATGCATCTAGGCAACAAACGGATATGTATTCAATCTAGTATGCTTGTTTTTTGGGGGATTCTATTTGATCCTATACTCACATGTATTTTTTTATATTTTTTATTTGGTGGGTTTCAATTGTAGTCGCTGTAAATTCATGAGGTATGGTTAGAAACCATTTTGTTTAGCACAAGCTCAATTTTCTTTTTCTTTATTATTCCTTTGATCATTGAGAAAACTGAGCAAAATAAAATAGAATGTGCTAGCGAGGAAGAGTGATTAGATTCAAGTGGAGGGAACAAAAAGAGGGAGAAGAAGACCTAAACTATCACTAGTAGTAGTAGTAAAAATTGACATGTTAATTAAGGAGGTGATAAAGAATATGATTTTGAATCTGATAGAATGGCGGAGAGGAATACATGTGAATGATTCTGATTAGTTTGTTGAGGATCCATAGCAGACTTCGTTGTTTTGGTACTGAGGATTTGTTGTTGTTGTATTGAGTATTTGTAAATTGTTTTGGATTTTAGAAATTGAAAAGCTTATCCTATCTTAACTTGTTAGGCTTGCTTATCAAAATCCTAACTTGTTAGACTCTGTTAGGGTACTTGTCTCGTTCTGATCATTCACCCTGTGGTAGATTCCCTTATTTGCTATAATGTGGTTTAGACTGTTTAGTACAATCGAATTCTGAATTGTCTTATATTTTGTAGAGAGAAGATGTTAAAGGTAGAAAAGAACGCACTCCCGAGAGATTTTTATCTGCAACTTTTGCTGATTTACCTGCACCTGAATTACAATGGGAGGAAATGCCACCAGCACCGGTACCTCGTCTTGATGGAGCATCCGTACAGATTAAAAATCTTTTATACGTGTTTGCAGGATATCGCACACTTGACCATGTGAGAATCTATCAATATCTGAATATTTTGATTGTTCAATATTCAAGTTCAATGCTAGTTTCTGCTTCAACAGGACATCATTTACAGGTTGAACCCTTTTGTTTTTGGACTATGATTATACTTCTTTGACCCTTATTGAGGCATCACCAGAATATATAAAATGTAACTCAGTCAGATATTGGAATGTATTTTAGACTTTTTTAAATCATTGATATTGATGATCTTTGCTTATGCCTATGTTTATGTCTTGTAGGTGCATTCTCATGTTGACATATACAATTTCACTAGTAATACATGGGGAGGGAGGTTTGATATGCCCAAAGAGATGGGGCATTCACATTTAGGAGTGGCAACTGATGGAAGATACATATATGTAGTCTCAGGACAGTATGGCCCCCAATGTAGAGGGCCTACTGCTCAGACATTTGTGCTGGACACCGAGACAAAGAAATGGAGGGCCATGCCACCATTACCGGCCCCTAGGTAGGTGAATTGATTAGGATATGTGTTAACTGTGCTATATTTCCTTCTGGAAATGCAATTTTGTTCTAGCTTCATGTGAAATGCACTTGTTTGTTGCTATGATCTAAAAATAAATTTTCACATGCTAAGTTTCGACTGTGTCTTCTGATTATGTAGCTTTCTTGTATATGCTGTAGGTAACCATGAGTGAAAAATTATAAATTCTCATGTTTGCGTGTCTCTGTTATATGTGATCATGTATATGTATAAGAGTTTCCAGAGACATAATCTGTTTTTTTGCGGTAAGACTATATTGCTGGTTCATTCTAGTTATTTTGAATTATAAGCAGTTTTGTATGCAATAGATAGGATTAACCTAAACAAACTAGACTGTTCATGAACCCTATAATTTTAGTAAGATGCACACTTGTTGCACTGAGTTAGAAAGTATTTCACTTGAAGTTTTATCCTATATTCATCACTCCCTTCTGAGTATTCATGCAAAAACCACATAAGTTTTAACTGTTCTTAATCTTGGTATGTTGGATTTCCTCGCTTTATCACCCTGTTGTCAAAATTTCCCTTATTTTCTTACCAAATCTTTGAAACATATTGCAAATTTTTTGTTGCAACTTTTTATCACTCTCTCATAATGCTTTAAAATCCAAAAATTTGGATTATCTTACATTGTTTTCCAATTTTAGCTTCCTTATGGCTTAACAGGTTCTGCAACATTTGTAGTGGGGGGAAAAGCAGTTCCTGGACTAGCTTCTGGATGTGCTAGCATATGATTGCAATCATGGTAGCAATCATGGTAGCAGCAGAAATTGCAATTAGCTTATTGGAATAACTTTTTAATGCCCTAGTCTGCCTAATAGTAGTTGGTGAGAAGAGTGAAATACCAGCATTAGCATAACCTTAAATAATGGATTTTTTAGTTTGAAGAATTACACGCTGACTAATATTACTAAAAAATTCTCTTCAGTCAGCTTGAAAATGGAAATCTATTGAGATGCTAGCAGAGTTCTATAGTACCTGAATGCATGTGAATCAAGTAATTTAGTTAAGACCTTAACTGAAAAGGGGTTTAACAAGTGGAATTTTCAGGTATTCTCCAGCGACTCAATTATGGAGAGGCAGACTGCATGTGATGGGTGGCAGCAAGGAGAATCGCCATGCACCTGGGTTGGAGCATTGGAGTATTGCAGTAAAGGATGGCAAAGTGTTGGAGAAACAATGGCGGACTGAAATACCCATTCCACGCGGGGGACCGCATAGGTTTGTTGATTTCCCGGGTTTATGTAAATTTATTGGAATTCTGTTAGGACATCTAAAACATTCATATCATTCAAGTCGCACGTTAGGGAAGAATGCCTTTTTTTTCCTTTTCTTTTTAAGGTAACAATAATGTATTAAAGGGATGAATTACAAAACAAAATGGAGCTCATGGGAGGTATTCATGAGACACACCATTTTGGAAGTTGCATGGTATACTTTGCTGACTAAAAAGGTGTGATTTTTTTTTTGGGTCTAATTTTTTCATCAATTTTGTAACAGGGCTTGTGTTGTGGCCAATGATAAACTTCTTATTATTGGTGGTCAAGAGGGTGATTTTATGGCAAAACCTGGGTCGCCTATTTTTAAGTGCTCCCGCAGGCATGAGGTACTGTTGTGCTTGGTTTGGTTATTAGTAGTAGGTTGTAATGTTCGTGATGCATGCCATTTACATATTACGCATGGATAAATTGGTTAGCTGTAGTTTTTTGGCATAATGAACAGAAAATATGGTATTTGTTTGCATAATCTCTGACAAGCACTAATTTAAAGAACTTTCCATAGACTATTCTATTTCTTGTTTATTTTTATCTTGATTTTTATATCATCATATTCTTCACTGACTCAGGTAGTTTACGGTGATGTTTATATGCTGGATGATGAAATGAAATGGAAGTGTTGCCACCTATGCCCAAACCCAACTCCCATATAGAGTGCGCTTGGGTGATTGTCAACAATTCAATTATCATCACTGGAGGTACAACAGAAAAGCATCCAGTGAACAAAAGAATGATCCTGGTTGGGGAAGTTTTCCAATTTCATTTAGACTCACAGGTATGATCTAGTCCTATCATTAGAAGACTCCAAATATTGATATATGCATCATTCTATAGAATCTTTCTCTTTTGGAGCCTCCTTGATAAATAAAATATATCTAGTTCAATGAAATGAACTACTCGGGTAATTAATAATTCATAGGTATGAGAATTATTTGGTTAAGTAAAACTTGGTTACATGAAGCTTTTGTTAAAATTAAGATTACCTAGATACTTTTCCTTTTGTTAAAATCGTCATATTTGTTCACATAGTTCCCACCCAAGTCCTTTATGGCCATATTCTTGTTCTTATGGGACCTTTAGTAATCAAAACATTTCCTACTGTTGCAATTATTGGTCTTTGTTTCACTCATTGGAACCATCTTGTCCTACTTTTCCACTTGTTCTCAATTGGTAGCTTCTCATACATGTAGTCGCTTCTTATTCTATCCTTTATTGTGATGTATGAATCATGAACTTCTCTTCTTAAACATGGACTACACTTACGAGAATGCATATATCCAAACAATGGATTTGCCTTTCTTTACATCACCAGTCACATAAGATGGTTGGTAATTGTGAAGAAGTGTGAGGAACCATGTTTTTCACTTATTCTATAACATTTCCGTAAACATGCCACTACAACTCCTCACAAGAACCAGATCTTGGGTTCGTGGTTACAAATTGCTGTCCTCTAAACATGAAAAACCAGAACAGATCTTGCATATTTGCATTTGTTGGAATCCCTTATTTCTTATGGTAACTCATTGTTGAACATATGAGGATTTATCCCTTTTTTTTTTCTTTTTTTTTTTAAATACCAAAAACAGACATGGTCAGTGATTGGAAAGCTTCCTTTCCGTGTGAAAACCGCATTAGCTGGTTTCTGGGATGGATGGCTGTATTTTACATCTGGACAGCGGGACAGAGGTCCAGACAATCCACAGCCGAGGAAAGTCATTGGAGATATGTGGAGAACTAAATTAAGTTTGTAATAACTTTTTTCTCATCAAACCAATTTTAAGCTTATTATAGTTTTCTCATCTTTTTTAGCCAGAGTACTTTTAATCTTTACAGGTCTAGGTCATATTGAAACCATGATTATATTTTGACCTCACAATTTTACCTTACCTGTAGCCAGGCTAGATATGTATATGTATAACTTGATTCAAACAATACTATTTAGTGAAAACGCAAACTTTGATTATTCATGTATAACTTGATTCAAAAAATACTGTTTAGTGAAACTACAAACTTCCTGTTCGGCTTTGGCTCCGCTTCTGGCACTAAAAACAATACTATTAGTGAAACTGCAAGCTTCCTGTTCGGCTTTGGTTCTGCATCTGCATTTTAGTGCCGTTGTCACATGATGTAATTCTAAATGATTTTTTTATAATTCAACTAACAAATCCTGATATTTCCAAAGAAGATATCCAAAGTTGTATCTATAGAATGACTTTCTTTTTAGTTTTTACTGCTAGTTGGCAACTTGGCAGTTTCTTTAGGCCAGTCTAATTAGCATTCCATCCATTTAACTAAAAAAAATGCTGTGTACACCTTTCATCCCTTCAATAAAAAAAATGCCGTATGCACAGCTTCCACTGCATCCATTAAAAAAAAAAAAAGGTACTCAATTGCACCAATTACAGAAAAATGATTGAATTAGATTGATCATTGGAATTCAGTCTGCATTTACAAAGAAATACCTAAAAATATCTATGCATCCCTAAAGTGAATGTATTCTAATTTTCTTTTCCACTCCTTCACCAAGAGGCAATCCCCTGGGCATTGGTCGATATAGTTACAACTTTTGAGGAAAGAAAGACATAGTTACACCTTTTGAGGAACGAAGTTGTGAGAACGAGGGAAGGTTGTTGAATAATATGTCAAGGGACCAATAAAACATGCACTCACTCTCTTGAACAGCTACTACAGTAGGTGACCATTTAATTTGCAGTCATTGGTTGCACTACATGGTACACAGCTTCTTATAAATACCTGCAAATTAAGAAAAGCAAATCCATTAAGGCATAAGAACTGACCGATGAAGGGGCAAATCTTGCCATTTG
This sequence comes from Castanea mollissima, assembly GCA_014183005.1. Lineage (NCBI taxonomy): Eukaryota > Viridiplantae > Streptophyta > Magnoliopsida > Fagales > Fagaceae > Castanea > Castanea mollissima. Next base: position 28,179,250 of record JACAVU010000001.1, read on the forward strand.
ATCCACTTTATCAAACCAAAGTGAAGGACTTCTAAACAGTTTAGTGTTGCCACTTCCAAGTTTGTGCATTTGATTTAAAGTATGAATCCAGGCCAAGAAAAAACACAATGCCAGTCTATTATTTTATATGTTATCCTATCAAACATATTCCATCCGCTAGTTTGCTGATCAAAAATACTGATTACAGAGTAGATTTTCTGCTAACATCCTGCAAAATCATTGATTCAGATCATTTAATAAGCGACCACCCATTACGTAACACAAGCTACTTATGGGCCTTCTCATACTCCATGCATCTGAAAACCAAATTTCAGTTTTTAACTTTCATTTGAAGATTATCAACAAGATCTTGCATCTTCCAAGAGAACCTTCAGTTCACTCCAAAAAATTCATTGTTTGTTCTACTCTAATACAATTTCCAAGAGTTGCATAATTAATTTTCCAAATTCTTAAATTCAATAAATTGTATGTAATAGAGTACAATCAACCTTGTACTTCATCATTAAGGGGTTCAACAGTAGAATTATGTTTATGTTTTAAGGTGATTTTGTTAGATCTTGTGTCCTATACACAGGTAAATGCTACATATTAACTTAGCTTCACTGCCTATCAGACTCATGAAATTTTAGTCAACTGACCTGGATTATGAACTTCCTTTTGAACTGATATACCCATGTACTGCAAAGAAGTTCCCAAAGTTTGCAAGCATACAAAGGATATTCAATTTCTGTAAAACATTAATATACATATTAACACAAGTGTGTGATGAACAAGATTGAGGCAACAGACACACACACACACACACAGAGCAATACCTTTTATTTCAATAAAGGGGCATGAGGAGCTGGGCATGGAGATACAGTGTCATCTGGTAACTGGTTTATCAAATCAACTGCTGCCTGCAGGCATGCATGAAGCATTTTCTTTTCCAACTTAACAAGCTGAGTAGCAACTTGCTTCTTCGGGTTAAGAGTACTGTCTGCCAACTAATGTAATAGACAAAATATCAACAAAAGTTTTGGAAGAAATAAACTAGGTCTAATCAACATTCAATTACAAATTTGGAGAAGCCAAGATTACCAAAGACTCATCCTCGCCTAATGTAGTAGGGTAGGCAGCAAGCCGTTTCTTAAAGTAATCAGCGAGTTGGTCCAACACTGCTCGTTCCATACAAGGGCTCACCTACAACATTCAAAAAACTATCACCATAAGAATACATTAAACAAGAAGATCTATTCTAAGTTACTAAATAATAGCGCACCAATATTCACATGACTGACGATTCAGAAGCACAAAATACCATATTATTGTCCTATGTACTCATGAAAAAACATAGAAAAGATAAGGAACAAGCAGAGTTTCTGCCTCATTGAAACACAGCTAGACATGAATCATCAATCTTAAAATGCATATAAATTGGTTTGATCTTTTTGGCATTAGCTGGGTGATGCCATGTAAAGTGTTTGATCTCCTGGCTGGTAGACAAAATTGGTTTGGTAAATGTTCCTCTGCTGCGTAGAACTTAGCTCCCTAGTGTCTGATGTGGGTTTTGTGGAAGGAGTGGAATTACCACACTTTTGAGGAAGCAGGAGTCCCGGAAACACAGTTGAATATTTATTTTCTTAGATTACTTTGTACATGGTCAACTGTCTGGGTCCCAGTGACACAGTTATTATAACATAGTTCACTGAATTGCTTTCTTTTGCTTGTAATTTTTAGGTTGCAATTCTTTAGGCTACCTTGTGCTTTTTATTATTCACAAGATAGCTTTTTTGCAATAAAATCATTTATTTATCCCCTTCAACCCCACACACGCACACACAAAAGCTCAATATAAATTGGCAGGAACAGCACTAGCAAATGGCCCTCAAAGTTACATGACAATACATGCATTATACCTCAAATCCACCACATGAAAAACATTGAATTCATATCCTAAGCATGCATTTGATAAGACAAACTTACTGCACAAATAGGACCTTGAGAAGAAATGACAGATTGCATTTCAGAAGGATCTGAAACATAACCCAAACGCAGATAAGGAAGCATGTCTGCAACAGCTTCTTTTTCCTTCCCCACATATACCTGCAGAAGGACCACATTTAAATTACTCATGGAAAATAACCAAACATTAGCCTTCACTACCCCCCCCCCCCCCTCCCCCCCCAAAAAAAAAAAAAAAAAATAAGGAAAAAATATCCAAACATAAATTTCTTTTTTTGTCCATACATGAAAAACTTGAACTGATAGTTTTCCATTTCTTTGAGCAACCATTCTTTTATCCTGATATTGAGGATCCTCAGTATTAAAGCAGCCTGGAACATACAGCATATAACATAATCAACAGAGTTGAAGAATGATATAGAAACTACAAAAAGCAATTATCCAGATTTTACCTGAACTATCAAACGATCATAAGAATTATCTTCATCAACGAAACCATAATTCAAGAGCAATTTTGAGTTAGGCTGTGGTCCACACCTGCAAATGATACATACTTTAAACTTTTAAAGGAGCCACTATAGAGGAAAAGAGAAATTTGTATTTGTGGCCAGTAACATAATATTAAGTGATAAAAAAATCATACCAAACAACAATGGACTCTCCAGCCTTGTATGGACGATCAACCACTAGCTGAACAGCACCATCAACAGCGGTTAACATTGCCCTGCAGTTGCTTCTGTAAGCCAGCAACGGTGGTCCAAGAGGAACCAAAGCAAATCGCCGAGCCAAACTGACTTTCTGGATTTGAAGGAAGTAAATTATAAATCTAAATACTCTCAGAAAAGGGGGATGAAAGGCTACAATAGCAGCCTATTCTTCATAAGTAAAGGGTTTCCATGAATGGCTAGATCTATAGGGCTTTCATAATAGTGACAAAAATACCCCCAAAAGGTTGAAACTTACCTGCAAATGCACAACACAAGACTGAACAGCAACAAATGCTTGCTTGAATATCTCAAATGAAAAGGCCTCAGTAGGAATATCATATGGGTATTGCTGAAAAATGCAAATAAAGTTTATCAAAATGATGTCAATCTTGACACAATCTCTAGACCAAGCATTGTTTTCTAGTGCCCACTAAATATGGATAGAAGAATATAACCTGAAACAGAGACCCAGCCATAAACCAGACAGTGTCAAGTTCATTGTACTCCCTTTTAATTCCTTCAGCCCTTCCAATAACTTCAGCCTAATTCATCACAACCAGAACACACTAAGCTTTATTAACCATTAAGCATTCCGCCAACTCAACTGAAGCTTAGCAGCTTTCATCAACGGCTAAATGAAAGGCATAAAGTACCTTCATGGGGCTGCCTGTTAGGTATGCCAGTTCAGCTTCTGACCATAGAAGGGGAGATTCCACTGCAAGCTGTCCTCTCCCTCGCTGGCGATCAAGCTCTCTAATGTATGGGTACCAGAAAGACTTCTTCCCTTGCTTCTTCTCATACATCAGATACAATGCCAAGCATGCCAATTCCGACAATTTATTCGTAGTTAATAATTCCGCTGCATGAAGGATCAAGTAGCTGGTACAAGTTAAATTGATGAATGAAGCCATCATTCATGCAAGATGCTAAAAAAGAATGTGAACACAATGATTAATCATGGCAAATCCACACCCCTTTGGCTTTAGAGGAATGGATGCATGGACACATCAGTATGAAAACTTCTATCCTTCTGAATAAAGCAGCTTCCCTGCCTCCATCCACAAATTAGATTTCATGGACAGGAAGAAAATCCTTCTGCAATCCTCACTCCCATGAGATTCAGAAGATCGACCCAGCATGCTATTCCCACATATAGCCTGTTTACCTCAACACACATGGACATTAATATTTATCATACAACTCTGAAACCAAAGATGCAGAGGTCTATCCTGAGTCACATGCAGCAAACCTCCCTACATCAAACGCCATTCATACCACTCATCTTATAAATTTTTTCTTTTTCTTTTTCAGTAGTGCCAACAACATTTTGAATCAAGAGGAAGTGCCTAAATTGATGAGGGCCACTAAATTGATTCAAGAGGAAGTCTCTTGACTATCTTGGTATCTACTTTTTTGTAGATGATATGGTTATAGTTGATGAAATTAGACATGGAATCAATGTCCAGATAGAAATTTGGTGAGACACTTTTATAATCTAAAGGCTTTTGGTTAAGTAGGACTAACATAAGTTTTAAAAAAGTAGAAATAAATATAAAGGGGGTGTAAGACTTGATGGCCAAGATTTACCATAGAGCGAGAATTTTCAATATCTTGGATCAATAATACATAAGATTGAGAGATTGAAGAGGATGTGAATCATAAGATAAGAGTAGGGTGGATGAAATGAAACACGTCAAGAGTATTGTGTGAATACCTATTAAAATTGTTTTTATCAGGCTGCTATAAGACTAGCTATGATCTATGGTACTAAACGTTGGGTTGTTAAAAAAACAATATATTCACAAAAAAGGAGTAGCTTAAAGGAGAATGTTAAGAAGTGATTATACTAGAAAAGATAGGTTTCAAAATGAAGAAATTCACTTAAAGTTACAGGTTGACCCTATTGATAGATGAGGGATAGTTGCTTGAGACGGCTCAGTCAAGTTTAGAGGAGCACAGTTGAAACACCAATAACAAAGATTGAGTTAATTCAAGTTGAGGAGAGTAAAAGGTAGAGAAACACCAAAAATAACAGTAATAGAAGTAGCAAAAAAAGATCATGTCAATTAAGGAAGTAACAATGAGGATGACTTCGAATTTAATAGAATAGCATAAAAGAGTACATGTGGCGGCCAGCCTTGACTAGTCTATTGAAGCTCCATAGCTGGTCCCAATATTTTGACACTAACCCTTGGTTATTATTTTACAAAATTTTGAATCAAAAGGTACACACATAGAGACCCATTTTACATTATCATGCATAGGTGCTTTACATACTGCTTCTAAATTGCATAGCATTTTGACTAATATATACACAGAAATATAACTCTGCCATGTCTAAAAGAGCATAAAACCATGCACTTTACTATAAATAACAACACTGCACATTGTTCCTGATAAACTCCAATTCATTAATTCGTCTCTACCAACAATACTTACACCCCCTCAACTATTTCTAAGTAATAACCATCAAACCAAGATTCCAACTTTAACTCACATTCTTCATCTTTCAAGTCTATATAAGGTCTCTAGCTCAATAGGCTCTTAACTCCAACAATCAGTTAAAATCCAAGATTGAAAACAAGAAAGAAGAACAAGAGCAAATGCTCTCATAACAAAAAAATTGCACCTTACCAATGGTCTCGTTCCCCAAAACTCTCTCAAGCGTCACGACCAGCGAATTCGGAACAGAGAATGCAACATCACCCACCTGCAATTGCAACAACAATATCAGAAAACCAAATTTTTACAAGCCAAACCCATCAAAGAAAGAGCCACAAATTCCAGACCTGAAGATCTTCACTAGCAGCTACGTAATGTATGGGACTGTGCTTCTCATCGTGGGAGGGCCTTTCCTTGAGCAAAACCTTGCAAGGCGGGAGGCCATTCTCGTGCATCCAAGATTTCAAGTCTTCACCTTCTGCCTCCCCTTTCTTGCTCACAACTTCCCGATTCTTTGGCTTCCCATCTTTTCCGGCCACCAAGGTGTCGGAGCTCGACGCAGAGCATAGATTCCTCCCGCGAATCGAGTGGTAGTTGGATGCGAGGCTAGGGTTCCTCCGAGCTGAGAATGAAACCCTAGAGAGAACCGAGAGAGGGCGGTGCGATGAAGAACGAAGCGGAGACAAAATGCAATTGCCGTGTATTGAAGTAACTTCCATTAGGTTTAGGGTTTGAGTTCGAAGAATCAGTAATATACACAGTACTGGGTTTAGGAATGAAATAGAGGAAAAGAGTGGGCTACTGCTAAATATATTATGAAGTGAAAACTTAAACTATTGAATTTGATTTTTGGGTTTTTTTCTTCTTCTTCTTCTCTTCTTTTTTTTGGGATTAATATTGGTTGCAGATAATGAGTAAGAGGAATGGCATTTTTTTTACATTTGGGATTTTGTGAAAGCGGATAAGAATTGAAGAAAAACAAAAATATCTCGGGACCTACAGTCGCAGAAATAATCCTGATAAAAAGTCAGCATAATAACTGTCAAATTTGTTTTCTAATTTCTCTCAAAAAAAAATTTGTCTATATTTTGGCGGTATTTTTTTAGGGTAAAGTTCTAATAAATTAATCTGAGGTTGAAAGACAATTTAGTCCCTAACTCTTACTTTATTCACATTCTATTATCACTTCTTCAATGTCGATGCCTTGGTACATCTAGGCTTCAGCCCAAATCAAATATGCAGCATTTGAGTGTAAACAGTAGAAAGCCAAGTGGGTCTATGGAGGAATTTCTTGGTGTCTTTTACTCACCAACTCTTGACCGTTTTGGTTGTCCGTGTCAATAATTGAACCTCTAATAAATTAATCAGCAAGCATCTTACAGGCTCTTTCAAACATGGCCATATATCTACACAACAATGGTAGGAAGATCAGCAAGCTAGATCGCGGACCCGGATCTCTACTCTAATGAATTCTTACTCTCAGTTTAACATATTTGTGTGCACAAGGAAGTTCTTTGAGCTTTGTCCAAGGCAATTAAATACTGAAAAAACTTGTTCCAGATCCACAATATCAAGTGAATATATGAATTAAAACTCACTAGCATTCATTTGTTACGGATGAAAGAGTAGACTAGCAATATACGATACACCTTACCATGGCCCATTAGATGATGAGTCTTTTATGAGAAAGAGAGAAGAAGAAGCCTCAAGCTCCAGCAATATCAAGGGGGTGTTTGGCAAGGGATTTTAAACAACGTTTTTCAGTGTTTAAATAACATTATACATATTTTCATATATTTTTTCATCCACATGTAATTTCAAAAAAATACAAACAAGATTACTAGAACAATATTACCAAACGCGCTTAAGAATGGCAATGGGTGTGTGTTGAAGGAGAGAATAGAGTGAAAAGAGGGGTTTGAGAAAAGAAAGAGGGGAGAGAAAAGAATGTGAGAATAAAGTAACAGTGATAAATAGAGTTAGGGACTAAATTGTCTTTGAGGATCAAGTAGGTCATTTTTAAAAACTTTTAGACTTAGTTGGTATTAGTCCAAACCTCAGAGTAGTTTATTGGAATTTACTCATTTTTAATATATAAATAATGCTATTTAAAAAAATATTTTGTAAAATATCACTATTTTAAATTAAACTTACAAAGTTTACCCCGGAGCTATATTTTTCAAATCATAAGGTGGATTTTTATAAGTTTGTCTTTGTGTGTTATATATAAGTCTCTTATTATCAAACGTGAATTTTGGAGTTTGAATTTTGACTACGCTAATATTAATTGGTGTCTTGATTGGATGAGAAAGATCAATCATCATAAAGTGGATGATATATATTGAAATTTTATCATATTTTTAGTAATCACGTGATAGTTTGGAGTAAGATAACTTTGGAACCAAACCTTTTTCTTGCAAATAATGTCATCTTGTATGTGTTTGATTGAGACCCTGAAAATATGTTCAAAAACAAGGAAGCATTTTCAATTGAAAAACATACCCCAGCACACAAACACATTTTTTAATTTCTTTTGACCATTTGGGAGTCTTAATTGGGAAATATACCTTATATTAACTGTCTACGCACAAATTTATGTGGAAAAACAATTTATTTATGCAAAAAAAAGTTACTATTTGAGAAAAAAATTTAATGGTGGTCAATCTAAGTCAACAAAGATCAACTGTTAGTCCATAGGGAGAAAGGATGGAGAGGCAAAATGAGATAATTTGCCCTTTGAACAAATTTTAATAGTTGTTTGTTGAATGGTAGCATTACCAAAATGCTTTTGGTATTTGAAACCATATAACATTTTCTGCTCCGTTAGACTTGTTTTTTTGTTGATCAAGGAAAACGTTTTCTATGGACTCGCCTTTTTGGCCATACTAAACACTAGAATACACACATGCATTGTTGAAATAAATGAAACGTTAAACCGTAAAAGGGAAGGGTTAAAATTACAAATTACTTTAACAAAATTCTATGTGGTGAGTTATTACCGCTGTAAGAGTCAATTTCTTGGACAGTGTCTAGACCCAAGTTTAAGCAAGGACACCGGACCCTCTTGTTGTAGTTTAAAGGGACTGAGCTTGGTTTACTGCAACTAAATAGGCTATCTACAAAACCAAGTAGTGCACAGGGCAAGACTCCTGCAATACGTACACACTAACAAGCAAAAATATGTGTTGAGCAACAAGAAAACAGGAAAAGAAAATAAGATTATAACAATAAAACGCAGAGTAATTGTTCGGGATCCTCAAATCAATAAGAACTGATCCATTAATTTTTTTTAGTTATAGATTACAAATGCGGTCACCAATACATAATACAAGGTCCAAATAAGCTCAAAAATTACATACTTAGATTACTATTTAAGTCTCTAAGACTTGCAAAGTTTGAATCATTTTGAATTTAAGTATGTACTGTAGTGGCTGTTTCTGGGATACCGGGAGATATTCTCATGTTTTCCTTGAATTTTACAGAGTTTTCTCTCAATAATTCTATATGATTTCCTTACTGCCGAATGCCCCTTAACATTGGCTGCTCTCCCCCTTTTATAGTGTCACATTAGGGTTTCGGGGTACCATTGATTCTTCCCCTTTGGCCCCCTGGGTACTAGAGCCCCTGTTCATCTCAGCTCTTCTGACGACTGCCCCATTCCTTATTTTCCATAGCTTCCTTCTTTTGATGTTTTTTTCTTTGAAAGTGTCTTGCTGACTTTCTTCTCTGAGACGCTTTTGCCTTCCAAGTCCCCTTTTTGTCTGTCTTCTCTTTTTAGGCTCAACCCCTTTTAGCCGCCCCTTCCTTTTATTATTTTTCCCAGTAAGTGAAGTTTTCTTCTGGGAAAACCAAAGGTTTCCCTAGCCATTTCCTTTCGTGGGTTTCTTATTTTAGGTTCCCGAGACACCGACTTCCTACCCCTAAGCCGTTACTTTCCAAATCTTCAGGCCTTGCACTGTATTACTGGTCGCTTCGAGAAGAAGACCCATCTATTTCTTGTTCATGGGACCTTCTGAACTGTCTTAATCCTCCTTTAGCCGTGTCGTTCATCCAAAGGTCCCAAGAAATCCCCCCGGTGTCCTTTCCCAGCTCATTTTCTTTCTCTGGTCTTGGCGGGCTGAATTCTTTTCTTTCCCTTTTCTGTTTTCCTATGGGCTCCTTGCTCCCTTTTGGGCCTCAGGTCCATCATCCATCTTTCCTTTGTAGCCCCAATCTTTCTCTTCCTTTCCAATTTTTTTTTTCCCACGGATTGGCCTAATGTACCACCTCCTTGGGCCTTTTACCATGCTTTTTATATACATTTTAGACCTCAACAACTGGCAAGTAAAAAAATAATGTCAATAATAGATTTAGATAAAAACTAGTAAAAATTTAACACATCAACAATTTATAAAAATATTAAAAAATAATTTAATATAAAATTACTCCGTGCAAAATATCATTTTCTTACATTTGCTTTTTTGGAAAGATGAGATACACTTATGCTGGCTAATGTGGTGTGTCCCTTTTAATGAAACTTCACGTTTTGAGCAGAAACTTGTGGAGCTCTTCTTCAAAAAAAAAAAGAAAAAAAAAAAAGACGAGTACATTTTGGCTCACATATAGTCAAACATTAACATGTATAAATCAGGAGGATGCGTGTAGTACTTGTCTCTTGGAGACATGGCTAATTATGACACTTCCATTGGCGAGAAATCACAAATCATGCATTCCCTATGTTTTTGTTTTCCTTATTTTAAATTAGCATGAAATTTTTTTTAAAATTGTTCACAAATTTCACATTTACACGTTCAATTTAGGAGTTGTTTTTTAAGACATTTTTTTAGAACAAAACAACCAGCAAAGCATGACTTTTTTTGTTTTGTTTGAGAACCAGCAAAACATCAAGTCATAACTTAAATTTTTTTGATTGTGTGTAAAAGTATATGTATTATGGAGTGTGCCATGATGTTTATCCAATATAATATATAAAGAAAATGAAAAAAAAAAATCACTTAAAATAAATAAAAGAAAAAATTGCATTTTACTTTATAGTTTAATTAAACAAATATTAATTCTCTTTGTACATATAATGTATTATTTGTAAGAAAAAATATATTATCTTACACTCATTTACATTTATTATTTTTCATAAATATCCATAATTAATGTGAAAGTAGAAGTGTACAAATTTTAATAAACTTTAAAAAAATGTCTTAACATATTATTATTATTTTGGAAAGGAAAAGAATGTTAATATTTAAAATATAAAAATAAATATGAAAATATTAATTAAAAATATAGGACTTGAGAGTGTGACAGCGTAGGAACAGCTTTTTTAGTTGAAATTGAAATTTTTTGCTAAAAGTGAAAAAAAAAGTTAGAAGCTAGTTGAATAGTACAATAAGACTTATGAATAGTACAAAAAGAAGTTAAAAACTCAAATAAGTTTAAGCTCACATCGAGCAATTCTACTGTACCCTTTTAAAGAAAGGGGGTATGGTATCCATTAGTAGAAAACTTGTTATATCAGGTTACGAAAACATCACATTTAATGGTATTATTATCACATTGTGTGTACGAACATTATATGTGACTGTACTTTTGTCACATTCAGTGATTCTCTTATTTTTTTCTCACATTTAATAATTCTATTTTCACATTAGGTAGTACCAACATTACATTTGACGATTCTATTGTCACATTCGGTGATATTTTAATTTTTTTTCCTCGCATTTGACAGTTTCATTGTCATATTCGGCAGTACTAATATCACATGTGATTATACTTTGTCACATTCAGTGGTTCCCTTTTTTTTTTTTTTCTCACATTTAATAATTCTATTTTCACATTAGGTAGTACCAACATTACATTTGACGATTCCATTGTTACATTCGGTGATACTTTAATTTTTTTCCTCACATTTGACAGTTTCATTGTCATATTGGCAATACTAATATCACATGTGATTATACTTTTGTCACATTCAGTGGTTCCCTTATTTTTTTCTCACATTTAATGGTTTCATTGACACATTAGGCAATACTAATATTACATTTGATTGTACTTTTCTAACATTCAACAGTACATTAATTTTTTTTTTTTTACATTTAACAATTTCATAGTTACATTGTGCGATACCAACATCATATGTGACCATACTTTTATCACATTCGATGGTTCCTTTTTTCTTTTCTTTTTTATCACATTTGATAGTTTCAATGTCACATTAGGCAATACCAACATCACATATGATTGTACTTTTATCATATTCGGTGGTTCTTTTATTTTTTCTCACATTTGATAATTTCATTATCACATTAGAAAATACTTATATCACATTTGACTGTACTTTTCTCACATTCGATGGTACTTTAATTTTTTTTCACATTTGATAGTTCCATTTTCGTATTATGCAGTACCAACATTACATGTGATCATACTTTTGTTACATTCAATGGTTCCATTTTTTTTTTTTTCTCATATTTGATGATTCCAATGGGGTAATTATTGGATACTCCTGAAATACCATAAATATGTACTCCTTCCTCTCACATAACTGTGGGTCCCACTAATTAAATTTATGGTGGGACCCACAATTCATGTGAGAGAGGGGAGTACGCATTTATGGTATTCCGGAGTATTCAATAATTTTCCATTCCAATGTCACATTAGGCAATACCAACATTTAATATGACTGTACTTTTGTCATATTCAATGGTTCCCTTATTTTCTTCTCACATTTGATGATTCCATTGTTACATTAGACAATACCAACATCTCATTTGACTGCACTTTTCTCACATTTGGTGGTACTTTAATTTTTTTTTTTTCACATTTAACAGTTTCATCATCATATTGCGCAGTACTAATATCATATGTGACTGTACTTTTGTCACCTTCGATAGTTCCTTTTTTTTTCTCACATTTAATGGTTCTAATATCACATTAGACAGTATCAACATCACATATCACTGTACTTTTGTCACATTTGGTTGTGCCTTTATTGTTTTCTCATAGTTGACAGTTCTATCATCATATTGGGGAGTACTAACATCACATGTGGCTATACTTTGTCACATTCAATGGTTTTTTTTCCCTCATATTTGATGGTTTCATTATCACATTCGGTTGTATTCTTATTTTTTTCTCACATTTGACAGTTCTATTGTTACATTGGGCAGTACTAACATCACATATAACTGTACTTTTGTCACATTCAATGGTTCTCTTATTTTTTACTTACATTTTACTATTCCTTCATCACATTAAGCAATATCAACATCACATATGGGCATAATTGACCCAACCCAACCCCACCGAATTACCTAATAATCAATGAATATATATAACAAAATTACTTCTAAAACCTCTAAAATTTTCAAAATACCTTTAAATATGTTAACATTACCAAAACACATCCTAACACTTGCAAATGACCAAAATAACCCTGAAACTCTAAAAAATTACTGGGATATCTTTAAAACCTAAAAAAAATGACTAAAATGACCATAAAACCTAAGAAATGATTAAAATACCCTCTAAACCTAAAAAATAATCAAAATGCCCGTCGAACCTACAAAAAAATTACCTAAATGACAATAAAACCTAAAAAATGACTAAAATGACCTTGTAACTTAAAAGTGACTTTTATGCCCTTAGAACCTATAAAATGACTGAAACACCCATAGAACCTTAAAAATGACCGAAATGATCCTAAATGCTTAAAAAAAATTCAAAATATTCTTGAAACCTATAAATGACCAAAATACCTCATAAAACTTGAAAATGACCAAAATACCCTCAAAACCCTCAACAATTATCGAAATACCCTTTGAACCTTAAAAATGATCAATACACCCTTATAATCTAAAAAAATTATCAAAATACATTTAGAACCCAATAAATGACCGAATGACCCTAAAACATAAAAAATGATTTAAATTACCATTGATAATCCAATTGACAAGATGTTGACTAAAAATCTATCATAACTAAAAAAATGTCTTGCCAACTATTGACAACTAAATTGTTCTAAATCAACAGAAAGAGAGAACCCTAATGCATGAGTTTTTTCACAAAATTTAAAATCTCAAATCAAAAAATTGTTTCGAAGTTCTTAAGTGCTAAAAAGTTCTATATCAAGAGAGACTACAAAGTATCCAAAATATGTGTCTTTTACACAAAATTCAAAGAACAAGCTAACACTCAAAAATATTTTTTTAAAATCTTTTGCATTTTAATTTTAGTAACATTTTTAATACATACATGCAGGAAACAAAGAAGCCATTGGTTGACTTCCTCATATTTTGAAACATAAGCTTTGGAACCTCAACAAATTTCCTCATCACCAATATTATTATTTTTAAAAAAAAACCTAACTCTTTTCTTTTCGAGAACATGATCTGCCTCTCCCCCTCTTTCATTTTTGCATAGCTCAAATGCAAAGCCTTCACCTCCCACCTCTCTCCCTAACATAGAGTCCTTCACCTCTCACCTCTCTCTTCCTATTAGTCACCTCAAAGGCTCAAACCCTTCTCTCTCCATTATTTTCATTAGCAGTACTTTGTGGACAAATTATCATAAACAAGATTCACGTTGCAAATCCTTCCATTCATAAGCAGATTTGAATTTAATTTCATTAAAAAAAAACTACTATATTTCATAGAAATAGTTATTACATATATGAAAGCTATTGCATATCCTTGCACCTCTCATAAACACTGAGCACTAAACTATCAATGCATAATCTTTACATCATTAACATTAAACACTTAGCCAAGCAAGATATAATTTTGAGTACACTTTGTACTTTTGAAAGTATAACCATGTCAAAGGATTGTTACCCTTGCTCAATTGATTGGCATTTCTCCCAGGTTGATGCTTAGGCCAATAAACTTTGGCCATTTGAATGTATAACCATCACATGGAGTACATTGGTTGCATTTCTCCCAAGTCTTTTCTACCATCTTTTTTTACAACTCTAGTTATCTTGGAGAATACAAGTCTTACAATTCCAATTGAATGTCAAGGTACAACTTGTAATACACACGATCTCATAAATTTGTTTTAGAAAAATTAAAACTACAAAGAAAAGTTCATTAGAAATGCAAACAAATTATGTTCACTAGAAATAAAAAGAGAGAAGTTCATTAGAAATTTTTTTAATCTTTGAACCAAAGGGTCTTGAAAATATATCTTTCAATAAATGTCCGGATGGCATTTCACCTTGGACCCTAGTAGTGTTGAGGAATCAGGGTATTCTATTCTATCCCAGGTGAGTCATTTTCCCACTTTCCCAAGCATATAACAATAATAAAGGAATTGTTCTTAAAAGACGGCATTCATCCATAGTTCTGCATATGTTCATGTTCTTATGGGCTCCACCTTGTTCTATTTCATGTCCTCTTGGTTACAACTTCCCAAATTGGCAATACAAACTACAGAGGCCTACTTGGCCTTGATTTAGCCAACAGTATATAATGTGAAAATTTTAATTTCTGAGACCATGAAATATTTGAAGCAATAATAAAGCTCTAGGAACATTAAATGTGATTAGCACTACAAACTATTAGGACAACATAATCCACCATAATCCATGATCATTGAGAAACCCATCACAATGGTCCTACAACCATAACTAGCGAACAATAAATTGGTGAAAGGAGCATCTTGGTGGTTAGAATTCTCATTAAAACAGAGTAGGAGGAGGAAATCAATAATAGCGTAGAGGTTAACTACACAAGGACCAGCTGCATTCCAACAAAAGGATTAGAATGGTGATTTATTGTTTTCAATTAAAGATGAAATCACTTGAAAAAAAAGAAGAAGCTATTCAAGCATAATGAGTGGCCTATGAGTTTAAAAAATTCATTGATCTAATACTTAAATTCCACCACTCAAATGAAGAAGAAAATTTAAATTTATTTGCTTCTTTCAAAAACCTATGCCAAAAAATGCATAGCAAGCTGATGAACTAAATAAAACCACATTAGCAAAAACATTATCATTCAGTTTTAAGGATTAGAATATTGAATCAAAAGAGCAAAGAGGTTGCAATCCAGAATGACCAGATTGATGATTTCAAGTCCTAACAAGTTGTGATAAGTGCAAGTAAAAGGCAGTGGAAAAAGGGAACAGTATGAACATGCCAAGTAATGCTGTAATTAGTTTAAATTATGCAAATGTAGCCTGAAATACACAAAATACAAACATGCTGTTTCTTTCACAAAATGACTTTCAAATTTTTGGTGTCATAATTACCAAGCTAACCAACAATAAGGGCAAGAATGTATACATATTTGTGCTCGAGAAAACCAAATTGAACTAGAAAAACCAACTTTGTAGCATCATGACGAGCAGTGCTGGAATCATTTTTTTTTTTTTTGAGGAATCAGTTAAGACTATTGAAATTTAGCCGGAAATACACAACATACAAGAATCAGCTAGCCAACAATAAGGGAAACACAAATTTACATATTTGAGTAGAAGTTCTTCCCTATAATTCAAATGATTGCAGGAGAGGTTAACGAAAGCAAGAGAAAAAGAGAACTTATTGCCAAATCAGCTCCACTAATTACGCTGCCCAACACAGGAAAAAAAATCCAACTTGTGACCAATAAGTAGCACCACTAGATTTCGGTCTATGCTGACATGTATGTGTAGGGTTTCTTTTCTCACAATCCTAAATATATATAAGGCTTATTTTAAAGGCTGTCACATAAGAGAATACAAGGAGAACACATGCAAAAGGTGACCGATGTCTTATTCCTTCTGAAAGAAGCTACTGCGTCTTTGCGCCTTAGGGTTTTGTAACTAGTACTTCTTGATCTTCTTTGTTGATGAAGTGAAGAACTTTGCAGCCAATATTTTTCTTTCTCAAGTTGGTGAGTGAGTCACGTACTAAGATTTGTGTAAAGAAGTTAGTCACGTACTAAGATTTGTGTAAAAAAATTAGTCACATACTGGGATCCGTGCATCAAAAGGGTGGTGTTCATATATTGAAGAGTTCAGAGGTTTTGAAGTGGTAGAAGGTTTCTGCTGTAAGTTCATCTACAGGGATTATAAAGTCTAGGGACAAAGGTTTTGTACTTGAAACTTCTCTTTACTATAGTGAATTACTTTTCTAGAAGGTTTCTCCCCAGTTTTTTTACTGTGAAACTAGTTTGTTTCATTGGTTTTTTTGGGTCATCATATTTTGTCTTGTTTAATTTTCCAATGTGCATGATTTTGACATGATATTGATGTTTGTTTGTTTTAACAAGATTTATTCATAATAAATCTAATTAATAACTTGAATTTAAAACTTGTTAAATCTATTAACTGGGGTCTAAATTTCCCATTAGCAAGGAAGTCAAGCCCTTATCAAGGACCAAGGCAAAGTAGGCTGACACCAAGGAAGCTGCTCCCATGGCTAAGGATGCTACTTCTAAGGCAAAGGAAGCTGAGGCCAAACCCAAAGAGGTTGATCCCAAGGCCGCTGACCCTCTTCCTAGCAGCAAGGAAGACCTTCCTTCCAAGGCCAAGGCTTAGTTTAGAATTTTCTTCTCTTTCTCTTCTTTTTATTGTTTTTTTTTTTTTTACGTGTGACCTTACTTTGTTTGAGATGTACATCCCCTCTCTATTAATGAAATTATAAGGATTTTTGTTCTTTTGAAAGTGATATTCTGCAGCTCTTCTTCTCTTCTTTTTTTGTTATATTCGCATTTAAGTAGCTATTATGAGTGTTCTGTTTTCTGCTGTGGGGTTAGGCTAATGAGACTTCTAAGGGTGAATACCCATGCCTTGACAAGAGGCTAATTAGTGATGCATTGTTGTTAATTGAAATAGATCAAACCTATGCAAACAGTAAGGAGAATAACTACGGGTTGATACTAATAACTGCATATTCAACAAGAATGTTTAAGTCCCCGGGAACGAGCAAAACACTTGTTAAAAAGAAAGTAAACATTTGAGGTCTCTCCTTTTTGGGAGTTCCCTGTGAGTGTACCTTCAGGCCTTCTATTTTAAACCCTAGTTGAGTCCTTGTTTACTCCTAGTGATGCATATGCTAAGGTCCCATCCCTGGTGGGTTCACCAAGTGTTAGTTCTCCCAAGATATGTGATCCGAGGGGTCATATAAAGAGTGGGGAGTGCTAATTTACCCAAGACATGTGGTCTGAGGGATCAAACATAACCAATGTTCTATTTAACACTTAGGTAAATAATAAGCAGTATTAATTTACCCAAGGTATATGGTCCGAGGAGCCATGCATAACCAATGTTTTGTTTAATATTCCTATAAGTAGTGGAGAATATTAATTTACCCAAGGCATGTGGTCTGAAGAGTCAGACATGACCAAGGTTCTATTTAACATCCATATAAGTAGCGGAGAGTGTTAATTTACCCAAGGCATGCGGTCTGAGGAGCCAGACATGACTAAGGTTCTGTTTAACATTAATATAAGTAGTGGAGAGTGTAAATTTACCCAATACATGTGGTCTAAGGAGCCAAGCATAACTAAGGTTCTATTACATCCATATAAGTAGTGGACAACGTTAATTTACCCAAGGCATATGGTCCGAGAAGCCAAGCATAGTCAATGTTCTGTTTAACACTTCTATAAGCAGTGGTGAGTGTTAATTTACCTAAGGCATGTGGTCTGAGGAGCCAGTTATAAACAATGTTCTGTTTAACATCTATATAAGTAGCGAAGAGTGTTAATTTACCCAAGGCATGTGGTCCGAGGAGCTAGGCATAACCAAGATTCTATTTAACACTTAGACAAATAATAAGAAGTATTACTTTATCTAAGGTATGTGGTCTGAGGAGCCAGGCATGATCAAAATTCTGTTTAATATTCCTGTAAGTAGTGGAGAGTGTTAATTTACCCAAGACATGGGGTTCGAGGAGTTAGACATAGCCAAAGTTCTATTTAACACTTCTATAAGCAGTGAATAGTATTAACTTACCCAAGACATGTGATATGAGGAGCTAGGCATAACCAAGATTTTATTTAACATCCATATAAGTAGCGGAGAGTGTTAATTTACTCAAGACATATGGTCTGAGGAGCCAGGCATAACCAATGTTCTATTTAACACTTCTATAAGTAGCGGAGAGTATTAATTTACTCAAGACATGTGGTCTGAGGAGCCAGACATAACCAATGTTCTGTTTAACACTTCTATAAGTAGTGGAAAGTGTTAAATTATCCAAGGCATGTGGTCCGAAGTGCTAGACATAACCAAAATTCTGTTTAATATCCATATAAGTAGTGTAGAGTGTTAATTTACCCAAGACATGTGGTCCGAGGAGCTAGACATAGCCGAGGTTCTGTTTAACACTTCTATAAGCAGTGAATAGTATTAACTTACCCAAGACATGTGATCTAAGGAGCTAGGCATAACCAAGGTTCTGTTTAACATCCATATAAGTAGCGGAGAGTATTAATTTACTTAAGACATGTGGTCTGAGGAGCCAAGCATAACCAAGGTTCTGTTTAACACCCATATAAGTAGTGGAGAGTGTTAATTTACTCAAGACATATGGTCTGAGGAGCCAGGTATAACCAATGTTCTGTTTAACACTTCTATAAGTAGTGGAAAGTGTTAATTTACTCAAGGCATGTGGTCCGAGAAGCTAGACATAACCAAAATTCTATTTAACATCTATATAAGTAGTGGAGAGTGTTAATTTATTCAAAGCATGTGGTCCGAGGAGCCAGACATGACCAAGGTTTTGTTTAACATTCTTATGATTAGCAACACATAAAATGGAATGAAAAACATGGCAGAGTTGCCTTTCATTGATAATAATACCTTCGCATGTTATTTACATTCCAGGGACGTGGTATAACTTTTTCATCAAAGTCCTCTGGGAAGTAAGCCTCTATCCCAGCTACCAAGGTAATACGATATGACCCTTCCTAATTGGGGCCTAACTTGTCCTATGTTGGGTTTTTTGCAGTACCCACAACCTTTCTCAATACCAATTCCCTCGGGGCTTATGGTCTCACCTTCATGCTTGAGTCATACTCCTGTTTGAGCTTCTGCTGATAATATGACAGTTGAATCATGGCATTTTCCCTTCGCTCCTTAATCAAGTCTAAACTCTTCTCCAACAGACTGTCCTTGTTGTTTGGGGCGAACGAGCTTGTCCTCAAAGTTGGGAATCCTGACTCTAAAGGAATCACGGCCTCAGCCCCAAAGGTCATTGAAAATGAGGTCTCTCTTGTTGACCTTTAAAGGGTAGTTTGATACGTCTAGAGAACATGTGGTAGCTCTTCCACTCATCTATCCTTAGCATCATCTAGCCTATTCTTGAGTCCACTCACTATCACCTTATTGACAACCTTGTCCTGCTCATTTCCCTATGGATAAGTCAGGGTGGAGTACCTATTCTTAATGCCTAAGTCACAACAGTACCTCCTAAAGACTTTGCTATCAACTGAAGATGATTATCTGAGATGAGGATGTGAGGGATCCCAAATCGAGTGACTATATTTCTTTACACAAATCTCTTGGCATCCATATCTCTGATATTCATCAGGGGCTCAACTTCAACCCATTTGGTGAAGTAATCTGTGCTGACCAACAACTATCTCCTATTTCCCGTTGCCTTAGGCAAGGGCCCCACAATGTCCAAGCCCTACTGGGAAAAAGGCCAGGGGCTAGAGAAAAGGTTAAGGACACCCCTTGGCTAATGAATATTCAGGGCATATCTTTGATATTGGTCGCACTTCTTCACGTATTCCTATACTTCCCTTTGTATACTTGGCCACAAGTACCTTTAGGTGAGGGCCCTGTGAGACAGTGACATGTCCTCTGTTTGGCTTCTACAAATCCCTTGGTATAGCTCCTCTAGGAGCGGGTCAACTGCTTTGAGATGAACGCATAGCAAATACGGCCCAGAAAAGGAGCGCTTGTACACCTTTTTATCCTTAGATAACTAGAACCGGGGAGCTCTTCTTTGCACTTTGTCAGCTTCGCCCTTTTCCTTGGGCAAGATATCATCCTTAAGAAATATCACGATAGGATCCATCCAACTAGGCCCTACCTGGGTCTGGTGAATGAGGATGCTCTGCATCCTCGTCTCAAGGGCTTGTACAAATCCTTAACCAGGATAACCCGAGGTAAACCCTGTGCCGAAGAGGTTGCAAGGGTGGCAAAAGAGTTAACATGCGTGTTTCTGCTCCTTAGGATGTATTATAGGGAGAAGGATTCAAACCCCGATTGCAAGTGCCTAACCTGATTCAAGCAGTCCTGCATTCTCATATCCCTAGCTTCCAGTTCTCCTTTTACTTGGCCTACAACCAACCTTGAATCTGAAAATATCTCCACCGTTCTTCCTCCCATTTTGTGAACCATAACCATTCCGACCAACAAAGCCTCGTACTCAGCCCTATTGTTTATAGCCGAGAAGTTCAGCCTTAGGGATTTCTTAATGGTGATCCCTTTAGGAGATACCATGACTAACCCCACTCCCGATCCTCTTTGGTTTGCCGCGCTATCAATATACACCTTCCACGATAGAGGTTCCATCAGGGAGATCATGCCAACTGATTTTCCATCCATGTTGGGCTTCTGAGTATTCTTTTCCAACGAAGGCTCAGCGAACTTAGCCACCAGATCTGTGAGGACTTTGCCCTTTATAGAAGTGCGAGGTATGTACTTGATATCAAAGGCCCTAGGATCGTCCCCCACTTTGCAACCTTCCTTGTGTAATCGGCCTTTTGAAGCAGTGATCGAATGGGGAGTTAGGTTAGAACCACAGCAGTGTGAGCCTAGAAGTAATGTGGGAGCTTTCGCATAGCATGTACTATTGCTAGGATAGCTTTCTCTAATGGCAAGTAATGAACCTCTACCTCGCACAGTGATTTGCTCACATAATACATTGGTTTCTGCACCTCGTCATCAACCCGTATTAGCACTAGGCTTATCGCTTGTGAGGCTACAACAATGTAGGCAAATAAGACCTCCTTCTCCTTGGGTTTTGACATGATCGGCAAATGATAAAGATATTCCTTCAACTGTTGGAAGGCCAAGGAACATTTCTCTATCCATTCGAATCCCCTCCACTTGTGCAATAATTGGAAGAAGGGCCTACACCTGTCGGCTGATCAAGAGATAAATCAGTTCAGGGCAATAGTCATTCCTGTTAACTTCTGGACCTCTTTGGGATTCCGAGGGATTGCAGATTGTTAATTGTTTTAATTTGATTGGGGTCAACTTCAATTCTGCAGTGGGTAACCGTATAACCCAGGAACTTGTCAGAGCCTACGCCAAAAGAACACTTAACGACATTGAGGAGCAATTTGTGGCTTCTCAGTATTTCGAAGATGTTCCTGAGGTCATCTATATGCTCGGATTTTGCTTTAATTTTTACCACTATATCGTTTATGTACACCTCAATATTCTTGCCAACTTAGGCTCGAACATTCTGGTCATCATCCTTTGGTAGGTAGACCCAGCATTTTTCAATCCAAAGGGCATTACTTTGTAATGATAATTCCCAGTGGGCGTGAGGAAAGCGGTCTTTTTCTGATCGTCCAGAGCCAGGGGTTTCTGGTGGTAGCCCTAGAAAGTGTCCAAAAAGCTCATCCGTGGATGTCCTGCTGTTGCGTCCACTAATTGATCTATTTGAGGCAGGGGAAAGAATCCTTTGGGCAAGCTTTATTTAGATCCATGAATCCACACACACACTCACCACTTCCTCATTTTCTTTTTCACCACCACTGTGTTGGCCAGCCACTCAAGGTAGAATACTTCTTTTATGGCCTCAGTCTGCTTGAGCTTGAGCACTTCTGCTTTGATGGGGTCAGAGTATTCCCTAGATGAGCACCGAGGTGGCTGCTTTCTGGGGATGGCGAACTGATTGATGTTTAGGCGGTGGTAAATGAAATCTAGATCTACCCTTAGGGCCTTGTAGGCGTTCCACGTGAATTCTTCAATATTTTTTTAAGAAAATCTTCCAGCTCTTGCCTCTCTTGAGGAAGCAGCTGTGCACCGACCTGAAAGAAATTCTCCTTATCATTACCAATAATGACCTTTTCTAAGCGTTCGCACTTCGCCCTTTCCCCTTCTATCTCGGTGGTGATCATTGGTGCATGTGATTGTTATAAGTCCTGCCTAGTAGGGGCCGAGGTCTCTGGCCCAGTTTGATGTCTGATTGCGGCCACCATGCACTGCCTGGCCATAGATTGGCTTCCAATTAGATCTTCAACTTGATCCTTAAATGGATACTTTACTTTTAGGTGCAGCATGAAAGGCACGACCCCCATGGTATGAAGCTAAGGCCTCACCATAATAGCAATGTAGAGGGAATAGACATCTACCACGATGAAGTTTACCTCCAAGACCTCAGTGCCTATCTGAACGAGTAGTCAGATTTGGCCCTTTGGAAAGACAACCTTCCCGTTAAACCCTATTAGAGGGGAATCATAGCAAGTCAGGTCCTCGAACCTCGGCTTTAGTCCCTTAAATAGGTTAGGATACATGATCTCTGCGCCGCTGCCCTGATCAATCAGCACCCTCTTCACATTGTACCCACCTATTTGAAGAGTAACCACCAGGGCATCATCGTGTGGCTGCAATGTTCCAGCCTTATCCTCGTCTGAGAAGGTCAAAGTCGAGCAGGCCTCCACTCTGCTCCTCTTCGGATCGGGGGACGAGCCCTCGGTAGCCGGCCGAGCCACCAACATCACCCTGGATGGCTAAGAACCAGCCCTTCCTAGAGCAGTGAGAATGACGCTGATGGTACCTAGAAGGGGTCCCATAGGAGCATCTCTCCGAGCCCCTGATCTTGCCTGACCACCCTGTCTATTAGGTTGATACAAGAATTGCTTTAACTTTTCGATCTTAACCAACTGCTCCAAGTGACTCCACAACGTCCTACAATCTTCAGTAGTGTGTCCCTGCTCTTGGTGGTATTGGCAGTAAAGACCTTGGTTGCGCCTCGAGGGGTCTCCCCCCATCTTTTTTGGCCATTGAAAGTATGACTCATTCTTAATTTTCTCCAAGATTTGGTGCACTGGCTCTCGGAACAGAGTATGGACCACTTGATTAGTAGCCAACCCAAAATGCCTCGTGAAATCTCTCCAAGGTCAATTCTTATTGTACCTCTACGATCGGAAACCCCTTTTATCTTGTGGGACGACCTTAGCTTTCCCTGTTTCCTGTTGTTGGTCCTCTTCAACCCGCTTATACTCATCAATACAGTCCATGAGTTGACGCACACTCCTAACCAGTTTCCTGGTCAAAGACTTTCTTAGATCATGCTCGGTGGGCAAGTCGACCTTGAAAGTCCTTATAGCCACATCATCGAAGTTCCTATCTATCTCGTTGAACATATCCTAGTACTTGTTGGAGTATGTTTTCAGGGTCTCTCCCTCTCGCATGGTCATGGACAGCAGGGAATCCAAAGATCGAGGAACTCTACTGTATGTCACGAATTGGGCCCCAAAAGCTATAGTGAGCCCTTTGAAGGAACTAATGGAACCTTCTTCGAGACCATGGAACCATCTCATCACCACGAGCCCCAAACTGGATGGGAACACCTTGCACATCAAGGTCTCATTCTTCGAGTGAATAACCATTCTCTAGTTGAAGTGGCTAACATGTTCCACCGGGTCCGTTCTGCCATTATACATGGTGAATGTGGGCTAGGTGAACCGTCGAGGAAGTCTTCCTACCTCTATCCCGCGGGTGAAAGATGACTTGGAAATTTGATTTTGGGCCCTGCTCATAGCGTTATTGCCCAGTCCTTTGTGAGATGAGCTTTTCCCTTTCCGCCTATCATGGTGCCTCCCGTCGTACGAAAAATACCCACTGAGAGGAGTCCTCAACTTAGGACGATAACTATTGTCACTATCATCACCAGAAGATTGGTCAAGACTTGAAGGAGTTCCTCTGCGTTGTTTGTGGTGTAGTCTTCTTCACAGATGGTTTATCTCCCACTGCAAGCTCCTATTATTTTCTTTGCAAGAGATGTGACTCCCATCTCGAGACTAACTCCAACTAGTTTAAGTAGTGTACACTAACCTCACGATCTCCCTTACGCTCAAGGTTGAGGAAGTGGCCGTGACGTGGGGAACCCATGAACTCTTCCCAGTTAGGCCCTGAACCTACCATGGCTAAATGTCGATCCCACCAAAGCTCAAGCCTTCTCACAGATAGTGTCAATTGTAAGGGCGCGTTTTGGTCCCTAGGCCCAAAGATGAACAGGATTAGGGCCTAAACGACCCAGCACAATGAATTTAAAGAGGGTGGACTTGAAGGCTAGGTTTTCCCTAAAGGATTAACGCACACAATAGATCAAGGGTCACAGGAAAATAAGAAAGACTAAACTAAATATAGAGAAAATTGCTCCTCGGACTTTTCTGAGGAGAATGGTTATTAAATATATTCCTTTTCTCAAGGCTACAATTTCTGTTCTAAGTTGCTACAGTATCAATTCTGCCATCCCCCCCCCCCCCTTCACTCTCTTTAAGGGTCTTTCATGTTAAATAGCCTCATTTGGATGATCTTGGCCCTCTAGCTGTTGGTAGCACATGCCACTACTTAAGTGCTTGTCCCATCAGACAACTTCCCAAACCCCTCTTGAGTCACGACAATTAAGGAAGCACTGTTCAGGGGTCTTTTCTACATAAATGCGGCCAGGAGGTTTGGTAAGAAGCATTAAATGTAGTGGTAGCCTCCATCCCTTCAGTCAATGCTGACACCTTTCCCGAAGTTCCTTTCCCTCAGTGTGGCCTCTTCTGATAACGTGCCACTAACGTAACCTTAATGTCTAAGGACACGACCTTCTCGAAGCTGTTGTGGCCTCCTCGGCCTCCGTACGACAAGTGGCATGTTCTTTCTATTGAATTTCCGTTCCCCACATAATATATTGTACGTAAGAAAACAATATTATCTTACGCTCATTTATATCTATTATTTTTCATAAATATCTATAGTTAATGTGAAAGTAGAAGTGTACACATTTTAAAAACTTTTAAAAAATGTCTAAAATATTATTATTATTATTATTTTGGAAAGAAAAAGAATGTTAATATTTAAAATATAAAAATAAATTTGAAAATATTAATTAAAAAGATAGGATGAAAGAATGTGAGACTGTAGAAACAACTTATTTAGTTGAAATTGAATTTTTTTTATTAAAAGTGTAGAAAAAAAAAAGTTAAAAGCTAATTGAATATTACAGTGAAACTTATAAATAGTACTAAAAAGAAGATAAAAACTCCAAAAAACTAAAACTTGTATCACATCCCAAACGAGCTCTTAGAATATCTTTACGTGTATGAAATGAGTAATGTTAAAAATACGTAAAAATGTATAACTTTGTGCTATTACTATTATATAGTAAGTTATAAATAGTAAAAGTGTAAGTCACAACTCATCACATGTCGAGTGATTACACAAACTATTATCATTATTAGAGCAATTGCCTCAGTGGGTGCATAAGTGTGTATAATAGAAAAAGTGTTCAAATTACACATTTTTGTTCAAAAACAGCCCACATCAGTGGGTGCATAAGTGTGTATATTACACACTAAACATTAAACAAGACAAATAAAATAAAACTAACTGTCATGGAAAAAAAACCAAAGAAGTAGTTGCACTTTCTATGTTCAGCCCACAGCCCTAGCACTGGCCTCCTTGAATTTTTCCCTTAAGAGCCTTTAAATAGGTCAAAGAATCCTATTACAAGTTGAATTCCCGTTTGGGGAAAATCCCAGATTTTTAGGTTTCACTTAACCGATGATCTTGGCCCATTTAAAGTCAGAATTCAAACTTTTGGTAAACTACAAAGTTGTAGCCCTTTAAGTTAAATTTCTAGCCCAACTTGAATCATCTCGATTGGACATCTGAGCTGAGAGTTATGCCAAAAATACTAACTGATGTGCAAGCCGGAATCCTAATCCGAATTGAACTTGAATTTGATGCAAATTTCCTTTGATTCCTTACTCCAATTGGACTTAAATTTAATTGAGTTGGCCTTCTTTAACTTCATCATGGCCCTTACAAAAGTAAAGTCCATTAGCTTTCTTCTTTGTACAAATTCACTTATTTAATTTCATTCTCCTACAAAAGACAAGTTCACGCAATAAGATTCAATTAAGCACAAAATTGATTATTCACCATTATTCTAAAACCAAATATAAAGTGCATGAATTACCTCAAAATAAGTATGATAATGCACATCAGTCGGAGCTCTCTCTTCTTTCTCATTTCACTCTTTCTCTCATTTTCCCTCTCTTCATCTAAAGAGCACAGCCGATCAACCATTCACCCCTAGCACCACCACCATTACAACACATAATATTCCAACCAAAAAGTCAATGGAAAATCAAACAAAAAATTAACATAAAATGGAACCCAAAATCAATTAAAAATCAAATCAAAACTCACACCGCAGCTACTGTAGCCGTTGTCATGGAAGCTTGGGTGGAGTGTTCGCTACTGCCATGAGAGACTGAAGATTTGGACCACTGTTTGTGGCGGTGTTGCATCTGATCTTTGCTGCCATCGACGATGGCATGGCAAAGGATTTGGGGCTCTCGGCCCTGGACGGAGCTCAGGGTGAGCTATGGCTATGGCTAATCTGAGAGAAAAATGGTTTTAAAGTTAGATTAGTAGGTTGGGCCATGGAGAAGACAGAGTTGTTGTTCTGAAAAATGAGAAAACAACCAAA
Organism: Castanea mollissima; assembly: GCA_014183005.1. Taxonomy (NCBI): domain Eukaryota; kingdom Viridiplantae; phylum Streptophyta; class Magnoliopsida; order Fagales; family Fagaceae; genus Castanea; species Castanea mollissima. The sequence continues at coordinate 28,205,995 of JACAVU010000001.1, forward strand.
TAGAGAGAGACCGTGTGTGTAGTGGATATTGTGGGTAGTGGGTAATAGGTAGGTGAGTAAGTTAAATAATAAAAATAAATGATTATATATAAAAAAAATAGTATATAATAAATGATTTGATCGGTGTTTTTATAAATTATTTGTATAAAAAAAAAAAAAATAGTTTCTTAGAAGAAAATTAGACATACTCTAAATAAGGAGTCTTTTGGGTAAATATTGCTAAAAGTGAAGTTTTTGGGGTTATAGTCACTGTTTCAAGTTATTGGGGAAATGAGGAGAGAGAGTGAATTTCGGCAACATGGTTGCCAAAATTCTAAAAAGTATGAGAGAGAAAATGGAAAATGAGGAGAGAGAAATTTTGGAATTTCGGCAATAGTGTTGCCGAAATTCCTTCTGCCCAGCCCAGCCTGTTCAATGAGTACTTATGTGCAGTGCCCAAAAGGAAAAAAAAAAAGGTTTGTGGCAATCCATTGCCGAAATGGAGGGAAAAGGAAAAAAAATGAATTATGGCAATGGAATTACCGAAATAGGGGGGAAAGGAAAAAAAGAAAAAAGAAAAAAAAATGAATTGTGGCAATAGTATTGCCGAAATAGGGGGAAAAAAAAGAATTATGGCAATGAGATTGTTGAAATAGGGGGGAAAAGAGAAAAAAAAAAAAAAAAAAATTATGGCAATGGGATTGCCGAAATAGGGGGAAAAAAAATGGTGGCAATGGTATTGCCAAAATAGGGGGAAAAAGAGGAAAAAAAAAAAGAATTGTGGCAATGGTATTGCCGAAATAGGGGGAAAGAAAAAAAAATGTGGGTATTGTGACAATGCTATTGCCGAAAATGTGAAAAAAATTATAAAAAAAAAAAAAAGGAAAACCAATTGTGGCAATGACATTGCCGAAATAGAAGGATTCTTATCTGCTTAGACAAATTCAAGTAGTACATAGATTCTAACACGAGAAAGTTATAGAAAAAAATATATATTAATGTGACTCAAACGGTGCTTGAATAAAACTTTGCTAAGATTCTTTACAGAGATTCTTTGCTAAGAATCAAACAAGACTTGAAGAAGAATTTTTGCAAAAGATATGATTGATGTAACAAAAAGACCGGGACTCAGTTAGCCTCCTCCGTGACACATGAATTGTTTTTGTCTTTTATTTCACATCTTTGTAATAAAAGGCAAGCCCTTCCTTCTCACAAAACACTTCTACTTTTCATCCCTGCTTGAAGTTTTCTCACAAAACACTTCTATCTGATTGTTTAGTTTTTCTTCAATTTTGCTTCAGTGTACACAAGTGTAAGTTTTTTGCTTTTTGCTTCAGCAATTTGATTATTGTTGTTGTGTTGTTGTTTTTATTCAAATTTTAGATTAATAAATTTTTTATGGTTAGGACTACAAATATTTTCAGTATTGTTGTTATTTTGTATTTATTTATTATTATCTAATTGTGTTTTTCTTTTTCTTTTTTGCAAGTATCACTCTATAATTCTTACTCTTTCAGTTGGTATCACAATTATCGTAAGCATCTCAACTCTCTATCTAATTAAATTTACGTATATGTTTTGTTAATTTTGAAATTATTAATATTATTTATTGTTATTATAGTAGTATATGACCACAAAAATTGTAATAAATTGTATTATTGTGATCTTTTTATAGTCAATTTTACTTTGTTATTATAAGTTATTACAGCAATACTTGGAAAAATATATATTGCATAATATGTTTGTTGATTTATAATAAAGATATGTATGTGTATTTTTATTTATTTATTTAGTACAATAAATCGTACATTTGTGTTTCGTTTTCTTTAAAATTTAGTTGACATAAAAATTAATTATATGCTTTATGTATGGTTATATTAATGTTATTATATTTTATTGTTGTTCTTTTGTTCTTAGAAGATATTTATGATTATCTGATTATGTTTTTTTTTTTTTTCTTTCTTTCTTTTCTTGCAAGCATCACTCTATAATTTTTACATTCCTTCACTTCGTATCACAATTGTAGTAAGCTTCTCAGCCTCTAATTTAATTGAAAATTATTTGCTTAGTTTGTAATTTTTATATAGATGATTTGTAAAAAATGTACTTAAGATATTGTAATTTTTATCTTAGTATTTATTATATTAAAGATATTGTGAAAACGCATCTTCAGATATGGTTTAACTCATTGTAGCATTTAATGTAGGATATATTTGAAATGGAGCCTGGGTCATTCGATCATTCTCTGCGAACCCAACAACAATATCACATCTCTAATGATGCAATGGAAGGCAATGTACGTTACGAGATCCAAATTTATTAATATCCTAATAATATCTACAATTATTCAATTTACATGAAAATAATTTCAACATTAGCAATATAATATTGTACATTTTTAAAAAAAATTTAGGTTTCCACGTTACGAGTGCGACCCCAACGATTTGCACCCTCCGGCAGTTAGGCGAGTGTGTCACCCCATATTTGCATCAATGTAGACTATACCGTGTTACCCGCCTACCACATATAGATATTGACTGGAGTCTTATCACTTCTTTGGTGGAGCGGTGGCAATCTGAAACCCATACATTTCACCTACCAAATTGTGAAATGTCGATCACTCTACAAGATATAGCAATCATTATAGGATTGCCTATTGATGGCAATGCAGTGTGCGAGCCCACTAATATGGAATAGGGACCAGTTTGTCAGAATTTACTTGGAGTGACACCACCTGAAAATGCATTGACATATGGTAGCCTTAAAATAACATAGGTTAGGAATACATTTTTAAACCTACCAGAGGGTGCCAATGTTGTAACAACCCAACAGTATGCTAGGGCATACATGTTCCAGGTCTTGCCTTTACTATTTGGAAATAAGAGCCAAAATAAATTGCATTGCTGCTTTCTCAATCTGTTAGTAGACTTTGGTGTAGCTGGGCAATATAGCTGGGGTAGTGCCACACTTGCTTTCCTTTATAAAGAGTTGTGTACTGCTTCTATTAAAAATACCACGGAGGTTGCAGGTCTTGTTTTCATATTACAATTATGGGCATGGAAGCATCTTCCATATCTGACCCCAATTCCAATAATTCCAATAAATTTAAATGGTGACGACCCATATGGTTGCAAGTATAATATTTACTTTCTATTTCTATACAATATTGTATACTGTAGCGTTTATCCTTGATACTTCCAAACCCTAAAATCAGTGACAATCATTAATTGTGTATAGGTGGGATACTAGGAGAACTTATACTCACACACCAACGCATGTTCTACCTGCGTACCATTCTAATCACGATACACATAATAAGGATCAGGTTATATATGTTGTCACAATGCATCAATGGTTAATTTACTAGTTATATTATTGTCTTGATCAATTATAACATAGTTATTGTAATTGAAATCGCAGGTTATTTGGACACCATACGATAATTATTTGCATCCATGGTGTCTTGTAGGAAAACATATATGGCTTACAATAGCACCATTGCTATGTTTCCAAATTGTTGAGTATTACCATCCTAGAAGAGTCATGCGACAATTTGGATTGTTGCAAAGATGTCCAAAGTGACTACTGACAATTTTGATAAATTGTGCATTGTGTAAAGTTGACAGGAAAGGACTGGTGTTGTGATTGGTGTAGGCATCATGCATTACTACCAACTTTGCATGAGCGAGCTCAAAATATAGTTGGGAATGAAAATTTCCATTAGATGTGGACTACACAACAGGTACCACAACATGGCCACTTATTTACTACACCAAAGGCGGCTGCCCATATGTACCAGGTTATTATTTTAGCATTTTCAATACTGCACTAATATTGATAACAAATATTATTTTAGCATTTTCAATAATACTGCACTAATAATTTTTTTTCTTTTTATGTGGCAGCAAATAGAAATTAATAATATGTTAACTTCGGTTGTTGCAAACCAAGAGAGGGCTGACCTGACTGCACAACAAGTCCTTTCGGCAATAGTAGAGGGCCTTACTTGAGTGAAGTTATCGATGGAAGCAGATATTTCCTCCATCCCTATTGAAAGGGTAACACACTTTGGGCGACGACAGAGACACCAAGGAAGACAGGGTAGACAACATATAAATGATGAAGTTGGACCATTCACGTCTACCTAAGCTAGGCCATCCACATCTGCCCATAATGAGCCTACCACCTTCAATGAGTATAATCCAATTAATGTCAACGAGTATTGTATGTCTTTATATTAACAGATTGGATTATCCACTTCCATAGGACAAGGATTAGAGGGTTTGTTTAGTTATGATCACTATCCCCAGCCTAGTTCAACACCTCCCTCTTATCATCCATCGCCACCTTCATACTATTCTGGGCAATACAATTATGGCCAAGATAGCCGGTTTAGTTATGAACAACCTTCCCAACCATCCCCTCATGTTGGTGATTTCTACACACCACCAAATACATGGGCATGTGCTCCGAACTCGAGGAAGAGGCCTCTGTACAGACTCTGAGAGAAGATGCCTCAAATGAGGATGATATGGGGAAGATGCAGAAGATATGGAGGTGTCATCAGATAATGAAAGTGATGAAGGTGGTAATTATTAAACAGATTTTGATATTAGAACACAGCCAAGGCGCATAGGGGATAGTCTTGTGCAAGCACGAAGGTACCCTCAATGAGTAAATAGGCATCCTCCACGATGTAGAACACAACAAAAACTTCATGTACCCCATCGTGGAAATCACTTATCAATTATTAAAAATATATTAAAGTATTATCGTTGTTTATGCATATTGTAGCAAAAAATATTATGCCTAGATAGTATAAATATCAGTTATACTACAATTGTAAGACCTTTGCAAAAATAAGAAATGTGTACACATATTTGGTATTTGAAATTAGTGCCCAATTAATTAATATACATCTATTTAATATAATTTTCCAATCCACAAACTCTCTTCCAAACCTTGTAAAAGTGTCAAAAAAAAATAAAACTTTCACCATCTAATTTTCGTCCAAATTTACAGTAGTAATTTGTGAGTTAATTCGGCCTTCAAAAAATGTGAATTTCAAAAAACTCAAAACATAAAAGTTGTAGATACTTAAGTCACGGTTCCAGCCCATCTAGTCTTAAGTCAATTGGATTTTTGAGGAGAGAGATACGTCTAAAATACTAATTAGTGCTCAAATATGATTTTTCCTATTTAGATCGTGACCTTTGATTTATTTCCTTATTTGATGTTTTCAGACATGGTAAAGGACCCAAGCACTCCATAAAAGTATATTTGAAGGTGTTATCGAACCCCTAAACTATAATACGCAATATATATACACAACACACACATGCACACACACACACACACAAAATAAATAAACATACACCCCAATCAAACTTGCAGTGATAGAAAACATTGTAACATATGGAATTAGTACCAACTTATTCTATCAAATAATACAAACTACAAATGGTCTAACTCCTAAAAAAAAAAAAAAACAGTCCAACCAATCTACTGAAGTAGATTGAATACTTATGTGGTCATTCAGTTTGGCCACTAGTGGAGCCAGCCACAGTTCGAGTGGGGCATGTTCTTCTGTTATGGCCTTCTTGCCTACAGAGGTTGCACAATGGCCTTGGTTGATGCTCTGTCCCTAAATCCATTTCATTTAGAAACCGAGTTGATCTTGGTCGACCTTTTGCATGGCGCAACTTCACATTAGGTACAAGATCTGGAAATCAGGCTCATTCCAATGTACACTGTTTGGAACCATGCGAAATCTAGGTGCATAACAAGCAACTTGTTCTTCCAAACAGTAGCAACGGTCGATATATCGCATTGCAGAGATGTCTTGATATTTACACACGGCAATGACATGTGAGCACGAAATCTTATAAACCTGCCATTTTTGACAACTACAAGTGCTCTCCCTCAAATTTACTTCATGACGATGATTACCCCTATATGCAAAGTTAGGGTTTATTGATGTTCTGACTTCAAGTAGACCATCTTCATGACTAAACACAGTAACTGAATGCTTTGGTGCCTTTTTTTCCCATTTATTGAATTTATTCTTTGCATAGGCTGTAATGCGTTCACCGGCTGTAATCTCTGCGCGTGCCTTAGTATACCGATCGGCAAAGTAGGCTACACAACGGTAGTATGTAAGCTCGACTAACACAGTTATGGGCAGATTTCTAGCACTCTTTAGAACACCGTTGAAGCTTTCAGACAAATTTGTGGTCATTGCCCCATAACGATGTCCACTATCGTGTGCTAATGTCCACTTCTGCACTGGTAATTCCCTTAAATACTTATCACCATCTGCATTTAATTGAGTAAGTCTATCCCTTATTATTTGATACTTTCGTAGCTGATTTTCCATGCCTGCCCACATTACCATAGCCTTCAAGTTTTTATTCTAATTTTTCGATTGAAATTGCTAGCCACATGATGAAGGCAAAAACGATGATGCCAACATGTCGATTCACATATAACCTGTATCGCTGACATTATACCAGGGTGGCAATCAGATATGACACATAACTCATCTTGATTAGTGATATTATTCTGAATACAACGCAAAAACCAATACTAGCTATCATTAGATTCCTCCTCCACAATGGCAAAGGCAAGTGGAAAAAGTCTATTGTCACCATCCCAAGTTGATGCAATCAATAACTTACCACTGTACTTACCATATAGGAAAGTTCCATGTATACTAATCACTGGCCTACAATGTTAAAAACCTTCAATTGATGGACCAAAAGCCCAAAACACTCTCGAATATGGCATAGCCTGGCACAGTAGCAGGCACCGTTCTCCAAATAACCCTGCTGCCCGGGTTTGAATCAGTTAAAGCTTTCAACCATTTTGGCAATAATTGGTAAGATTTGTCCCAATCACCAAATGCTCTACCAATTGCCTTCTGTTTCGCCTCCCACACCTTAAAATAAGAAGGCCAGTATTCGTACTTATTGTAAAGACTCTGTTGAAGCGAAGAAATCCTTATGTTTGGATCATCTTTGACAATATCCCTCAACTCTTTCTCAATAATATGAATGTCTAATTGCTCGTGATCTTGTGTGAGCGTGGACTCCGTACATGTGTGTGGACCATTGTATTTCCTAACCTCAAAGAACCCATGCGTAGCCCGAAAGCATGCTCGAAGATGCCAAGAACAATTTTTGTAACGTACAGACCAACATGCTGGATCTGACTCTTTTACACTAAATGTGTGGTTCCTCTTGATGTGATATTGTTTAACAACAGCTTGTAGTTCATCCTTATCAGCAAAAAACAATCCCACATAAAACTCTTGGGTAGGGTCCCAAGTACTCTGAATGGGCTTTTCAAATGGTGGAGTTGGATTAATCATATTATCCCACGTGTTCTGTGAAAAACTCAGTGATGAAGGTTGATGGAACGCCATTGCTGGACTGCTTTCATGATTAGGTTCATTGGGAAGCTCATGTTCATCTCCAACATCATCAAGGACCTCGTTGTTATCAAGTTGGTCATTACTATCCATGGCCCGCATCCTTTCTGATAATGTATGGACCGCATTTTCAGTAGTAGCAGCTATGCGGTGTGTATCATTAGGATCATTAGTAGCTCTCTAAGTGGCAGTTTGGTCATACTGAGTTTCAAACTCTAGTGCAACATACTCAGTTAGGTTATCATAGTCAACATCATTGGTGTTCATTGGCCGATATGGAGCATGTTGGTCCTCAGTTGCAACATGGGTATATGGAGCATGATAGTCAGCACCACCAATGTTGATTGGGGAACAAGCTACATCTTCAGAATAATGAACAGTATGAGTGGCATATGGATAATGAAAGTGTCCGCCATGTGAATAACTGAACAGTGCACTCGGTCCTTCGTTGCCATATCGAATGGGAAAAACATCTTGGTGGCTTCTTATGGGCTCCACACTCACGTACAACTCTGCACCTACAAAACCATATTGGCAGTCTAATATATCGAATATTGCATTGACACCATCATCATCTTCTACCAAAACTTGTTGGTAATTCATAGGATGTGGATGACATTGAAAAGGAAATTTATACCAAATATTAAGTTTTGAATCTTCTCTATTATATGAAGCGTAGATGCTACTATCTCACATAGATCTTCAAATGTCACACCCCTGCTTAATAGAAGCATAGAAGGAGGTGGCCCTTGTAATAAACCCCATTTTCACCATGTTTAATTGTTCCACCAGTATGGATGAGAAAAATGAACAACTTTTCTGTCATTCACACTAAAATATAAAAATAGTATTAATATATTAAAACTACACAACCATTAAAATGCAATACAAGAAGGTAATCTATTAAAAATATTCAATGTTTAAATAGCTAGAATTAAGAGAATTCTATTAAAGAGGATTGGTTCACTAATAATTTATTATTGTCTATCATAGTAGTTAAAATTATTTAGAATGATCTGTTATGGTTACGTAAATTATTTTATGTTGCTCTTCATTTTGCTTCTTCTAAAATAAGACAAATTTATTTCTTATGCATTATACGATAATAAAAATAAATATTATAATATCGTATTAATTTTGTTATTATTATTATAACAAAACTTAGATTTTTGATTAGGGGCATATACTAACCTTTTTTTTTTTTTTGTGGGTTTCTTATGCATATGTAAGTGCACAATTGCACCTGATCCCAAGAACAGTATGGGCTCAGGCCCAATGAGCCTTAAACAATATGAATTTGTAGAGTGTGGGCTTGAAACCCAGGTTAGAAGATTTTAAGGGTTGTATGACAAATCAAAGTGACAACACTTAACGATAACGAGAAATATTGTAACTCAACCTCCTCGGACGTAAGCCGAGGACTGTTCTTATATTACTTCTTTTCTTTCTTTTTCTTTTTCTTACAAAAAAGAGAGAGAGAGAGAGAGAGAGAGAGAGGAGAGAGATCCCCTTTTTCTGTTCTGGGTCTCCCCTTAAATACTCCTCTTCTGATCCTTCTTACACGTGTTCTCTCATCTACCCTTAGCCTAGATATTTCTTCTCTTAATGCCCTGGAATAGTAACCAGAAGTTTCTATTCCACTGTTCAGGTGTCACTTCCCCATTAATGCGGCTAAGGTGGTAGATGAAAGGTCTTTAATGTGGAGTGGCAGCCTTAGTACTTTTCATACACCGGTGCTTCTAGACATCTAGGGGTTCACCCCTCTTAACCGTTGGTCTCCGTCGTCGTTTATGAACTTTTATGATAACATTGCTGATTCTTCTATGCCCATCCGAGAGTAAAATCAACCTCGGATTGGTCCTCGGGTCCTCGGCGCATGAGCGGGCCGGGGTACTAAGAGGTTTTAAATCAAGGGTAGGTCAGCCTTCCTTAGTATGGCCCAAAGGCCCATATACCTATCAGGACCCTTTTACTCCCCACAATAGCCCCTCAAAATTCTAATTTTCGACGTCCGAGGAGAAAAATGGGTTTGATCCGAAGAAAAATTAATTTGCACACTTCATGAAGGATCGCACGTGTGGAAACCGTTTCGCGTACCGGAGGATGCCAATTGGCGGTTTCATTTTCAAAACGCGCGCATTTATTACTGTAAGTTACACTTTGTCCCCCACGTTCAACGGTGAGATGGGCATCCAACGGCCCTTATTGCCCCACGAAAATTTGGGCGGGATAAAACTAATTTCGAGGCCGCCATTCCGCACGTCGTGACGCTTTGGGAACCTGCGCCTTCATTTAATTTGCCAGGGACTGATCCCATCAAAACATCAACAATCATATTTTACCTTCTAAAAACCATGGAAATTTGCATATCCTCAAACTCCGTAAGTTCTTACTCACCACTCATTTCACTCTTAACCTTTTTATCCTCGGACTTTGTCCTCGGCTGTCCTAGTAGACACCTTATTCTCTAGAGTCTAGCCTTTCGTTCTTTTCTATGGGTAGATTTAAGTGTCTTGTTGATACTGCCGCCGGAATGGAAGGCTTCAGAGCCAAATACCACATTCCCGGTGACTTAGGCTTGAAATATTGCCCGGCGGGGGCCGTGGCCGGTTCTAGGAAGGAGGGAGAGGTCATAATCCCAATGATAGCCTTTATAGAAGGCGGGATGACCCTCCCAATGAAACCTGTAATGAGGGAATATCTTCGCAACCATCGGTTGTGTCCCGATCAATGCCTTCCCAATGTCTTTAGAGTTTTAGGTAGCGTCGATGCCTTAAATGAACAAATGGGTTTAAACCTCACATGGCACGACGTTGTTTTCCTGTACGAAATCCATAAACTGTCCAACGTAGGTTATTACATTAAATCCCGATCCAGTGTCGTTAGGCTAATATCCTGCTTGCCCAAATCCAACAAAGGCATGAAGGACGACTACCTGATCGTCTCTGGAAACTGGCATGACGGTCTCCACTGCCCAGTACAGTAGGGGGATCCAGGTGCGACACCTGAAGACTAACCTCCCCACCCAAAACCTCCCTCAACACTAACAAACTTGCATATTAGTTATATCTCTATTTGTTTATCTTTACCTTTTGTTATGTGAATCTGATCGAGCTGTTTAATTTCTCATTTTTTCTTGCAGATAAGCGAAACGTGCGCCCTCGTTTGAGTCTTTGCAACGTTACCGACCTAAACCGAGTACTTCGATCCGAGGTGTTCGTTAGCGAAGACCGGCAGCTCCGAGCCGCTCACCTGATCCTAGGATACGATCCCATCTCCTCGGACTTCCAAGAGATAGACAACGCTATCATCGCCGGAGACCGAAGACGAAGGAGGATCAACGTAGCCCGGCCGAACTTTCTGGACGACCGCGATCTCCCCGACGCCCCCCAAACCGTTCTGTACCTACGACCCACATCGGCCATTCCCCTCTCCGTCCATCCCGAGGTAGCTGATATCCCAGAAGAGCAGGTCTCTTCCTCACATACGTTAGACGACGAGATAGACCAGTTCCAACTCGAAGAATACAACGAACCTCGAGGGAACCAGTTTGTCGTACTCTCTGACGAGGAGGAAGAAACTACCGAAGCCTCCGGAATTGCTGGGTTCGTTATCGCACTCCCAGAGGACGGATCCGAGGAAGATATGGACAGAATAAAGGACCTTCTTACTACCAGAGCAGCGAAGGTCACAGAGAAGAGGACAGGGGCAGCACAAGTCCCTCCTACTCTGCCACTTCCCCCTCCTCCAGCTGAGCCAAAACTTCCAGCCGAGGACCCTAAGAAAAAGAGAAAGGGGGAAGATGAAGGGGCGACCAACAAAGGCCCCAAGAAACCACGCAACCAACCTCCACCGGCTCAGCAGCAAAGCAGGACAAAGGCAAGGGTAGAGCCCGTTCAGTAGAGAGTGGGAGATTGGGGTAGTAGCCGATGTGCGCAGGCACCGGCCACCTGGTCCCCTGACCTAAAGCTGGATGGCGCTCCTATCTCCTGCCAATCCAGTATAAGGGCGGTTCAACATGGCCATGCCCACCACTGGCCGAGGTTGTGGAGCGCCTCTTTTTGCTGCCCAAGGACATGGAGTCCTTGGAAAAAATGAGCCAACCACAGCTTTTCCTTGCTTTGAAGAGAGACTTGGCGCTGGTAAGTTTTTTCCTTTTTATGAAGAATTTACTTTTAACAATACTTATTAGTTTTTGTTGTGTTTGACCCCATCATATTTCATTGCAGGCTGTTCAAGAGGTCTTCGTAGCTGAAAAGTTTATTGAAGATACTCGAAAGAAGGCCAGGGCCGAGCTGGAGGTCAGGTTGGAGACTGAAAAGTCTCTGGGGACAGCCCTTGCTGAAAACGAGAAGCTGGTCTCGGAGGTGTGCTAATGTAAAGAGGGAGAGAGATGGTGCTAAGTCAAGTCTCAAAACCATGGAGACCCAAATAGAAGGGCAGCGCAAGCTCCTCCATGAAAAAGATGATGAGATTTCCCGAGCTCAAAGGGAACGCTCGGATTTGGAGAAGGAAATTGCGCTGCTGAAGAAAGAAGCCAGCACATTTCAACGCTCTTTACAAGCTGCCAAGCAGGCGAGCTATGAGGAAGGGGTGGCCAACATCGAGGAGCAGCTGACCGAGGCCTTCGCGGCCTTGTGCCGCGAATACTGCCAGAAGGTTTGGGGGGAAGCCCTAAACGCAGCTGGAATTCCCCCCTCCTCGGAGTTGAGGAAGTCCGAGAACGTCTGGCTTCCCCTGGAAATACAGGAGATTGAGGAGGCTCCTGCTGCCACCCCACCCCTGACTCAACTCTCCCTGCCCTGCCTCCCATGGTCCTAGAGCCAATTCCTGATCCTACAGAACCCTTGGGTTCCAACAAAGAAAGGAAGGTGATGGGGACGCCGAGAAGGATCTGAGCCAAGCCTTGGAACACAGCGTCCCACCAGCAAAGGCAGCGGATAAAGGGAAACAGATTCTTTCTCCTTTTGAAGTGGAGCTGAAAAAGACGAAGGACCGAGCACTTCTCATGTAGACCCTCCTTCTGAAGCTTAGGTCCGAGATTAGGGCTTCTCAGTCTCCACATTTATACTTATCCCTTCTATGTAATACCTGTTATGTAATTTAGTAAAGAACAATTTTATATACATTTGATCGCATCGCGTTTGTTTACTTCGTTCATTTGTATTGGTTATTGAAGTTTGTTAGAGTAAACAAATCCAACTACAAGGATTATCCAATTATGACCTCCACATGGCCATGCGCATATTATAAAGACTTAACAAAAAGGTCACGTGGTTTGAAATATTTCTAATAACAAAAGGATTCATGCAACAATTAAACCTCTGCAACATATAGCATTGTTGTTGTATGATGTAAGGTCCGAGGACCGTTCTTTACATAAATTTACTTTACAATTAGAGGGACAAACTTAAGATCTGAATTAATGGACAGTAAAGCACTGCGTCCTACGATCAATAAGAAGTTAGTTTTGACCAAGTCTATGGTCCAAGTAGTAGACTTCATCACTTGCATGATTCTGTTCTTAATTGAATGAAAGTCCGAAGATCGTTCATTACCTCACTTTGATTAACACTTAAAGATGCAAACAATGAGGCACCAATTTCCTGCCGCGATAAGGAATTAACTTCAACCTAGTTTCCGGTCTGAGGACAAGATTAAACCAACCTTACCTTTGATCCTTTAGATCATTAATTGAGTGGTAATTTAAAAATGTTAATTTTCCCAAAGTAGGAGGTCCGGGGACCCGACATAACTAAGGTTCTGTTTAACAAATGACAAGACATCAATTTCCACAAGGTTTGTGGTCCGAGGACTACACTTAACCAAGTTTCTGTTTGATTCTTAAAGAATTGTTACTTCAAATGTTAATTTTCCCAAAGTAGGAGTCCGGGGACCCGACATAACTAAGGTTCTGTTTAACAAATGACAAGACATCAATTTCCACAAGGTTTGTGGTCCGAGGACTACACTTAACCAAGTTTCTGTTTGATTCTTAAAGAATTGTTACTTCAAATGTTAATTTTCCCAAAGTAGGAGGTCCGGGGACCCGACAAACTAAGGTTCTGTTTAACAAATGACAAGACATCAATTTTCACAAGGTTGTGGTCCGAGGACTACACTTAACCAAGTTTCTGTTTGATTCTTAAAGAATTGTTACTTCAAATGTTAATTTTCCAAAAGTAGGAGGTCCGGGGACCCGACATAACTAAGGTTTTGTTTAACAAATGACAAGACATCAATTTCCACAAGGTTTGTGGTCCGAGGACTACACTTAACCAAGTTTCTGTTTGATTCTTAAAGAATTGTTACTTCAAATGTTAATTTTCCCAAAGTAGGAGGTCCGGGGACCCGACATAACTAAGGTTCTGTTTAACAAATGACAAGACATCAATTTTCACAAGGTTTGTGGTCCGAGGACTACACTTAACCAAGTTTCTGTTTGATTCTTAAGAATTGTTACTTGGAAATTCATGAAATATTAACACTTTTCGAATAAGTACAAACAACAGTGAACTTTATTAATAGTAATACTTCGTAGGTTATTTACATTCCACGGCCGTGGTATAATATTTCATCTAAATCAGCTAGCCGATAAGATCCTATCCCTGCTACTGAAACAATACGATAGGGGCCTTCCCAGTTGGGTCCTAGCTTGCCCCAGGCTGGGTTCTTAGCGGTGCCCACAACCTTTCTTAACACAAGATCACCAGGTGCTAGTGGCCTCAACTTCACGTGGGCATCATATCCCCGTTTAAGTTTTTGTTGGTAATAAGCCATCTGGACCATAGCTGCTTCACGTCGCTCTTCAAGTAAGTCAAGACTTTTCTCCAGGAGCCCATCGTTGCTCTCAGTATTAAAAGAACTCGTCTTCAAGGTGGGAAAACCAGATTCCAGAGGTATCACCGCCTCGGCTCCATGAGTCATAGAAAATGGCGTTTCCTCGGTGGACCTGCGCGATGTGGTTCGATATGTCACAGAACGTGAGGGAGTTCTTCTACCCATCTACCTTTCGTATCATCCAACCTTTTCTTCAACCGTTGACAATGACCTTGTTAACAGCCTCGGCCTGGCCATTTCCTTGAGGATAAGATGGGGTGGAGTACCTGTTTATGATACTCATGTCACCACAATATTGCCTAAACGCGTTGCTGTCAAATTGAACACCATTGTCAGACACAAGCGTGTGTGGTATGCCGAATCTAGTAATAATATTTTTCCAGAAACTTCTTGGAATCAACGTCCCTAATATTCGCCAAGGGCTCGGCCTCAACCCATTTAGTGAAATAGTCTGTTCCCACTAAAAGCCATCTTTTGTTGCCTATGGCCCTCGGAAATGGGCCAACTATATCTAGTCCCCACTGTGCGAAGGGCCAAGGGCTGAAAAGGGGGTTAAGAACTCCTCCAGGTTGATGGATATTGGGGGCGAACCTCTGACATTGATCACATTTTCTGGCGTAATCTTGAGCCTCCCTTTGCATATTGGGCCACCAGTAACCCTGAGTCAAAGCTCTGTGGGCTAAGGATTTCCCCCAGTGTGGCTGCCACAATCCCTTCATGCAGTTCTTCCAGAAGCCTTCGGTTGAGTCTGGGTGTACACACAACAAGTACGGTCCTGAAAAGGATCGTTTATATAATTTCTGATCCTCGGACAACCAGAAACGTGGTGCTTTCCGGCGTACCTTGTCTGCTTCTGATTTGTCCTCAGGGAGAACATCATTCCTAAGAAAGGATATGACCGGGTCCATCCAACTATGCCCAGGTCTTATGAAATGAATGCGAGGCGCATTGGTGGTGACAAGAGTGGGTTCTAGTAAATCCTCGATAAGGATAACCCTAGGTAAAACCTGAGCCGAGGTCGTTGCCAGCGTAGCTAAGGAGTCTGCATGGGTGTTTCCAGTCCGAGAGATGTGAACCAAGGCAAAGGAGTCAAACTCAACTTGCTGACGTTTGACCTGGGCCAAATACTTATGCATTCTTGGATCTCTGGCTTCCATGGTTCCCATGACCTGGCCGACCACCAGCTGAGAGTCCGAGAAGACGCAGACATCTCTCCCACCCATTCTGCGCACCATTCTCATTCCCACCAAGACTGCTTCGTACTCAGCCTCATTATTAGTGGCCGAGAACGCCAATCTCATAGATTTTTCAAAGACAATTTCTTCGGGGGAGATCAGAACAAGTCCAACACCAGACCCTCTCTGATTGGTCGCCCCATCCACATACACTTTCCAAATCGGAGATATTGCCGCTGTGATCACACCAACTGATTTTTCACCCATGGGGAAGTCTCCTAGAGTTTCCTCCAGCAATGGCTCAGAAAACTCCACCACCAAGTCAGCGAGAACCTGACCCTTCACCGAGGTGCGAGGTCTGTATTTAACATCAAAAGCCCCTAGGATGGTCCCCCACTTGGCTATTCTTCCCGAGTAGTCGGCGTTGCGCAGCACTGCCTTAAGCGGCAATTGGGTCAGAACGACCACTGTATGGGACTGAAAATAATGGGGAAGCTTACGCGTGGCATGAACAACGGCCAAAAGTGCCTTTTCCAAAGGTAGATAACGCACCTCGGCATCACCCAGCAATTTGCTAACGTAATACACCGGTCTTTGCACTCCGTTATCATCCCTTATCAGGACCAGGCTGACCGCGTGGACGGCCACTGCCAGATAAGCAAATAAAATCTCATGCGCCTCTGGACGAGAGAGAATAGGCGGCCGAGAAAGATAATGCTTAAGTTGTTGAAAAGCTAACTCGCAGTCCTCGGACCATTTAAACCCTTTCCACTTGTTCAACAACTGAAAGAAAGGACGACAACGATCGGCAGACCGAGATATGAATCGATTCAACGCGGCTATCATTCCTGTTAACTTTTGTATTTCCTTCGGGTTCCGAGGAGGCTGCAAGTCCTGGATAGCCTTGACCTGCGATGGATTTATCTCTATTCCTCTATGAGTAATCATATATCCCAAGAACTTTCCAGACCCCACGCCGAAAGAACACTTTGAGGCGTTGAGGCGCAACCTGTGTTTTCTTAGAATTTGAAAAGTGTCAGACAAATCCTTTACGTGTGAGGGTATTGTTTTGCTTTTCACCACCATGTCGTCCACATAAACTTCGATGGTTTTCCCCATCTGCTGTTCAAACATTCTGGTCATCATCCTTTGATAAGTAGCCTTAGCATTCTTCAACCCAAATGGCATGACCTTATAGTGATAATTTCCTATTGGAGTAATGAAAGCAGTCTTCTCTTGATCCTCCAATGCCAGGGGAATCTGATGGTAACCCTGGAAAGCGTCCAAAAAGCTCATCCGAGGATGTCCAACGGTGGCATCCACTAATTGATCAATACGCGGCATAGGGAACGAATCTTTGGGACAGGCCTTGTTCAGGTCCGTGAAGTCCACACACACCTCCACGTTCCATTCTTCTTCTTGACCACGACAGTATGAGCCAACCACTCAGGGTAGAAAACTTCTTTGATAGCCCCAGCCTTCTTAAGCTTGGCCACCTCTTCCTTCACAGCTTCTGAATTTTCCTTGGAAGAGCGCCGAGGTGGCTGCCTTCTTGGGACAATGGCCGAGTTGACATTCAAGTGATGACAAATGAAACTCGGATCAACACCTGGAGCCTCGTAAGGATCCCATGCAAAGACGTCGACATTTTTCCTCAAAAACTCTATCAATTCCATCTTCTCCTGGTATGGCAAAAGTATACCGACTTGGAAGAACCTCTCCGGGTCGTCGGCAACTGGGAATTTTTCTAATTCCTCACAATGTGTCTCCTCTCCTGGCAGCACTCCAGATGCGTCAGGAGACGTTAACTGCTATAAGCCTTTGGTGACCAGTTGGACTGTCCGAAATAATCTCTCCCGGCCTACTATTATTGTATCGGTCCGACCTGAAATCCCTTCTCTCTGCGGGATAACTTTCTCTTTCCTTTCCTTGCTGTTGGTCCTCCTCTACCCTCTTATACTCGTCAATGCGATCCATAAGGCGACGTACGCTGCGGACAGGTTTTTTTGTCAAAGATTTTCTCAAGTATGTGGTCTGTAGGAAGACCTACCTTAAAGGTATTCAACGCCACTTCATCGAAGTCGCCATCTATCTCGTTAACATCCCCAGTAACGGTCGGAGTACGTTTTCAGTGTCTCCCCTTCTTTCATGGTCATGGACAACAGCGAGTCCAATGGCCGAGGGACTTTGCTACAAGTAATAAACCGCGAAGCAAATGACCTAGTCAATTCCCCAAATGAACCTATGGATCCTGACTTAAGGGGTTAAACCACCTCATGGCCACAGGTCCCAAGCTAGAAGGGAAAACTTTACACATCAGCGTCTCGTTGTGAGAGTGTACGGCCATCCTTTGGTTGAAGTGACTCACGTGCTCCACCGGATCAGTCCGGCCATTGTAAATGGTAAAGGTGGGCTGAGTAAATCTCCTGGGAAGCCTCCCCCTCTCAATCCTCCGTGAAAACGGAGATTTGGAGAGCTGGTGCAACGCTCTGCTCATAGCATCGTTGCCTAGGCCCCTAGAAGGAACCCTTTTGCGCTTGCGGGCTGGCTGATCGTCCTCTCCACCGGAGGACGCTGAGCTGGCGGGTGAGCGCGTCCCTGAGTCATAGCCACCTCCGCCATTTTCCTTAGAGGAAGAACTAGACAAGGACGATGAAGGCTTGCGTCTGGCGCGGCGTAACTTCCTCTTCAAGCGGTTGATCTCCTCCTGCATGGCTCTAGAACCATCGTCATGGGTGGCGCTAGCCCCACCAGGAGTGTGGCTAGCCCTTGGGTACTCTGAATGGACACTTCCTTCACGATTCCTTCGACGTTCGAGGCGCTCGAAATGATCTTCAGGTTGCGATCCCTGCGACTCTGCATGGTGAGCGCCTAAGCCTGCCATAATATCCCTACCTCCTCTAGACTAGATTTCCCACAGACGACGCCAATTGTAAGTGCACAATTGCACCTGATCCCAAGAACAGTTATGGGCTCAGGCCTAATGAGCCTTAAACAATATGAATTTGTAGAGTGTGGGCTTGAAACCCAGGTTAGAAGATTTTAAGGGTTGTATGACAAATCAAAGATTGACAACACTTAACGATAACGAGAAATATTGTAACTCAACCTCCTCGGACGTAAGCCGAGGACTGTTCTTATATTACCTTCTTTTCTTTCTTTTTCTTTTCTTACAAAAAGAGAGAGAGAGAGAGAGAGAGAGAGAGAGAGAGATCCCACTTCTTTGTTCTGGGTCTCCCTTAAATACTCCTCTTTCTGATCCTTCTTACACGTGTTCTCTCATCTACCCCTTAGCCTAGATATTTCTTCTCTAATGCCCTGGAATAGTAACCAGAAGTTTCCCTTCCACTGTTCAGGTGTCACTTCCCCATTAATGCGGCTAAGGTGGTAGATGAAAGGTCTTTAATGTGGAGGTGGAGCCTTTAGTACTTTTCATACACCGGTGCTTCTAGGACATCTAGGGGTTCACCCCTCTTAACCGTTGGTCTCCGTCGTGTCGTTTATGAACTTTATGATAACATTGCTGATTCTCTATGCCCATCCGAGAGTAAAATCAACCTCGGATTGGTCCTCGGGTCCTCGGCGCATGAGCGGGCCCGGGGTACTAAGAGGTTTTAAACTCAAGGGTAGGTCAGTCTTCCTTAGTATGGCCCAAAGGCCCATATACCTATCAGGACCCTTTTACTCCCCACAGCATACATGTATATTTTAGGCTAACAAAGTAAGAATTTTTTTAAGAAAAATTTATGTCAATTTTGAAATTTATTTTTGTTATATGAAATTTTTGGCAAGACCCATAATTTAAAACATATCATACAAATCAGTTCTTGTTGCAAAACCACATAATACAAAAACTAGATTTTCATGAACAAATAATTTAACAAAAACAAAATTTTCATGCTTAGCTATGCCCCTAAAACATATCAACATGAATATTATAAAAAAAAAAGTAACTACTTAAAGAGATGTAATTCACCTTGTAAAATGATTACCATGAATAGGTATTTGCAAGTATTGTTCCTTATAATTGTTTGTAGAATATATGACACGCATGAATTGAAAATGGTTGATAGAATTATGAGGGGAATAAGAGTGAAGAAGAAGACTGATATAATTTTTAGGGGAAAAAGAGTAGAAAATAAGAAACGTGAAAACTAAAGTAATATTGGTGCTGTTTAAATAAGATGCAAGTTTCGTATAAGTTAAATTCTTAGATTTTAAACTGTACTAATAGAAATTGACCAAATACAACAAGGACCATCTCTGCAAAAAATCTCAAAGTGTTTTTGTTTTTTTTTTTTTGTTTATAGTGCACATCAATTATTTATAAATCTCTGCAAATCCTGCAAAGAATCTCTGCAAAATCCTCAGTTTTTTTGTTGTTTACACCGTGCACATCAATCATTTTTTCTTCCATAAATTTCTTCCATGCATGGATAAAAATCTGAATAAGAATATCTATGTACTTTAAATTGTACTAATAAAAATATACCAAATACAACACAGTTCATAAAAAAACAAATAGCCAAAAAGATGAGGAGACTTGTCACAGGGAGGAGGGATAAAAAGTAAAAAGAATCTCTAAAACCAAATTTTATGCGTGATATGGTTTTATTCGGAAGGATGAATGGAATCATTTTAGGCAGAAAATAAGAATGAGAGGAAGAGGTGAATATTTTCATAACAAATTATAAGTGTCAGGTTGTTATTAGTTATTATTGTTAGGGCAAAAAAGTATCTTAGCGTTAGGTTCAAATTTGAACCAACAACAACTAACCACCTATAATTTATTGTAAAAATATTATAAAAATAAAAATGTTGTGTACGTTTTTTTTTTCTTTTATTTCGGCAATGCAACTGCAAAGAATCTCTACAAAATCCTCAGTTTTTTTGTTGTTTACACCATGCACATCAATTATTTTTTCTTCCATAAATTTCTCTCATGCATAGATAAGAATCTGAATAAGAATATCTATGTACTTTAAATTGTATTAATAAAAATTTACCAAATACAACACAGTTCATAAAAAAACAAAAAACCAAAAAGATGAGGAGACTTGTCACAGGGAGGAGGGATAAAAAGTAAAAAGAATATTTGAAACCAAATTTTAGGCGTAATATGGTTTTATTGGGAAGAATGAATGGAATCATTTCAAGCAGAAAATAAGAATGAGAGGAAGATGTGAATATTTTCACAACAAATTATAAGTGTCAGGTTGTTACTAGTTGTTATTGTCAGAGCAAAAAAGTATCTTAGCGTTAGGTTCAAATTTGAACCAACAACAACTAACCACCTATAATTTATTGTAAAAATAAAAATGTTGTGTATGTTTTTTTTTTTCCTTTTATTTTGGCAATGCCACTGCAAAGAACCTTGACAAAAATCTCAGTTTTTATTTTTATTTTTTATTTACGGTACACATCAATCATTTTTTCTCTTCTATAACCTTCTTTTATGTACGTTTTAGAATCTATGCACTTTGAATAAGAATCAAACGGTACTTGAATTTGTTTCAGACAGAGGGACAAGAATCAAACACTCAGCGTACTTGAGTTTGTCGTTTTTCTCCCGGCAATGCCATTGCCACAATTGATTTTCCTTTCTTTTAATTTTTTTCCCATTTTCGGCAATGACATTGCCACAATTTTTTTTTTCTTTCCCCTATTTCAGCAACACCATGGTCACAATTCTCCTTTCTTTCTTTTTTCCTCTCTTTCTCTCTATTTCGGCAATACCATTACCACAAATTTTTTTTTTCTTCCCTATTTCGACACTACATGGCCACCATTCTTTTTTTTTTTTTTTTTTCTTTCCCCCCTATTTCGGCAATCCCATTGCCATAATTTTTTTTCCCTCTCTTTCCTCCTATTTTAGCAATACCATTACCACAATTTTTTTTTTTCTTCTCTATTTTGGCACTACATGGCCACTATTTTTTTTATTTTTTTATTTTTTTCCTTTCCCCCTATTTCGGCAATCCTATTGTCATAATTTTTTTTTCTCTTTCCTCCTATTTCGGCAATACTATTGCCACAATTTTTTTTTTTTTTTACCTTCTCTATTTTAGCACTACATGGCCACCATTTTTTTTTTCCTTTTTCTCCTATTTCGGCAATCCCATTGCCATAATTTTTTTTTTCCTTTTCCCTCCATTTTCGGCAATGGGATTGCCACAATTTTTTTTTTCTTTCCCCTATTTCAGCAACACCATGGTCACAATTCTCCTTTCTTTCTTTTTTCCTCTCTTTCTCTCTATTTCGGCAATACCATTACCACAAATTTTTTTTTTCTTCCCTATTTCGACACTACATGGCCACCATTCTTTTTTTTTTTTTTTTTTTTTCTTTCCCCCCTATTTCGGCAATCCCATTGCCATAATTTTTTTTCCCCTCTCTTTCCTCCTATTTTAGCAATACCATTACCACAATTTTTTTTTCTTCTCTATTTTGGCACTACATGGCCACTATTTTTTTTATTTTTTTATTTTTTTCCTTTCCCCCTATTTCGGCAATCCTATTGTCATAATTTTTTTTTTCTCTTTCCTCCTATTTCGGCAATACTATTGCCACAATTTTTTTTTTTTTTTTACCTTCTCTATTTTAGCACTACATGGCCACCATTTTTTTTTTCCTTTTTCTCCTATTTCGGCAATCCCATTGCCATAATTTTTTTTTCCTTTTCCCTCCATTTTCGGCAATGGGATTGCCACAAATTTTTTTTTTTCCTTTTGGGCACTCGCGCATGGACACTCACTGAATCGGGCAGGGCTGGGCAAAAGGAATTTTAGCAACATTGTTGTCGAAATTTTGAAATTTCTCTCTCCTCATTTTTCATTTTTTATCTCATACTTTTATTAGAATTTCAGCAACACTGTTACTGAAATTCACTCTCTCTTCTTATTTTTCTAAATAACTTGAAACAATGATTATAACCTTAAAAAACTTCACTTTTAGCAATATTTACCAAAAAATCTAAATAAGGCCGACCGGCTAAAACTAGGAAAAACAGAAGAAAATAAAGAAGCACATTTCCATAGACAGTACTTTCCAATCTTTGTTTAGAGCTCTGATGCAAGAGCTCTAGACTCTAGTCAGCTAGGTGACATAACCTGCAGTCACATCACATCTATTTAATTGGCGATATCATTTCTCTCTTTGAAAACACTTTTCTACTTTCGACACCCCCAGCTCGGATCTCAATTAAGTACGCAAATATATTACAACTCCTAGGTTGTTCTAAATTCTTTTTTCAGTAATCACTGCCAAAATTTCAAATGGACCAAAAGAAGCCTCCCATCGATCCAGAAAGTGGTTTCAACTCAGAAACAAACACTTTCCACAGCCTCAGACCCCCAATCCATCTTCCACCACATCGCCTTCCTATTTCAGCTTCTGAATACGCTTTTTCGCTCCGAGTGAACTCGCCATGGCCTGACTCACTCGCTCTCATCAACTCCTCCACTGGTCAACGCGTCTCCTACTCCGAGTTCACTCGCAAAACCAAAACTCTAGCCTCCTATCTTCACTCCGTCCTCGGACTCTCCAAAGGCCACACCGCTTTCGTTCTCTCCCAAAACCTCGTCCAGGTTCCGATCCTCTACTTCTCGCTCCTCTCTCTTGGGATAGTCGTCTCTCCGGCTAACCCACTCAGCACCGACTCTGAGATTTCTAGCCTAATCCAACTATGCAACCCAGTGATCGCGTTTGCCACGTCATCAAGCGCTCACAAACTCTCAAACATTTCTCTCCGTTTCAAAACCATTGTCCTCGACTCGCCCGAGTTCGACTCAATGATGACGACGAGTCCGGTACAAATGATCGAGCCCGTCGAAGTGAGACAGTCCGATTTGGCGGCGATATTGTACTCGTCGGGGACCACCGGGAGAGTCAAAGGAGTGATGCTGACTCACCGGAACCTGATAGTGAGTGTCGCCGGTCCCTACTCTTACCGGACGGAGAGGGAGTCGCCTGCGGTGTTCCTATACACGATGCCTTACTTTCACGTGTTCGGGTTTTTCTACAGCTTGAAGTCGGTGGCTATGAGCGAGGTGGTGGTGCTAATGGAGAGGTTTGATCTGAGGAAGATGTTGAAGGCGGTGGGGGAGTTTAGAGTGACCCACGTAGCGATGGCCCCGCCGGTGGTGGTGGCCATGGCCAAGACTGATGTAACGAAAGGCTGCGACTTGAGCTCGTTGGAAGGAGTTGCGTGCGGTACGGCTCCGATTGCAAAGGATGTCATCTCCAATTTCTTGGCCAAGTTTCCAAGAGTAGTCTTTGTACAGGTATATATGTGTATATGTTACTATTTATGTCTGCCTCTAATTCAACCTTTTTAAGCATAGCTATTCATAAGTTTATTTCTATTTTTTTTAAGAGAATTATTTTTTGAGAGAGTTTCGGTGATCGCTAAATATCGTACTTAAACACTTAATTGATTTTTATTAGTCTAGCCGGAGATCAAACGCAAATTCTTATTCGACATCAAAAAAACTTTAGAAGATTAGCTAAGTGAAAACAATAATTAAACTTTGAAGTAAACGGAAGTTTAATTATATTGATGAGGAAGGAGAATTTTACTAACGTTTGGAAAAAGTTTTATTGGAAATATTCTCGATAAATTTTTTTAATTTGTTAACCAACCCTTCTGTTAAAGGTTTAAATATTTAATCTTCTGATATTTAAAACAAATACTTTTAGAATTCAATTTTTTTTTAATTATTTGAATTATATATATATATATATGAAAAAGAAAAGCTGTGAGATTTTGAAAATAAATAAATGATGGATGCAGGGTTATGGGCTAACTGAAACAACGGGGTCAGTGTGCCGAACAGTGGGTCAAGAGGAGACTTTTCACTGGGGAGCAACAGGAAAACTTTCAGGTGGTTTTGAAGCTAAAATTATAAACCCGGACACAGGGGATGCTTTGCCACCGGCAAGCAAGGGGAGCTCTGGATTAGAGGACCCTCAATTATGAAAGGTAAAGAAACTGACAGATGAAAGCAAATTATAAAAAGAATCCTTGACTTTGACACTTGTATTGTGCTGCATTATCACCATTCACTGACCACAGTTATGACAGGGAAAATGGACACAATAAGCAACTCTTTTATCACTTATCATCATTCACTAATCACAGTTTGCCGCACTACTCATAGCTATCCTATCTTTCAAAGTTAATGATTAAGGAAAATACCTTCCAATAAATTACACTACAATATATGAAAGTATTTTCAAATTATTTACCTTTGAAATGAAGATAAATATAATGCAATCTCTTGTATTTAATTCTTCGCACGGTTAGTTTGCCTCAGATAGCTCGATGTGGCAATCTCTGGTATTTAATTCTAGCACAGCTTTTGTGTTCAGCCTTTTTGTAATTAATAGTAATTCTCTACACGCACCATGTTAGTTCTGTGATGTTACTGCAGGTTATATTGGTGATCCGGAAGCAACTTCTGCCACTTTAGTAGAAGGTGGTTGGTTGAGAACAGGTGATCTTTGTTATATTGATGAGGAAGGTTTCCTATTTGTTGTAGATAGGCTTAAAGAATTGATCAAATACAAGGGATATCAGGTATGCATATTTTTATTTTTCTTTTTATAACAGGCATATGTTTTTTCTTTAAAGAACACAACTAGGAGCTCATGCATTGGTATATACATTTTGCAGGTAGCCCCTGCAGAGCTGGAACATTTGCTTCAGTCCCACCCGGAGATAGTTGATGCTGCTGTTATACCGTAAGTTCAAATAAATTTCTCATGGTTTACAAGTCACTTTTGGTCAAGGGTTCATTCATTACAAGGCTTTATGGATGTCCCCTTGCCCTTTGAATGATATAGTACCATTTTTCATTCCTTGGGTGCGGTTTGGATAGCTGAACGCTGGAAGCGTTCAGCGTTTCCAGCTTCTTTTTTTTTTTTTTTTTTTTTTTTTTTTTTTTTTTTTTTTTTTCTGCCCACAGATTTCAACTAGGGACAAGAGGTATTTATCACTGTGCGGGTACTGTTTATTTACTGTTTATAAACAGTACACGCATTTTTCAGTTTTTTAAAAAAATTAAAATGAGACTCGCAACACTATTAACATATTTAAAATATTATTTTGCTACAGTGTTTTTAATTTTTTGTTTTCAGCTGTATTTAAAGGTACCCTTAATGTACCATAATGCCATATATAAGTGCTATATTTTTCTTTTGTAGAACTAACGTGGCATCAACTATAAGTTCTTATTGACCATTTTTAAAATTGTGCATCTTATTTGATTATTAAAAATTCATAAAATAAATTGGCAGATACCCTGATGAAGAAGCTGGTCAAGTGCCAATGGCTTTTGTGGTAAGACAACCTCGAAGCTCCCTCGGCGAAGCAGAAATAATTGATTTTGTCGCAAAACGGGTACTTCAAGTTCTCTAAGCTGTAGTAATTAACATAAAAGTTAGATTGATAAAATCCTCAATATTTTGTTTTTCAAAATGAACCATATTCTTTTTCTCTTGATAACAGGTTGCACCATACAAGAAAATAAGACGCGTAACGTTTGTGATTCCTTACCCAAGAGTGCAACTGGAAAATTATTGAGAAAGGATTTGAGGAAGATTGTTTCTGTTAACTCTTCTTCTCGGTTATGATTTCTTGTTGGGGCAATAGACAATAAATAACAAGAAACTCACCCATCATATCTGATGATCATTACTCAATTTAGATTGTTGGAATTCAAAGTTTTACGAGAAATTACAGCACAATACTAAGACATTGTGTGCATTTACACAACTCAAAATGACTAAAATCATGACTTAAAATCGCGTTTTCAATTATATATTGACAGTGTGTAAGTGCACACGCATGCAACATAATTTTCCCTCAGTTTAACGCTCGTTTCCCATATGGTTATCAAATGTATGAAAATAATTGTGTTTTTTTTTGGTTGAAGGTACAATCCACATAATTCACTAAAGATGTTATTTACAACTACTAAAGTATGCATTTTATGGATAAAATTTTTGA
This sequence comes from Castanea mollissima, assembly GCA_014183005.1. Taxonomy (NCBI): domain Eukaryota; kingdom Viridiplantae; phylum Streptophyta; class Magnoliopsida; order Fagales; family Fagaceae; genus Castanea; species Castanea mollissima. The sequence goes on from JACAVU010000001.1 coordinate 28,232,426, forward strand.
ACATCAATTTTTATTGCTGTTGTCAACGAAACTTATGGACATTATGGGCCCTTTCATATTGTAATCATAAAAATTCTGGTGACATTAATTAGTGCACAAGTTTGTGACACCAGATGAACTCAATGTTTTAAGTATTTTTTGACTATGTTTGTACCACTTAAAAGAAATTGGGCGTAAATGCATTTTTAGTCTCTATATTTTTGGTGTTTTTTATTTTAGTCTCTACATTTTAATTTTACCATTTTTAGTCCTTAATTCAATTAACGCGTTTCATTTTAGTCATTTTCGTCAGTCAACCGACGGAAATTGCCAAGGTGGCAGCTGAAGGAATTAAAATATTATAAAAAATGTCATATCACCCTAACACGTCAGCATATAAATTTAAAAAATTAATTTTAACAAAATAATAAAAATTAAAACTAAATTTAAAACTAAAATGGATAGAATTAAAACAAAAATTAAAAACCTCAATTACTAAATTGTTGGATCAAATCGGTGGTTGTTGGGTTTTGGTGATGGCGTTTCGGTGGTGGGTTTCGGTTGTGGAGTTGAATTGGTGGTCGGCTTTGGTGGTGGTTCGTTTCAGTGTTTGTTGGATCCATTTGGTGGTGGGTTTCAGTGCTTGCTTGATACGTTTGGTGGTGAGATTTGGTGCTTGGTGGGTCTGTTTGGTGGCTAGGTTTTGGTGATGGTCTTTTTGGTGGCTGGGTTTTGGTGGTGGCTGGGTTCTATTCGGGGTGGTGGTGGCCGTGCCTTTAGGTTTTGTTTAGGTGTTTGGTGATTTTTTGTTTAGGTGTTTGGTGAGTTGGGTATTGGGTTGGGGTTTGAATTGCTCGGTGATGGTTGATAACAGGTTGTTAATCGAGGCTGAGGACGAAGAAGAAGGTGGTGGCGATGGCGGTTTTAGCTCGAAGCCTAGGGTTTCGGTGGAGAGGAATCTGCGGTCGCTGAAATTGTCCTCCTTATTCATAGCCGATGGACTTTCTCCCAAGTCTAAGGGTCCGTTTGGATAGAACTTATTGCTGAAAATTGAAACTTGAAAACTGAAAACACTGTAGCAAAATAATTTTAAATAGGTAAAAAACACTGTTCATGCCAAAAGTTACTGTTCATTGGCCTAAAATCACTGTTCATGGCCAATGAATAGTAACAAACAGCGTTAAAAAAAATAAATAAATAAATTTTGGACGTGGACGCGCGTTTTGACTATCCAAACGCCTCTAAATCTCTGTATACGAAGCTTCCCTCTCAACCTCTTAACCACTCTGTCCTTAAATTGGACGGCTCTTCCTTCGATAATTCTCTCTTTTTCTTCTATGAGGCTGTTTGGTTACCGAGAAAATCGATGAATGTGGAAAATGTGCTTTTCTTTTTGGTTTCTAAATTTGGAATAAACTCACAACAATACATATCAAGTTAATGGATTGTGAAGTTTTTTGATTCAAGATTTGAACTTATATTTCCAATTCTTTTCCTACAATTTTCTCGGAAACCAAAACAGGGTTAGGGTTTATTTATGCTGGAATTGAAGTTGAAATCCAAAACACATTTCAAGTTTTCTCTCATGGATTATGAAGTAATTGAGGTTTTTTAATTTTTTAATTCTGTTATTATTTTTATTATTTAGTTAAAATTAATTAATTAATTTTTATATTTATATGCTGACGTGTCAGGGTGATGTGGCATTTTTATAATATTTTAATTCCTCTGGCTGCCACCTCAGCAATTTCCATCGGTTGACTGACGAAAATGACCAAATAGAACGCGTTAATTGGATTAGGGACTAAAAGTGGTAAAATTAAAATGTAGGGACTAAAATGAAAAAACACCAAAATATAGAGACTAAAAATGCTTTTACGCAAAGAAATTACGAGGAATATTTAAATTTAAAGAATAAGAAAATGAAGAGTAGGATGTATGATGTATTTAAAACTAGATAGTTAAAATAGAAAAAAAAAAAAAAAAAGATCTTTTGCTTGAAAATTTTGGCTAAAGCTTGCAAAAAATGGATATGCAGGAATGCTCTAAGACTAAAGGGCATTAGCATTATCTCTTTTCAAACCCTTCTTTTCTTTTTAGCCAAATTCAAGAGCACTGTAGTAAAAACTAAAAACTCACAAAAAAAGGTCCCACATTCATCTTACCAATATTATATGTTCATTTGGGTCTACTTCTTTTGCTAGTTTTTATGTAAAAATTTTTAAAATTTCATATTTTTAGAATTATTTTTCAAAGTAGAAGTATATTTTAGCATACTTTCATTAAAAAGCTAAATAAATTAATCTCAAACCAACGCTACAATATTTGATAAGTAGCTTTTTGTATTTTTTTTTTAATTCAAACTTTCTCATTTCTCTAACCATTAAAAAAAAAAAAAAAAACCCAAAATAGAGGTTCAACTAACAATATAGTACCATGCAATAAAATAAATATACCATTTTATTGATTACATAATTTTGTAATTACATTTGATAGAAAATAAAAGAAATATATTACCTTAGTCTTGGATACAACCTAGGAAAATACAGGACTTTAATTGATTCCTAATTACATTATAAAAAATAAATATTACATAGAATAAGACCTAGACTATAAATCACTGATCTAAGATCTAAGGTTAAGTTACGGAGCGAGAAGGGGTTAGACATTTACCTCGCCCAGTTAACCAGTCTCCTAAAATAGGATGACCATGGTCATGTCATGCAATCATCATCCAAACATATAATAAACAATAATCATAAACAATAATTAAGGTTTTGATCATAAACCTTAGATTGGACCATCATGTTCATAATAGTCTTCCCCTATCATCAAAAAGATAAAAAGGTTAATAATAATATCTCACAATCAAGATATTAGAACTACTTGGTCAAAATGTATAACTTGCATGCAATATTGATTTTGGATTTGTCGCTTAAACTTTTGAGGAGTGTACATGCTCAAACTTTTGGTTAACTATTTTTTATGATAACACTTGTTTTTTTGGGATTAGATCAAAGTGGATTATAATTTATTATAAAGTTGGTGTATAGACTATAGATAAACGTTATAATATAGCATATTCATCACATAATTCCAAATGTTTCATGCATCACGTTTCCACATGATAGATTAAAATAGTGGAAATTGTCGGTCGTGAATAAAACTATGTGCATATTTTTGTGAAAATCTTAGGTTGTGTACAAAAATTTTTTGTGTATAATATTTCTATGCAAAATTATAGAGATATTGATTGTTTGTTTGTGTATAGAAATATTATACACAAACTATAGAGAAAAATTTCTCTATAATATTTCTTCTATAAAGAAACTCAAACCATACACAAACTATAGAGAAACTAAAACCATACACAAACTACAGATGAAGAGAATGGTGCTTGGAAAAATGATTTGGTGCGACAAGTTTTCCTACCTCATGAAGCTGATATAATTTGTGGTATTGCCTAAAGCATTAATCTGCCAACGGACAAGCAAGTTTGGGCTCCGACAACCAATGGTCTCTTTAGTGTCCGAAGTGCATATAAGCTAGCCATGGAGATGCTCAGTGGGATCATAGCGGGGTGGAGAAGCTGATTGTGGTGGCTTGGGCGATTTGGTCGAACAGGAATGAGTGCAGAAATAGGGGTGTGAAAAAAATCCTGTCAGGCCTTACTGTAGGGGACGTTGGAGTATTTAGGTGAGCATCAAGCCTGTTTGGAGGATCCTGTGAGTCCGAAGCAGCCAGCTGAAGCAGTGAAATGGATGCCTCCCTCTCTGACCCACAACAAAATCAACGCGGATGGTGTTGTGTTTAAGGAACAGAAAATGGCAGATGTTGGGATTTTGAGAAGGGACAAAGAGGGTCGATTGGTTGGTGCCTGTTGTAAGAAGATTGAAGCTCCCCTGGGTGCCATTGAAGCCGAAGCAAAGGCCGCTGAGTTGGGTTTGCAATTTGCTAAGGATATGTCTATTTAGGATTTCACGCTTGAGAGTGATTCTTTGACACTAGTCAATGCTTAGAGGGATTTATCTCCCTCCTTCATCAGTTGCTGCTCTGGTCTATAGTTCAGTAGCTGCTTTCCATTCTTTTCGTTGCGTTGACTTCTCCCATGTTGGGCGCAATGGCAATAGGCCAGCCCATTTACTTACAAAATATACTTAAGGCATTGCAAATTTGTTTGTTTGGGTTGAAGAGACTCTTTATTTTCTTGAACAAGCTCTTAATTAGGATATTTTTGACAATTCTTCTGATTAATAAAGTTTAGTAGTATTTCCAATAAAAGAAAAAACTATACACAAACTATAGAGAAATTCAAAGGATTGAGTGTTTGTCAATTCTTCTTCTTCTTTTTAAATTTTTTTTTTTTTTTAATTCAAAGGATTGATTGTTTGTGTATAGTTTCAGATGAACAACATTGATTTTTAGGATTTGGGTCTTTTGTGGATATATATTAATTTTGTTGAGAATGAGATTTTTTGTTGTTGAGGAAATTAATGAGGGATTGTTTTATTATCGATCGGTTATTGTATTTAAGTAAAGGTGATAAATGCATTAGAAATATGTTTGGAACAAGGCTATTTTTGTGTTATTTTATATTATATCTTTAAAAAAATTATCAATTTCATAATATAAAATACATTTTTCAATGACATAACCAAATTTTATTTTACATAATTACTATTAATTAGTAAAAATGTTTTTTTTAAAGCCAATTAGTAAAAATGTTAGCATAATAGTAAAAATTATTTTTAAGAACTAAACATTTTGTCATAATGTATCATACTAGAATGCATTCCACTAAAATATATCCTCACAAATGCAATGAAAGAGAAAAAAGAAAGACGAATATATTCTCCTAATAGAATTTCCAAAGCTACGTAGAAAGTAGAATTACCGAACACAACATTTTAGTCTCCTCTCCGCATGTGTAAGACTTAAGTCCTACAAAAAATTATATATCTCATATGTACATGCTCATATTTAAGAAATAAAATCTTAGTTTTAAAATTAATGTTTTTAATTTCATTTGAAATGAGTAACTCAAATAACACTTCTTGTTATTTTACGAAAGACGTTTTATTTTGAGTTTTTTATTTTATTGTAATTATCAAATTATTAAAAAAAAAATGAATGAAAAAAGAGAGAGGTGTATTATTTGAAAAGAAAGGAAAAAGAAGAGAAAAGAAGAAATTCTTGCTTCTATGGAGAAAATATTGGAACCTCCTGGAGGACCACTGATGTGGTCCTCCCAGCTCCTACTAGCCAATAGGAAAATGACACCTATCCATTTTTGTTTATTCAGCTCCACATCAGCACTTACCCATTACCTTAACTCTTGTTAGCAACTAAAACCAAAGTTAAAGCTAAAACAAACTTAGCAACCCAAACCTTCTCACCGTATCAACCCAAAATCATTTGTACACTTCTAAGTTCTAACCCAAGTTCTAACTTAGCAACCCAAACCTTCTCATCTAATTTCTGAAACCCCAAATTTTATTTTACCCGCTCAATCCTCTTCCCTCTCCCTTCCCGCATCATTGGATGAGTCTTTCAAACAATCTTTTGCTGGGCTTTCTTTCTTCTCCCTTGGATGAATAGTGAGTACGATTGACTGTAAGCTATGACTGAATTGGTTGTTGGAATCCACACACCACCATTGCAACTAACCAAGATTGATCATGCAAAATCAACTGATGCAAATGATGAATTGTCAATGACATCACATCGTAATGAATTAATGCGCTCAGTTTATGAAATTTTCACAAAAAGAACAGAAACAACTCGACATACTAAAATGTGCAAAAGAAAAATTAGAGAGATGATAGAATTAGTTGAGAAAGATATGGAGGTGTTAAGTGTGGCAAGAGATGATGGTGAAAGAGAAAATAGTTTTGTTGATAATACCATCTCTGGTGATGTTGAGAAGACAAATTGCTCACTCAAAAATTTGCCTATATTAGATCCCCTATGTGTGCGACCAAAAAGAGTCACAAATGCGAGAATGAAAAGCAACATGGAAAATCGTAAAAGAAAGGCATTAAAATATATTACAAGATCAAGTAAGTATTTTTGTTTTTAAATTTTAAATTGAAAAAAATGTTAGTTCAATGATTCAATTATTTATTTGTTTTAAATAATGCCCAATATTTCCCCCTTTTTTTGAACAATTGCGCACGAGAGGACTTCGAGCAAACTTTGGTCATGTTAGAGAAGGTATTGGCTTTTATCTATAAATAATTTTACACAGTCAAGTGACTCTTTAAACTTGGGTAACCCAAGTTTGCATTGGTCAAATTTTTTTTTTACTGCCCTTTATTTGTAGACACTTACAATTTCTCTTATATATATATGTGTGTGTGTGTGTTATCTTGTCTATATTACCTTTGGAATAGTTGTCAATAATGTACTATATGTAGCCCATAAGTCCTATGAAAATAACATTATTTCTTCTGTTTCTTTTGTTTGGGTTAGAAGAGCCTGCAACTCAGCAGCCCATGAAGCTGCAAAGCTAGCTCTAAGAACCCCCTGGTCTATATGTTTCACTAAGGATAGTCTGCCGTTGGAGTTAGTTGAAGTTTGTAAGGCAGACTTCCCCCCTATTCTGCACTTTTTTAATGAAGTTTCATTGAAGTTTATAAAAAAAAAACATTATTACTTGCATTGTCAATAATGATAGTCCTATGAAAATAACACTACATGCCTTACAACAGTTGTCACTAATTCACAAATCTCAACATATGCACCACTGTGTACAAGTCTATGCCAGCCGATGCACCTATCTAGTGTACCCATGGATGAGAACTACAATAATAAAGTATGATCTTAGCACCTTGCATCCTCTCTTTTTTTTTTTTTTTAAATGATCATACATTTTAATCTCTTGTAGTATTTTATAGGTATTCCATTCTCTAGGCATGCCAATGACCAGTAGTTCAAATCAGGTACAAGTAAAAAATAAAATAAAATGATTTATGCACTTGTATTTCATTTTTATAATTATCTACCATTTGATGTTGAGATAATTTGAATGTAGATCCCTTTTTCTTATTGGAGCGGTGCTTCTCCAAATGTTAGCTTAATAAGCATGCTTCAAAGTAACGATTGCTTGAATCATTTAAGTCAGGTAAATATACTTGCTATTTTAATTTTTTGTATTCCTCATTAGTTATGTTTAGTTGTTTGTATCAATAGTTATCACTTTGTTACTAATAATTGCAAATGTCCATATCTAATTTTGCAGAATTATTTCTTAAATGGTTTTATGTAACTAAATCCAAGACAAAAGTGATTTGACTTGAAGATTTTTGATGAGTATTCAACTCTAAAGATTCTTGACAAGTATGCAACTAACAAGTATAGATTGATGATGAGAGGAGTGAAAGCTGTAGGAAATGTTATTTTTGTATATTGAAGGCAATGAAAATAGGCTGATTTTTAGGATATGTTAGAATACATTCATTTTTGTATATTTTCTTTTATTATGCCTTCTCATCCTCTAGGCAAAAATTGTATTATTCAACAATGTTCTTCATCCAATGGATATAACTAATATAAATGAAAAGTATTTTCATTTCAAATGTGCTTATAAGCAATTTCTTGTGAACTGTAAAGGTGTTTCATTGTTTGGTTTGTGTGTGCTCAGTTTATGAAATTTTCACAAGAAGTGCAGCAACATCTTAGATAAAAAAAAATACCAAGCTTAAAGAAAGCAGGTGGCTTGTGAGGAATGGGTCTAATATACCACTCAAACATCCTGCTTGGTTTTCCTGCAGTGATCAGCTTCTTCAGCATCATAATCTAAACTCTGGCATTGTGTCTAACCTTATTGACCATTTTGCACACACCTGGAAACTTGATTTAATCTGTTCCCTATACCCTTATACTATTAGTGCTGAAATTCTTAAAACCCCCATCTCCAAGGTAGGTGCTGGCCAAGACAAATTGTTGTGGAAACATTCCAAGTCTGTTAAGTACCAAGTGGAAAAAGGATACAACCTACTCCTTGCTGACCATAATTCTATGTCCTCAGCCCACACCGGCACTCTTAGTATACCCGCTGTGGGCCATTTGGAATCACAGGAACTTTGTTGTGCATGAAGAGAAACACCTTGACCCTATGGAGGCTAGTCTAACTATTCAATCTTTGATTTGCAGGTATCAGGTGGCTTTCAACAACCAAAACACTTATCAACACCAGCTTACAAGGCATAAAAACACTCAATAAGGATTAGGTGATACCTGGCAGATGATCATGAAGATAGCAGGTGCAAGGTTAAGGAGGAGCAAAAGGACTGGTTATGCCTATGAAGCAAAAGACAGGCAGGGGAATCTCATTTTCAATGGTGTCTCAAGCTGTGGAGCAGCAAATGCCACCCAGGCAGTGCAGGAAGCGATGGTGGAAGCAGCTGTCAAAGTTAGGGGCCTGGTTTTAGCCGTGTTCTGGTTTTAACCAATTGAAAGAGAATTATGGAAGTGGTCAACTTTACTAGAAATATTTGCTGGTGGGAGTAGAACATGATGGAGGATCTTTTGTCTTTGTATCAAAATGGTCTTTTTGTCCATTCTATGTTTGTTCCTAGGCTCATAGTTTGTGATGTATATAATCTACCTTTTCAAGCAGCTTTAATGCCAATCCACTTTTGGGTAGTTCCAACTACTATATAAGACTTTGAACTTTCATTCAATGGTATAAAAAAAAAGTTTATGATTGCATATGAATTTCTTGGAGGTGTTTTGGATAGTAGTTTGGCTTGTAAATAGCTAATGTTTTATTTTTGGATTTGGGGATAATTAAGCTTGATTATAGTTTGGCTTGTAAATGGTTATGTTATAGCTGCTAGGGAATTTTGGGGCAGAAGAAGAAAATGAAAGTTGTATTTTTCAATTAGTGAGGGCTAGTGGTGATTTGATTGACAGTGTTTTGGCAACCTTGGTAGAGAACAAAGTTGTTCCTGATTCTTTCTATGGGCTGCAAAATGAGAGACAATTATAGATATTGCTGATTCTGCAAGAGAGTTTACACATTCTGGTTTTTACAACTTTTCAGAGTAAGCTGGAATGCAATTCACGAGATAAGACATAAAATATGCTGGTACAACCTAGCATTTGTATAACTTTTGTGTATATCTCCCTTTGAATGGTATCAAAAAAGATGAATCAGCATCTTATTTTTTTGAAGAGTTTATCCATAAAAAAAAAATACTTACACTTCTCAATGAGAAATTGCCCTTTTAACAACATTACCAATAATTTTCCCTGATACTCAATGAGAGAGGAACTATTCAAAAATAGTTCATATAATTAGGAACAAGCTCAAACTCAACAACAAGTTGCCTAACAATTGAGAAATTTTATTGCCAAAATGAACAAAATTTACAATGAGACCCAAACACCAAAAACAAAGATCAACCTCATCTGTAAACACAAAAATTATTTGCAAATTCAATCACTAAAAGCTAACATAGCTAATATAGCCTAACATACAAACTAATGCTAGGACAATTGAGCTTCTAAAGAGCAATCACAACTCCAAATTTAAACAACCATACCAATACACAACAGCCAAACTAACTAACTACCCCTGACCATCCCAACCAATTCTTAACTCCTTGGTACAACACAGCAGCACCCCACGCACCCCGGTGCACACCTCAATGCACACAGCTGTGTATCACCCAACACACCTTAATGCACGCCACTACCTTAGCACGTGCCTCATTATTTTGGCCTTGTATCACATCAGACCAATTCTTTAAAGCCACTGATACAATCTATCTTCAAAACTTTGGAACATCAATTTCGCAGCATCAACAACAACATTCAAATGCAAAACCATGAACCCAACAACTAAAAGACTCACAATCACAATCTAGAGTTAAAAACAAGGACTCAGGATATTAACCTGCCCACATTACAAATTCAAAAAACTTAAAACATCTGTATGCTTTCATCTCATCAACCACATCCCTGTTAAGATCGAATGGGCATGAGTCTTAAAACCAAAACCCAAAATTCCCATGACCACCAAATCCGATACCAAAACCGATCGGAGCTTGTGGGCTTTGGGTCCTATCTTTACTTCTCGGCAAAGATGTTGGAACCCAAAATTCTCACGTCCCCACCAAATCCGATACCAAAACCAGCCGCCATGGAAATTGTTGGTTTTCCCTTTGGGCCTCCATTGACCGTGTTACTGCCAGAATTCTTGTGAAAACGGCGGCATTCCATGGCTTAACACTTCTTTGAATTTCAATTTCATATAGAAAGAGAGGGAGAATTTCTTCTCTAGAGAAATATTGGGAAAATAGTGCTAGAGGGAGAGAGAAAAGAGATAGATGTGTTTGAGAGAAATTTTGATTTTGGGTTTCCGACTGTGGGTAAGTGGAGCTGAGTTTTAACCTTAGTTTGATTTTGCTAACAATAATAAAGTTAATGGGAAGTGATGATGTGGAGCTGAGTTTAAAAAAATGGCCACGTGGCAGGTGGGAGGAGCTGGGAGGACCACACGAGGAACCAAAATTTCTCGCTTACATGGGGCCAAGCATCTATATCTGATCTGTTTGCCTCTCAAATGGGAGACATAGGTGACACTAATCATCATTCATCATCAATCACATGCTTTACATTATCCTTCTCTCCATTTCCACATTTTCATTACAAGACTAAGATCAATGCCCACACACAAGAACTCGTAGATTAATTTTCACATGGGCCAAGCAGCGAAGCATCATCATCTCATCGATCCAAAGAGCGTTTCAACAGAGAAACAAAGACTTTCCACAGCCTCAGACCCTCAATTCATCTTCCTCCACAACACATTCCTATGTCAGCAGCTGAATACGCTTTATCACTTCGACTACTCAACTCATCGCCATGGCAGCACCTTGACTCACTCGCTTTCATCAATTCCTCCACGGGTCAACGCGTCTCCTTCTCCGAGTTCACTCGCAAAACCCTAACTCTAGCCTCTTGTCTCCATTCAGTTATCGGACTCTCCAAAGGCGACACCGCCTTCGTTCTCTCTCAAAATCTCGTTCAGGTTCCGATCCTCTGCTTCTCGCTGCTCTCTCTCGGTGTAGTCATCTCTCCGGCTAATCCACTCAACACCGACTCTGAGATTTCCCGCTTAATCCAACTATGCAACCCAGTGATCGCGTTTTCCACTTCATCCTCTGCTCACAAGCTTTCAAATGTTACCACTCTCCGTTTCAAAACCATCCTCCTCGACTCGCCCGAGTTCGACTCAATGACGACGAGTAGTACTCCGATACAAAAGCTCCATCACGTCGAAGTGATACAGTCCGATTTGGCGGCGATATTTTACTCGTCGGGGACCACCGGAACAGTCAAAGGAGTGATGGTGACTCACCGGAACCTAATGGGGAATGTGGCCGGAGCTTACGCGAACCGGACGACGGAGAGAAAATCGCCTGCGGTGCTCCTCTGTACAGTGCCATACTTTCACATGTACGGGTATTCGTTTATTTTGAGGTCGGTGGCTTTGAGCGAGTGCGCGGTGGTAATGGAGAGGTTTGATTTGAGGAAGATGGTGAGAGCGATGGAGGAGTTTAGGGTGACCCACTTGGCGCTGGCTCCACCGTTACTGGCTGCTATGGCTAAGAATGATGATGGAACGGGCGGTTGTGATCTGAGTTCGTTGGAAGAGGTTGTGTGCGGCGGCGCTCCGCTTGGGAAGGACGTAATCTCCGCTTTCTTGACAAGGTTTCCGAGAGTTGCCCTTCTGCAGGTATGTGTATATTACTATATTGTACTGGATTCCATGAACGTCAAAACCCAATTTTCAGCCCACGTACACATCAATATTATCTGAATCTCATAATTTCCTAAAAAAAAAAAATATCTGAGTACCACAAAATTTTACATAATTGTGGCCGAGATTGAGCAATGAAGACAAAATTATGGATTTATGCGTAACTCTCAAATATTCATAGTTTACATGTTAGAATTGTGGTAAAAAATTATGAATTAAGTGTGTTTCTGTAACAGTTTGCTACCTTTCAAGTTATCAAAAAATAGCAAAAAACTGAACAATTGTGTGTTTTGTTTTTTTAATATGAGAAGAAAAATTAGGGAATTCATGGTGCAGGGTTATGGGCTTACTGAATCAACAGGAGGAGTGTTCAGAACATGGGGTGCCGAGGAGAGTGTTCATTGGGGAGCAGCAGGGAAGCTTTCAGCAGGTTTTGAAGCTAAAATTGTGAACCCAGACACAGGTGATGCTTTGCCTCCCGGCAAGCAAGGGGAGCTTTGGATTAAAGGACCTGCTATTATGAAAGGTAAAAGCCAAATTAAATAAATTAATAGAATAAAAAGGGAATCCTCGTGTTGTTCTCGTTACTATTCGCAACTATATGCCACAGGCCCACAATACTTGTTATCCTGTCTTTATAGTAATGAAGTTGATAAATTTTTTTTTTTTTTTTTTTTGTGATGTATGAATTGTTGATAATTTTCGAATAGGCTAAATATTGTTTTGATATTATTTATTTTAGGGTAAACTACATATTTGATCCCTATTTTATACATTATATTTCAATTTGATCCCTAACCTTTTAATTGCGTCAATTTGGTCCCTAACCTTTCAATACCATGTCAATTTAATCCCTACAGTTATCTTTTGGATGAAAAAATTAATGACGCGTCTAATGACCAAAATAAAAATTAGCTTCTGTTGATGTGACAATAAACTAAAATTTTAATTTGGCTGTTTGCTATGTAAGAAATTTTCATCTAATATATAATGGCAAAGACTAAATTGATACGACACTAAAAAATTAAGGACCAAATTGACACAATTGAAAGGTTAAGGACCAAATTGAAATATGGTGTAAAGGTTAGGGACTAAATATGTAGTTTACCCTTTATTTTATATACATATTCACATTTGATGTTGCGTGAATGTCCACAGTGTGAGAGAATTAAAGTATTTTTGGGTCTATTGCGGGATATATATACTACTAAGGGCTTTTTTGTTAGAATCTTCATTTTTGGGTTCAAAAATATTTCCACACCCTTATATTTAAGTAAAGACAAAACTAAAACACAATTTAATAAAAATATAACTCTAACTCCTATTAAAATATTGCCTAAAAAATAGGAGTCCAAATCTTCTATACTACTTTTTGTGTATTACTCTATATCCCACCAATCACTATTGACCATGTGTATGATTGCTTTCAATTATAAATTTCAGTTATTATATAAGGAATATAAATTGAAAATATGATAAGTAGTAATTGGTAGAATATAGAGTGGTATACAAAAAGTGGTACAGAATATTTGGATTAAAAAATTAGGGTCACTCTCGTGTTGATTTTCAATTGTTTTATCCGCTCATAAATTATATTCTAAAAATAAAAATTATATTATAAATTAGATTCTCAAAATAAAATTATATATAAAAAATAAAGACATAGGGTTTTTTTTTTTGCTAAAAAATAGGATCACTAAGTCCAATGTTTTCACTTTTTTTCCCTTCATCAAGATCTCTCTCTCTCTCTTCCTGTTTCCTTTCTTCTAAATTCTTATCCCACTTTTTTTTGGTTTTTGGTTTTTGTTTTTTATTTTTATTTTTTCAAATCTCTTTTCTCTTGAATTATTAAAAAAAAGGTGATTTTTAATGTACTCCCCCCCCCCCTTTTTTTTCTTTTTAATGTTTTATTTATTTATTTATGCTAGTGTCTGGATTTTTTTCTCTTCACATCTGTGTGTACATCCTTTTCTTTTTTTCATCTTGTCCTTTTTTTATGTTCAAAATAGAAATCACTATGCGTGTGGTTTAATTGGATAGAAGAGAAAAACATTTCAAATTTTATTTTTAAATTATTAAAAAATGTGATTTTTAATGTACTCCCTTTTTCTTTTTAATGATTTATTTATGTTGATATTTGAATTGTTTTCTCTTCACATCTGTTTCTACTGTATTTTTTTTCATTTTAATAAATGTCTTTTCTATGTTCAAAATAAAAATCACTATGTGTGTGGTTTAATTGGATAGAAGAGAGAAACGTTTCAAATTTTATATTTGAATTATTAAAAAAAATGTGATTTTTAATGTACTCTATTTTTTCTTTTTAATGATTTATTTATGTTGGTGTTTGAATTGTTTTCTCTTCACATCTATTTGTACTGCCTTTTTTTTTAATGAATTTCTTTTTTATGTTCAAAATAAAAATCATTATGCGCGTGGTATAAATGGATAGAAGAGAGAAACGTCTTAAATTGAGATGGATAAAAAATTATGACACTAAAAAAAAAAAAGTCTCATCGCATGCGCAAACCGCGTGTGATGAGGCTAGTGTGTGTGTGTGTGTATATATATATATATGTAATGTTACTTAATGCAATCTCTTGTTTAATAATTTATAAATATTTTTTATACTAGTTTGCCTCCCATAGCTGATAGCTCAATGTGGCAATGGTTGGAGAATACCAAAACCTAAAATGAGAGTTGATTGCTGTTCTGATCGATCAACCGTAGCCTTTATCCTTTATAAAATGACTGTAAATGCGTCATGAGCGTTTTGTGAATTATTGCAGGTTATGTTGGTGATCCCGAAGCAAATTCTGCCACCTTAGTAGCTGATGGGTGGTTGAGAACGGGTGATCTTTGCTATATTGATGAGGAAGGTTTCCTTTATGTTGTAGATAGGCTTAAAGAATTGATCAAATGTAAGGGATACCAGGTATTTTTCTTTTCGCTACTTTATACTATATGTTATGTCTTTAAAGAACCTCACCAGGGCTCATGAATTGCTTTGTACATATACATTATGCAGGTAGCTCCTGCAGAGCTGGAACATGTGCTTCAATCTCATCCGGAGATAGTTGATGCTGCTGTTATACCGTAAGTTTTTTAACTTCCTAGGATTTTGAAAAACCACAAACAAATAAAGAAGACAGTTTCTAACATGTATGGTTAAGCCCTCATAACATACATCTATAGATTGTGTTTTTTTTTTTTTTTGGTATCAATCCCAATCTAGAGTTAAACTCTCTGGCAGTCTTTGTTAATAACATTTTTCTCATTAGCAAACTCAAAGATCACAATTATAGTTAAGAGAAATATTCTCTAAACTTTTTTGGGTCTACAAGAGCCCGAATATTTGTTAATATTGAATTTTATAATGCACTTAATTTACTTTTTAAAGAGACTTCAGTCACTTCTTTAATAGTTAATTATTTATTAAAAATAGTTTGTTTACCTGATTTCGTCGTTAGCAACAATCACAAGGACGTTATTAGAGGTAAGTGAAACAAAGTCCTCCGAAAACTCACCCCAAAGTTTTCAAATGGATTCAATCTTCTTGCTTTGTTTTAAGAAAAGCTTTTGGGTGCCGAAGAGGTTAACATTAATTAATATTGCTACGATACTGTATAAAGTATTAATACAAATTATTTGTTCAACCTTTTGTATTCTATTTTATAATTCATCAATTATGGTATACCATGTTAAAATTTTATATTTTCCAATTTCATACTTTGTGTATTTATGTAAAGTAAAAAGATTTACGTTAGTAAAGCACAAAGTGGAACACAACGTACAAGGGATTTGAATTCATGAAATGCTAGAAACAAAGAAAATAACACAATGGGTTCTTCTTCTTTTTTTTTAATTGGTTGCATTTTTGGGGGATAGATACGATAAAGTTTTAACAAGTTGGTTTTTTGGTAATTACTTTTTATTATAAAGTCAAGACACCAATTTATTTTTAGTGTAAATGGAATTTGAACTCTAAATCTCTTGTTCGGCGACAAGAGATTTTATAATTTAAACAACATTGAGTTTTTATTTTAGTAGATAATTGAGTTTAAGTACATTAAGAAACAATTATTTTGTATCTATTTCTTATGTTTATACTATAGTAATAAGTTATTAACACTAAATATGCTAGTTCGAATTTTCATATATTACTTAATATAGTTTTGAATTATTATTATTTCTTATCTTCGAAATGGTGGAAATTTCAAATTTGATTCATACCTTGGTCTCCCTAAAGTTGAAATTTTGGTTCCATCCTTGGCATCATATATAAATTTCTATTTTTAATCTTGTGTATCATATTCGATTATTAAAATTTCATATAAATTGGTAGATACCCAGATGAAGAAGTTGGTCAGGTGCCAATCGCTTTTGTGGTGAGACAACCTCAAAGCAACCTTGATGAAGCTGAAACAATGGATTTTGTTGCAAAACAGGTGTCTTCATGATCACTAAAATAAAACTCCAATTGATAAATTAATCAGTTTTTGGTTTGTTAATTAGGACTTTTCTCTTGACTGCAGGTTGCACCATACAAGAAAATAAGGCGTGTAACATTTGTCAATTCCTTACCCAAGAGTGCGTCTGGAAAATTATTGAGAAAGGATTTAAGGAAGATTGTTACTTTGAGCTCTTCTTCTAGGTTGTGATTTTTTGTTGGGCAATATATAGTAAACATAAGAAGCTCTCCAATCATGTCTAATGGTGATGATGATAATTATATATTTATTAGTTTGCTGGAATTAATTAAAGTTTCAAGGTAAAGTCTACCATTGCGATGAGATATTGCTAGGTCACCTTCTTCCCCTACTATACTTAGTGGACCTCTCGCACCAGTGGTTTAAGCACAAACCTTAGTGAAGATAGAATTCTTCTCCCTCACCCATTAGAGCAGTTTGTGAGGTCTAGTCCCACTCCTGCCGATAACTTGCAATGCAAAAAATGTCCAAAACTAGAGTTTGGAGGTTATATTTCCCTCTTTTAGTTTTGGGTTAATTACATTTTATAGACTTAAGGTTTGGGTCAAATCCAATTTCTTAAGTTGTTAGTTTGTAATGAACCCAAACCGTGTGCAACAAGCCCAGCTCAACCCAATTAAGATGGACATGAGTGAAGATCCAAAGCATGTGAATTTATAAATAAATCAGGAACAAAGAGCGAGACAAACTGACAAACCCATGGTGTGTTAATTAGTTACAGGTTGTTGTACAATTAGTTAGTTGGTTAAAGAGACAATTTTGATCTTACTTGATACTAGCATTGTCGTATCCCTTGTCTAACTATGTGTTTGGTTAGGTGGAAATTGATTTCCGAAAAACATTTTCCACATTTACAGATATTTGAGATGACAGAAAATGTTAGTTAATTGAAAATGTTATTAAAATGACCATAAAATAAAGGAAATTATGGTCGAAAATAGTTTACACTTTCATTTTTTGTAAAACCATTTTCTGCCTTATACAAAACTTATCAACCGAAACTCCACCACCATCGCGACCCCTTACTATCTGCCACTCAGTCACCACCTCCGACTAACATCTTTGGTCTTCGGTGGCCAACCATTGCTACCAATGGCTAGTGGTAGTTACCGCCATCACTGATCCTTTGATCATGATTTTTTAATCTAATATTTTCTCATTTTTATTTATTTATTATACATGTGCTTGGGAGATGAGAAAATGTGAGAAAGTTGTATAAAATATGTTTTCTATAGCATTTTCAGGAATGCAACCAAATACTGAAAAATAATTTCCAGAGTATTTTTAAAAAATGCAACCAAACACTTAAAAACAATTTCTTTTCCTGAAAATATTTTCTATTGAACCAAACATAGCCTGAATACTAGGTGCGATATAACAATTCTATGAGCACCCATATTAGTGAGTCCATAATAGAAAAATGTGTAAAATTTACATAGTTTTACCTAAAAATAACCTACATCAGTCAGTGTGTAATTGTATAAATTTACAAGTTTGTTACAATAATAATGTAAATTTACATTGATATTATTCATTTTACATTTATTTATTTTATTCATCCTTTATGTATTCCAATGATTAATGAAGAGAGCGGATAATGGTTGTCTTGTGTGAAGAAAGAGAGACAATTAAAAAATAATATTTTAATAAAATATGATGTAAATAGATAATACTAGTCACTAACCCATGTGATGCATGGAAAAACTATTGACTTTGGGGAAAAAAAAATTCAACAATGAGTAAATAGACATTTTTCAAGTTAGTATTTTAAAAAAGAAAAAGAAAAAATATTTTACTTTTATATTTTTCTATAGTTTAGAAGTGTTGTCTAACATTGAACGTTATTGAGTTGCAAGTGCATAGTTATCTTACAAAGTAATTTACAATTATTAAATTAATAAAGCAAAACTCACAATAGTTATATATACACACACTGAAAACTAATATAAACTGCAAATATATAAACAAAAGTCATGATATGAGGAAGACACATCAAGTTTCAAAACAATATAGACTTTCTCGTAGTAATAACAATATAGACAATTCAAAACATGGAACAATATCAAAATTATAATACCTAACTCCATTATCTTTTTTGTTAAATCCAAACAAATAATTAATTGAAACTAATCCAAACAAATAATTAATCAACCAAAAATCATAACATTTAATAACAAAACCAAAAATCACATGAACCTAAATAAAAAACATTTAAGATGAAGAATTAAAATCAATCTATTGAGATGCAAATACCAAAAAACCCTAAAGCTTAAAACTACAAAATTTATAGAATTCCCAAATTCTACTTCAAAACCAAACCAAATTCAACAAATTTATATATAACATACCAAATAAAAATTTATCGTTCCCTAGGCTGGAAGACATAGGTTGCAGCTTTGGTTTTTCTTCAAAAAAATTGAGTTGTTTTATCAATCATGTATAACATAAAAAAATAATTAGTAGAAATTTCAACCCAAAAACCAAATTCATGAAAACAATGTCAAAATAAATATGGAAATTAACTCAAATACTTAAAAGAAAATCATTTCTAAACGTAACAAAAGAATAAGATAGAAAGAAAATCTCAGGCACATATGAAAGCAAATAAAAAATTCAACATAAAAGATAAAATTCATTAATAACAATATAAACAATTATCCACATATGTTGAATTGAAATTTTATTAATAATAACAATATAAACAAATTCGACATAAAATTCATTAATCAAAGAAGGAAGTTGAATCAGATTGCTTGTGTTTTATTTATTTATTTATTTACGTTAGTCTTTTTTTTTTAATCCTAAAGTGAAGTTAAGTTTAGGGTTTTAAGGTGGTAATTGCTAAGGTTTTGAGAAGGGAAAAGAGACTCTAAGAGGAGTCTTTTTTTTTTTCTTCTTAATCTAACCCTTTTTTTTTTTTGTTACGTGAGTCTCTCTCTCTCTCTTTCTTCTCTCTCTCTTTCTCTCTCTCTTGAATCTTAAAGTTAAGTTAAGTTTAAGGTTTAGGTTTTGAGGTGGTAATTGTTAAGATTTTGAGTTAGGGGAGCTCTCTCTTTTTCTTAATCTAACGTTGGCCTTTTTTTTTTTTTAGTCTTATTTTCAACGTGAGTCTTTTTTTTTTTGGAGTCCTGTCATAATTTTTATTTTATATAGATTATCAATGTTTGAGTTTGAGTTTAAGTTGGACTTGTTAGAGAGATGGAGTTTTACTCTTTATTAAGTTTTGATTAAACAAAAATAATTTTGTTTTTAAAAAAATTATAATGATGAGTTTGAGTTTAAATTGGAATTGTCAGAGAAATAAAGTTTCACTCTTTGTTAAGTTTGAACTAAAAAAAATTATTTAAATAAATTGATAATTTTATTTAAATATTGTGCTGATGTGAAAAATTGTGAGAGTTTTAAAAGTTTTGGTTATATATATATATGATGCATTGTTTTGTGTAGAATAAGTAAAATAAAAAAAAGCTAACTTCTTATGCTAAAATAGGTAAAAAGAAAAAAAAAATGTTAGGATATAGACATGTGTCTACTCTTGGACACTTGTTCGCAATCCCATGTGTCCAATGGATACAAGCACCACCAAAGAAAAAAAAAAAAAGAAAAAAAAGAAAAAGAAAAAGAAGCTTACAGCTCACTAACGGTTTTAATGAAGGGATTATCAAGATTTGACCTAGTAATTATTTAGTCAAGATTCCAGTGGCGGTTTCAGGAATTTTTTTCAGGATGTTCCTCAATGATTATAAATTACACAACCTAATAAAAAGAAAATTTTGTATATTGACAAAAGCAACAATCAAAAAACACACAAATATATAAAATTTACAATTGCCTTCTATGAGTTTTCATATTTTGAAATCGTTACATTATAGTCTTATTATTAATTCTACAATAATAATAAAATTATTAATTATTAATGTTCAGTTGTTTCATTAATTTATTTGTCTTTTATAAACTATAATTTGTTATGTTGTTGTTTTATTAATTAAAAAAATTATTAATTTTTGTTTAGCCTAACATAATTTAATTTGTTTGTCTTTTATAATGTATTGGTTAATTAAATTATTAATTATTTTTTATTAGTTGCTTCTCCCAATTAATTATTGGTTAATTAAATTACTATTTATTAGTTGCACTAGCACACACCTCATGTACATTTACTTCCCCCAATTTAAAACCTAGAAGTATATTATTTTCTAAATTATTATATTTCTTTCTTTTGAAGAATGAATTAATGATTATTATCTTTGCCCATATTATCAATTAAATTATTACCCACTAAGTATAATGATTGAGATTCAACAAATACCAATAGTAGACAAATTGTTTTTCATATTTCAATGTCTAAAATGCTCATAAAAAATTTAAATGTATAAAAAATCTTATTAAATACAACTAATTAAATTTTCTAGTATTATTTTAGATAAGATAACTGTAAGTATATTATATTCATTCATAATGTATATATATAAAATACTTTAACAACAAATAAGCATGAAAAGGAAAAATCATATAAATCACAGGGCCCACACCTAACCACTTGTGTGGGTATTATCAATTGCTTTTGAAGGCTTCAAGTTGAACCATATACGTGGTAGAGGCAACAGGCAATTGATAAGTGTTTCTTGGTTGGGCAAAGTGTAACACTAGTACTCTACTTCGTAGACAACGGAAGAACCAAAGAAGTAATGAAAAGAAAAACAGAAGAAAAAAAAAGAGCAAATCAGATTAGGATGCCAGAGACTGAGAAAAGTGTGAAGACTCACTTGTTATGGTTGCCACCGTTGCATCATGTGTATGTTGCTCTATTGCTCTAGGTATGTTGGAATGAGATTCTAGCGGACTTGCGGCGATGAATTCATTGATGTGCTCAGTGCTCTGTTTTGGTTTTGCTTTACTTGATGATTCTGTTGCTCTGATTTCTTTAGGTTAGGTTGTAATCGCGTATATTGGGTTTTGATTTTTGATTATTTTTTTAGAATACGTAGGTTTGCTATCATGTTGGGTTTGCTTTACCTTGTGTTTTTTCTTTAGATTGAGTTTGTAATATATTGTTTAGGATTGATGTTGGGCTATTTTTTTTCTCTCTGGTGGGCTTGCTTTTGTTACAATTTTTTTTTTTTTTTTTTCAGATTTTCGTTCAAAATTTTTTTTGTGCTGTTTTTTTTTTTTTTTGCACTCAAAAGTAGAAAAAATAAATTTTTTTTATTTGAGGGTGTTCCTAATTTTTTTTAAGGATGAACAAATAATTTTTTTTAATTATTATATATATATATATATATATAAAATTTCAACCACTGCAAGATTCTAACCACAAGATTTGTGTGGATAAACATAATTAAAGCAATAGCCAATACACCCACGCCAAGAAAATGATATATTCACGATGATCCATTCACACGACTTTTACACATACAAGGCGACATAATCAGTGACGTAATTCATCTACTATCATTTTATTATCACCAAATACTTTTCCACGTACGTCTCCTACAAATTCCCAAATGAAACACGTTTCGAATTTCGACAGCCCCATCTTGGATCTCAGTTAACAATTGCCACTACTACAACTCCTAGTTTTAGGTTCTACTCTTCAGTCTTCACCGCCACAAACCTCGTTCTTTTCGCAGGCTCAGCCAATTTGAAATATCAGATGGATCCAAACAGCGGTTTCAACTCAGAAACAAACACTTTCCACAGCCTCAGACCCCCAATCGATCTTCCACCACAACACATTCCTATATCAGCTTCTGATTACGCTTTCTCGCTCCGAGCTAACTCGCCATGGCCTGACTCACTCGCTCTCATCAACTCCTCCACGGGTCAGCGCGTTTTATACTCCGAGTTCACTAGCAAAACCCGAACTCTAGCCTCCTATCTTCACTCCGTCGTCGGACTCTCCAAAGGCGACACCGCTTTCGTTCTCTCTCCAAACCTCGTCCAGGTTCCGATCCTCTACTTCTCGCTGCTCTCTCTTGGGATAGTCATCTCTCCGGCTAACCCACTCAGCACCGAGTCAGAGATTTCAAGCCTAATCCAACTATGCAACCCAGTGATCGCATTTGCCACGTCATCAAGCGCTCACAAACTTTCAAACATTTCTCTCCGTTTCAAAAAATTGTCCTCGACTCGCCCGAGTTCGACTCAATGATGACGAGTCCGGTACAAACGATCGCCGCGTCGAAGTGAGTCAGTCCGATTTGGCGGCGATATTGTACTCGTCAGGGACCACCGGGAGAGTCAAAGGGTGATGCTGACTCACCGGAACCTGATGGCGACTGTGTCCGGTACCTACGCGTACCGGACGGAGAGGAAGTCGCCTGCGGTGTTGCTCTATACGGTGCCGTACTTTCACGTGTTCGGGTTTTTCTACAGCTTGAAGTCGGTGGCTTTGAACGAGGGGGTGGTGATAATGGAGAGGTTCGATTTGAGGAAGATGATGAGGGCGGTGGAAGAGTTTAGGGTGACCCACGTGGTGGTGGCCCCACCGGTGGCGGTGGCAATGGCCAAGACTAATGTAACGGACGGCTACGATTTGAGCTCGTTGGAAGGGGTTGCGTGCGGTGCTGCTCCAATTGCGAAGGATGTCGTTTCCGCTTTCATGGCGAAGTTTCCAAGAGTTGTCTTTTTACAGGTATGTCAGTTTGCCTCCAAAGTCAAACTCAGGTTTTTTTTTTTTTGTAGCTTTCTTTTAAGTGCAGTGATTGCTTTACACCGTATGTTTAAAATATTTTTCAAAATGTTTTCCAGTTGACTATAAATTTATTTGCAAAAATTTATAAAATATTTTTATCTTTAAAAGACTGGGTAAGGTATTTTACAAAAATACACCGTGACTCTTCTCTTATCTCATCTTGTGTCTACGTTACTAGTGTCGACGTTCAAGTCGCATGAGTGGTTGTTTCCGCAATTGACCCCTTTGCTTTCATGGCGGGTGCCGACGGCCAGGTCATCAAAGATGGCAGTTTTGGTGGTCTAGTAACTTGTTTAGTTGACCTGACATGTAAAAATTTTTTAACCACACAATCAGTTAGAGTTGCTTTGGATATTTTGTTGAAAACTGAAAACACGGCAGTAAAATAATTTTTAAATATGTAAATAGTATTGTAGAATCCTTTAATTTTTAATAAAAAATTGCTGAAAAAATAAGTTTGTAGGTTCCGTGAACAGTGTACGAATCTACTGAAACATGTTTTTCCAAAAAAAAGAAAAAAAAGAAAATGCAAGTATTGGATACCGCATGAAACGCAATGTAAAAAATTTACATGCCACATTAAACACTTGAAAATATTTTACAATTTTATTTAAAATAAAATCTTATATGAAGATAATTTTTATTAGTATTTTTTTATTTATAGATTTTACTATGTTTGGTAATATCAGAAAAAAATGGTCAATATATAGAATTTTTTTTAAAGATGTGAGATAAGATTGTATTTTCAAGAATTTTAAGAAAACAGCTCTATCTCACCTTAAGCTAAATAAAGAAAACAACTCTATTATTATTATTATTTATACAAGATAGAATTCTATTTTAGCCTAATTTAAGTGTAGATATGTGTGAAATTCCATCTTGGAAACTTGAATCCCGGCCCTTGCCCCCGACACCTCGCCCCCCACACCCCACAAGCACTTATACTTGTAGAGTGACTATCGCACCAAGGGTATGTGATGGTGCTAAATAAGAGAAGTTAAAAGATAATTTTTTAAGTTTGTAACCATATATAGGAAAATGTTATAATTTTTTAGAAAATATATTTTTGAAAAATGATTTATCATCAAGAAAATCTTAATTCCCACACAAACAAATTAAATATGAGTTAAAAAACGTGACTTGAAATCCCATTTTCTAATTACAATGTGACCAGTGGCGGATTCAGGAATGTTTTTTAGGGTGTTTTTGGGTGGGCTTACTCTATTACAATTTTTTTTCTTTAGATTCTTTGTTACAATTTTTTCTTTTTTAGATTTTAGTTCAATTTTTTTTTAGCTTTTTCTTTTTGCTTGAAAGCAATGTTATGAATGCCATTTTGGACCCTATTTCGGTTTGTTTAGTGTAACAGAATATTTCGGTACCGATTTATTTTGACGTACCGTTTCAGGGTGTTTCGGGGTTTTTAAAAAAAAGTAAAAATAATATATATTTATATTTTCTTATACAACATAAAATTATTGATCCAAATAAGTAAACCTCAAATAAAAAAAATCATTTAGTTTTTCTTTTTTGACACTCAAATCATTTAGTTATTACATAACAATTACTGTTTTAGAATATTAAAACATAAATATGTAATTAAATAATGAAAATCAACAACCAAAAATAATACAATAAGAGTATATATATGTATATCATATTGGGAAGAGGCAAGACTTATTAAATAAGTTTGAAATCAAACTCTTTTGTTAGCTTTTTGAGTTTTGTTATTTCCAAGTTTTGTCACGTGAGTGGAGTCAGCAAACTAAAAGTCTAAAAGGGCAAACTAAAGAAAAAACTTGACAAAGCAAAAACTAGAGTATAAAAAGAACGAAGAGGCAGACTAGCAAAGCGTCTGAGACGAAGTAGAGAAGAAGAAAAGGAAGAAGAAGAATAAAGGGAGACCTTTGCGATAGCTGGATTGTTTTTTAGGCATTCAACGTAGTTAATGACATGCTTTGCTGACGAGTTTGTCAGTTTAAGAATTTTTTTTTTTGTCTTTTAAAAACTGGTACTAGCCAAAATGTAATAAATAATCCATCAAAATTTAATTTTATTAGCATAATTTTTTTAAAAAAATATTCATAATTTTTTTTGAAAGTATTCCTAATTTTTTTTAGAATAAATAAATAAATTATATATATATATATATATATATATATAAAATTTCAGGTCAGGGTGGTCTGGGACCACCAGGACCACCCTGACCTGTATGGGGCGCTGCCACTGAATGTGACTCTGAAAAATAAGTTTTTGCCGTATTTTAATCACTTTTAATGGAAAAATAGATAGGAGATTTCAAAAACAAATAAATAAAAGATGCATGCAGGGTTATGGGCTAACTGAATCAACGGGGTCAGCGTGGCGAACGGTGGGTCAAGAGGAGAGTGTTCACTGGGGATCAACAGGGAGACTTTCGGGAGGTTTTGAAGCCAAAATTGTAGACCCGGACACAGGGCATGCTTTGCCTCCGTGCAAGCAAGGGGAGCTCTGGATTAGAGGACCCACAATTATGAAAGGTAAAGAAAAAAAAATTATAAATAAAACATTTTGTGACCTTGACACTTTGTACTGCATAATCACCATTCACTAATCAAAGTTGGCCGCATTACTCATAATTATCATTTCTTTTTAGGATTAATGTTCATGATTAAAAGGGAATTACCTTCCAATAATTTACACTACAAAAGATGAAAGTAATTTTCAAACATATTTACTTCTGAAATGAAAACAAATACAATGCAATCTCAGCTTCTTGTATATAATTCCTAGTTTGCCTCAGATGGCTCGATGAGGCAATGATTATTAGAGGATATCATATACATCCCAACATGAGATTTGATCTAGCATAGCTTTTTTGATCAGCATTTTTTGTAACTATTGTAAATTTACACGTGCCATATATGCGAGTTTAATTTGTGATTACTGCAGGTTATATTGGTGATCCAGAAGCAACTTCTGCAACTTTAGTAGCAGACGGTTGGTTGAGAACTGGTGATCTCTGTTATATTGACGAGGAAGGTTTCCTATTTGTTGTAGATAGGCTTAAAGAATTGATCAAATACAAGGGATATCAGGTATATATAATGTCACTCATCCTCTGCATTCTTATTTTTCTTTTTATAACAAGCATATGTTATGCCTTTAAAGAACACAACCAGGAGCTCATGCATTGGTATATACTTTCCGCAGGTAGCCCCTGCAGAGCTAGAACATTTGCTTCAGTCCCACCCGGAGATAGTTGATGCTGCTGTTATACCGTAAGTTAAAACAACTTCCTAATGGTTTATGGGTGCTCCCTTGCCTTTGGAGTGATATATATAGTAGCATTTTTCGATCTTTAATGTTACAGCATGCCATATATGAGTGCTATATTTTGCTTGTTTGTAGAACTGTAATGTGGCATTAGCTATAAGTTCTTATTGACGATTGTCAAAATTGTGCATCTTTTTTTATTATTAAAAATTCATACAATAAATTGGCAGATACCCTGATGAAGAAGCTGGTCAGGTGCCAATAGCTTTTGTGGTAAGACAGCCTCAAAGCTCCATTGGAGAAGCAGAGATAATAGATTTTGTCGCAAAACAGGTGCCTTTTAGTTCTCTGAGCTATAGTAATCTTTATAACATAAATTTTGAATTGGTAAAATAATCAATATTTTGTTTGTCAAAATGAACACCTTATTTTCCCCTTGATTGTAGGTTTCACCATACAAGAAAATAAGACGCGTAACGTTTGTCAATTCCTTACCCAAGAGTGCAACTGGAAAATTATTGAGAAAGGATTTGAGGAAGATTGTTTCTGTCAACTCTTCTTCTAGGTTATGATTATTGCTGGGTCAATATACAGTAAAACAAACAAGAAACTCACCCATCATATCTGATGATGATGATGATGATTCCTCAATTTAGATTGTTGCAATTCAAGTTTGAAGATAAATTCTAGCATATATAGCATTAAGATATATATTGAGAGGTTACCACCTGCCCTAAGTGGATGCTGGACTTGGACGGAGCCAGACTATCGTGGGGTGGGGTGGGGTTCATGAAAATTCAAATTGGTATACATTTAGTGACCGTTTGGATTGCGATGAATATATGTGCATCTACGTTTGTGTTTGCGTTTTTTAGTGCCCCTACAGTATTGTTCACGGAGCCGCAACTTGTAAAAAACGCATTGTTAAAATTTGCTACAGTGTCCTTAGCCATACAACTGGTTTACACTTTTTGTTTATTTTTTTTTAGAGGTAATTACAACATACTACTAACTTCGCAGCTTGAATTCTTTCTCCTAAACCCTCAAGCATTTTGTATATTGGGAGGTGCCAATTCAGTTACAAGGTCTTTGGCTTTTGTTCATTTAAATGTACCCATTCTACATTTTTCCGGTAAAAAAAAGTTTGTTACAGTGTTTTTGTTTAAAAAATTATTTTGCTACAATATTTTTAGTAATAAATTTTTAGTTTTCAACAAAATAAGAGGTATCTAAACATACCTTAATATTAACAAGCTATCAACACATAAAAAGATACAAAATAACAGTTTTTTTTTTAATACATTACAATGCAACTATCAATCAAATTGAACATGTGAGGACAAATCACAAATAATCAAACAAAAAGATGCTAAGTGTGCATTTGGCTTTAAATTAAAAAACAATTTATTTTACTATTCAACTTATTTTGCTATTATTGATAGGCTTCGCTGCATTTTTTGATACTACTCATGGGCCATACTACATTATTTCAACTAATTTTTATTTTTATTTATAGTTCTTTTAACAAAATTTTTTCAGTTTTAACAAAATAAATGAATTTCAAACGGACTTTAAACTAAAATACTAATTTGTTAGTAAGATTGTTGCTTAGATTAATTATTTATGCCTTATAATGCTTTGTTGTCTCTTTGATATAATTATAAAGCTGTCAACCTATTTATCAAAAGACAGTTTTCTTTGAAAAATTACTGAAGAAAAACATACCCAGTTTTTTTTTTTGCCGCAACCCCCCATAAGAAAAGAACAAACTTTGAAGTTTAAACGTTCAAACAAGACCACCACCCACACTAAAAGATAACCCAAAATCATAATCCGACCCAAATCAAAATTTGAATAACCTTCAAAACATAACCCCAAAAAAAAAAAAAAAAAAAAATCCCAACATACTTTTAAATTATCTTTCACGTCAGGTTCGAGTTCCACTTCCACTTTAACTTCCTGCAACAAATCTGGTGGCATGTGGCAATGATTTACTCAAACACACCCTTCTATAATGGCGGTGGTGTGGCTGCTTATTGACTTTTTGTCTCTATTAAACTGAAACACTCTGACGGATATTTGGGTTTTTTTTTTCCTTTAATTTTGTTGGGAATTACGGTGAGACTGAGATACTAATCTGGAATTTTTCTTTAAAAAAAATAATCAAGGATTTGGGCTTATTTTATATTATTTGGACTTACTTGTTTTGTTATTTGGGTTCTTTTGTATTGTTATATGGGCTCTCTGTGGTTTAAAGGGTATATTGGGGGCCTAATTTAATTTTTCATGGGCATGGATTCAAGTTTATGCATAATACGAAAGAGTGCTAGTTCTTTTCTTGTTGGGTCAGGGGGCCATTACCCCCAACCCCTGGTCCAAACATAGCTCCTTCCGTTGGACCTCTAAAACCAGAGGTTTGAGCACAAATAACCTTTTGTACATATACAATCCTTCGCTTTGTTAACCCATTGGAAAACAACATTAATACATTTTCCTACCCACTCAATTTTATACAAATAATTTACATCCATGTGGCAACAACAGTATGTAGTAGGAAATGCGCAGATTGTCGTTGGGTTTGTCATATTGCGATCTGGCATACTGCACTCATAGTAGCGTATCAACAAGAAGAAAGATACCTTTTAGAGTTCTTAAGTTTATTTAAGGTAAAGTTATTGAAATCTTATCATTCCACTATGAAATGAGTGGTTTAAAATTTAACATATCATTCATCATTGACATTTAAATAGAAGTAGACTCTCTAACATTGATTGAAATTTTATTCATACGTATAAAAATTTAAACAAAATCACCTGTTAACAAATTGACAACATTGTCTAATCAAAATAATACTTAAAAAAGTTTTGTCACATAATCCTCATATGGATTTAAAGCCAAATATATCATTGTACCCTAAGAATGATAGAAAAGAAAGGGAGCACCAAAAATATTTCCTCATTAACTTTTGTCGCTAAAGATACATTTTGTTGTAGTGAGAAATATGTCAGCTGTCTCTCTGTCCAAGCCGAAGCAGCCTCAGTGTTGTGGGCCGTCAACCTTGCCTCTGCTGAAGGGTGGACGAGAATCATCATTGAAGGAGACTCCAAAATTTGTTTTGATGCACTTTCTGACAAGGACTCCCTGCCGCCTTGGAATATTAGTAATATTGTTAGTGATGTTTTTTCTACTAGTTTGTCTTTTAATTCTGTTTCTTTTCTTTGGGTCAGAAGAGTGTGTCACTCGGCAGCCCATGAAGCTGCCAAGTTTGCGCTCCTTTCATCTATGCCTAGTTGTTTCTCTTTGGACAGTCTGCCATTGGTGCTAGCCACTGTTTGTAAGGCAGACTTCCTCCCTTGTTCGTCCCTCTTTTAGTTTTATGAAATGGCATTGAGGTTTAGCAACAAAAAAAAAAAAAAAAAAAACAATGTATCCCTTCTATTTATAAAGTTGAAGCTTAGGTTGTAAAGTCTAATCAAAACTCTTCATTTGCAAAAGCGTATGGTTCTCAAGAAAGTGAGGGTTGTGTTATTTTTTAATTGAGGAATGAATATTTGCATATATATTTATTTTTTTGAGAAAGAAGGTTTGTATTTTTGTTTTATTTTGATGTATATTTTTTTAATATGCAAATATAGGTATTTTAATGTCAATTAAATATTTTTATCATTATTTTATTAATCAAGTCATCTTCAAATGCATCATGTTAGCATTTTCTAAACCATGCCATCTAATCCTGTAAGCAAGACAACAGTATAGACCAAAATGAATTATTGTCCAAAAACTCGAACACTAAAATGAAACACACACAAGGATTGAAATAAAAAATTCCCCCAAATATAGTTATGAAAAATGAATTTGCCCCTTACTTTCATTAGTTCCAATTCAATATCAACCTTAACAATTAGGAAAAAAAAAATGGTGAAATTTATTTATCCTAATCTTATTGATTACTTGTTGGATAGATTGAAAAAGGTTCTCCCAAACCTGTTAAAGAATGATTTTGACCGCATCTATGTTGTAATATATATATATTAGGTATATTATTATCTGTCACAAGACTCACAACGTCGTCTTTTTCTTGTCTTTTACCAACCTACAAACTGACAATAGTCAATATCTGAAACTTAAAAAATTCTCAGCTTAGCTACAAGACTAGTCACAGCTGCTGTTTCTTCTTCTCATTGGCATCACATGGACCAAGCAACGAAGCCTCTCGTCGACCCAAAGGGCGGTTTCAACACTATAACAAACATTTTCCAAAGCCTCAGACCCCCTATTCATCTTCCTGCACAACACACTCCTATATCAGCGGCTGATTACGCATTTTCACTTCGACGATTTAACTCGCCCACCTGCCCTGACTCTGACTCACTCGCTCTCCTCACTGGTCAAAGCCTGTCCTATTCCGAGTTCACTCGCAAAACCCAAACTCTATCCTCTTATCTTCACTCCGTCATCGGACTCTCCAAAGGCCACACCGCTTTCGTTCTCTCTCAAAACCTCATTCAGGTTCCGATCCTCTACTTCTCGCTGCTCTCTCTTGGGGTAGTCATCTCTCCAGCTAACCCACTCGGCACCGAGTCTGAGATTTATACGTGTCCGGATTCTCCTTCAGTTTGAAGTCGGTGGCATTGGGAGAGGCGGTGGTGCTGATGGAGAGGTTTGATTTGACGAAGATGTTGAGAGCGGTGGAGGGCGACAGTAGCCTTTGTGCAGGTATGATCCGTATCTCATATATGATATGATATGATATGAACACGACCAATTTTTGAAAAATTATAATATAAAATCACCGTATGACATGGATACGGCAAGAGTATAGCACACTAAATGAAATATCAATTCTTCCTAAAATTACTGTATCCTGAAGTACAATCATGTGCTATTTCTTAAGGAGTACCGCGTACTCGAAATACCCAGTAATTTTTAGTTTCTTTGGTCAGTGTCTTTCAACGATTTTTCATGATGCAGTGTTATGGGCTAACTGAATCAATGGGAGTGTTCAGAACATGGGGTGCTGAGGAGAGTGTTCATTGGGGAGCAACAGGGAAGCTCTCAGGAGGTTTTGAAGCCAAAATTGTAAACCCGGATACAGGGAACGCTTTGCCACCAGGCAAGCAAGGGGAGCTTTGGCTTAGAGGACCCTCAATCATGAAAGGTAAAGGCAAGGCAGAAGGCAAATTATATAAAGAATGATGCATTATGACTCGGAATCCTATATGTATATATATTGCACCACCACCAGTTTCTACTCGTAGTTATCACTGATAACTAACTCATCACTTACCATGTTTTTTTTTAGTAATAAAGACTAAAGTGAATGGCTATTGGGAAATACACAGTCCAATTACCATTACTAAAGATTGAAGCACTTTCAAATTTATTAAAGGATAGTCGCGTTACTTTTGAATAATAATGAAGATAAATAAAAATATAAAATGCACTCTCCTGTATATAATTGTTCTCGCGTATTACAACTAGTTTGCCTCCTCGATCGTATCTCCAGGTGGCAATAACGACTGAATGTGGATAATAGCAAAGAACCCAACATGAGCTAGAGTTGATCAGGAATAGCTTTTTTTCTGATCCACAGTAGCCTTTAGTCTTTTTCTGTAACATATATACAGTTTTGGTGATTTAGTGCAGGTTATATTGGTGATCCTGATGCAAGTACCGCAACTTTAGTAGCAGATGGGTGGTTAAGAACCGGTGATCTTTGTTATATTGATGAGGACGGTTTCTATTTGTTGTAGATAGGCTTAAGGAATTGATCAAATACAAGGGACACCAGGTATATATAATCCCAGTCCCCAGACATCCAATACATTCTTCCTTTTCTTTTCATACCGGGCATATGTTATGTCTATAAAGAACACTACTAGGAGCTCATGCATTGGTCTGCAGGTAGCCCCTGCAGAGCTGGAACATTTGCTTCAATTCCACCCAGAAATAGTTGACGCTGCTGTTATACCGTAAGTGTCACTTCCTTCTGATTTAGAAGCCCAGTTTTCCCCCGAAGTTCATTCAATACAAGGCCAAAATTAATGTCCCCTTGGAATGATATGATGTTGCTAAGATTTTTTTTTTTTTTTTTGTTGAATGAAGTGTTGCTAAGATTCTTCAATCTAATAGAATGCCATTTTATTCTAAGTTTTATACATTGCCTGTTTAATCTAGTGTATCTTATTATTAAGAATTCATAAAATTAATTGGCAGATATCCTGATGAAGAAACTGGTCAGGTGCCAATGGCTTTTGTGGTAAAACAGCCTCAAAGCTGCCTTGGTGAAGCAGAAATATTGGATTTCGTTGCAAAACAGGTGCCTTGATCAGCTTCTCTGATAGTGATCTGTGTAAAATAAAAATCCAATTGAACTAGACCATCTTCCTTTTCTTTTGATTGCAGGTTGCACCATACAAGAAAATAAGGCGTGTAGCATTTGTCAATTCCTTACCCAAGAGTGCAGCTGGAAAATTATTGAGAAAGGATTTGAGAAAGATTGTTCCGCTGAATTCTTCTTCTAAGTTGTGATTTTTTGCTGGGGCAATATAAAAGATATATAAGAAACTCATCTGTCATGATGAGAATGATGACTTTTCTGTTTGGATGATTGGAATTCAAGTTTGATGATAAATTCTAGCATAGAACTAAGATATTGAGAAGTGATGGACCTTAGGCTCTAGCACCAGAGGTCTGAGCACAAACGTTTGTGGCTTGTGCAGATAGAATTCTTCACTCTTACCCGTTGAACAGTTTATGAAGCCCAGGCCCATTCTTTTTTCTCTTGCTTAGTGAAGTCCAGACCCACATCAGTTGTCCAAAACTATAATATGGTGTCTTATGTCGGAATTAATTGCACCATCATAGGCCCGCTTGAACTTTTTATAGTTGGAGGGCTTGGAGCAACATATTTCTTTCCTAATTATGAAACCCAGCGTCCATGTATTTTCTCCTAGTTAAAAAAAAAAAAAAAAAAAAAGGCAAAAATACCATTTTTACCGCTATATTTTTGGCCAATTTTCATTTTAGTTCATAATTTTTTTCTTTTCCTATTTTGGTTCTCAAAACAGAAAAATCGTTCTTCTTTTAATCCCTACCGTTATTTTATTGACAAAAATTATTTACATGGCAAATAGAGTGCACCATTGGTACGCTAAGGTTGAGTTTGGATTGCACTAAAAAAGAAAAAAAAATTGCGTTTGGTGTTTTTTCTATGGGTCCTGTGCACTATTTACGAGAACCACAAGTACAAAAAAAATGCAAATTTAACTTTAAAACTGGGTTTCACGGCACTATTTACACATTTAAAAATTATTTTGTTACCATGTTTTTAGTTGTCAGTTTTCAGTTTTCTGCAATAAGCGGTATCTAAACAGACCTTAAATGTTGACATGACCATTAAAATAATATTAAAAAAATTATTTGACATTTAAAAAATGTAAAAAGGTTTTTATTTGGCCAATAATTGATTCTAGGGCCGATTGGAATAAAAGAAAAAAACAAATTTCCCATGTAATTCCTCATTTTCTTAAGCTTTAAAAGCATAGTTTTCACTTTTAGGGCTTGAATTAACATTTTGGTATGCTAACCAAGGTTGGAAAAAATACAGTATCAACATTTGCTATAGTTGCGAGTCACATCGCTAAGGAGAGCAAAAATTTTTGTGACTGCAAAGCCAAAAAGAGCACAATTGTCAGTACTACCAAGGAGAATTCACGGTCATAATATTTCGCTTAGTATAGTTTTTTAAGGAAAAATAAAATTAGGAATATTTTTTTTAATGGATTGAACGAGTTACAAATTTAAAAGATTAGGGATTTTTTAATAGGTTTTTTGTTAAAGAATTCATTCACTTCAGTACTACCAAGGAGAACTCATGGTCATAATATTTCTCTTAGTATAGTTTTTTAAGGAAAAATGAAATTAGGAATTATTTTTTTTGAATGGATTGAACGAGTTACAAATTTAAAAGATTAAGGATTTTTTAATAGGTTTTTTGTTAAAGAATTTATTCACTTATTGCTGTTTAGTCTAGTTTTGTTTTTGTTTGGATTTTTTGTTGTTGTTATTACTTGGGCTAATTTTTTTTATTATTATTTAAGCCTTTTTTTTTCGTTTAAGGGGTTAAGGATTATGTTTTGGGGGGCATAATTATTTTGGAGTAATGTTATGTCCAAAAGAATTTAAAATAAATCTTATGTGAAATGTTATTTTTGGTGGATAAAAAAGTGATGTTAGTATTGAGTCCAAATTAAAATTAGTAATAACTTGTCACATAAAATTTGTTGTGAATGTATTATTACTCTTATTTTTGTTGAATCCAAATTCTTGTGATTCTCAAGTCAAGTTGAACATTTTTATTAAGAAAAAAAAAATCAAAACAGGATAATTTAATATATAAGTTTTTTAAAGTACATATATTTCTACAAGTAAAGTTGATCCTAACGCCACCTGACTTAAATGCAGAGCTACCTAAAAATAAAAAAAAGTAATGCCATTATTAGGAAATGTTGTGGCCACTGGCCATGTGAGTATTGTAATTTGGAACTTTAACTGTTTTTTTTTTAGAGCATTAGCATTGGGGGTGTAAAACCCCCAAGTTGATTTTTTACAACCAAATTCACTCAAAAACCCACTTTATCTAGGTATGTATTTGTACAAAATTTGACACCTTGCTACAATAAGTTGGTACATTTACAACTTACTATAGTTGGGTGGTAAAACTAAATTTTATTATTCTAATAACTTTCTCTCTCTTATTTGACTCTAGCTCATAACACCTCTCTTGGTCTCTCCCTCAATCCGAAGTTTGACTCTCTCTCTCTTCTCCATTCTCTCTCTAGTTCATTTTCTCTCTCTCTGTGGTTAATTCTCTCTCTCTCTCTCTCTCGTCCCATTTCTCACTCAAATCATACAGTGGTAGCAGTGGCGTAGGGGAGACATGGTGGGTTGTAAGTTGTGGGTCAGGTGGAGCTGTGGTGGAGATGTAGGTTTTGGGTTATGGATCGAGTATGGTTGTGGATTGTGGGTCGAGTAGGGCTGTGGTGAAGAAGTTGTGGGCTGTGGATTATGGGTCGGTTGGGGTTGTGGTGGAGAAGCTGTAGGTTGTGGTTGAGGGTTGGTTGGGGCTATGATGGAGACATTGTGGGCTGTGGGTCTAGTGGGTTGTGAGTTTTATGGGGTGATGTGGTGGTGGTGGCATAGGGGTTGTGGGTTGTAGGTTTTGGTGGTTATGCGGTGGTGGTGTCAATGGGTAGGTTATGGGTTTTTTTATTTGATTTTTGGTATGTGTATGTGTGATGGTGGTTGCTAATGGTTGTGGTGGTGGTGGTGGTGGTTCGGTGGTGATTGGTTGATTGGTTTGTAATGGAGAGAGAGACAGTGAGGAAGATATGAGAAGACAAAAGATTAGTTTATATTATTTTATTGTATGGTTTATATTATTTTATTGGTTTGTATGTAAAAATAAAAACTGAAATGTTGAATGTATTATTAAATGAATTGGTAAAATAGTTTTTAGAAGTAAAATAGATTTTTTTTTTTTATAACTTTGGATGTGAATGCCCTAAGTAGGAGCAAATCCACAGGTGTGCAATGCAATTTCTTTTTCAAATACTAATTTAATTCCTTTTCATCACGTGATAATGATTCATTGAGAGCATTAGCATTGGGAGAGGGGGTGTAAATACCCCCAGTTTCTATTTTACAACCAAAACCTCAAAAAGCATGCTCTATCTAGGAATGAGTTTCTAAAGAATTTTGTAACCTGTGAACAGTTGGTTAGAACCAATTATTCACTTGGATGTAAAATAAATATTATTATTATAATTGAAAATATCTAGCGTTCTCTCTCTCTTCAATTCATGCTACATGGCTACAACACTCCTCATCTCAGTCTCACTCTTCTCCCTCTCTCTTCCAATTGCAGAAGCCCCATCGCTCTCCCCATGCCACTCATGTTAATTACCCTCTTTCCCTACCCTTTTTTTTTCGCTTCACTATATTGCTCTCTCCCAGACCAAAGATTCTAGGGCTTTGAAACATTAGTTTAAATTTGGGTTTCATTTGGATCCATGTAGCATCGAAGCTCCATCGCTCTCCCCATGCCAATCAATCACTCTCTTTCCCTCTACATGTTTTTTCTCTTCATTGTATTGTTCCGTCCACAGACTAAAGATTGATTGGGTTTGTTGGTTGGTTTACATATGGGTTTCGTTTGGATTTGGGATTATTCGAAGCTCCATCGGTTTTGGGGTTTTGTTTGGATCATCTCACTTCAACGGTTTCTTCAATCATTTTGGTCATCTTGCTTCGACAAAATCATCAATTCTTTGGGTAAGAATTGGTGGGTTCTATCTAGATATGACAAAACGAGTTAGAATTTTCTAACCCGACCCGACCCAGACCCGATTTTTTTTTACCCGAAGCAAAAACAGGTTGACCTGTTGCGGGTCGACCCAACCCGAACCAGAATCATTTTTTTAAAACTTTTTTTGGGTAAAAAAATAGTAAAATTAAAACAATATTGGTTTAATTGTTTGTTATGAGCTTTAAGGAAACAATTGATATATTTACATAACTGCATGTAAATTAATTGAGAGATAAATGGTTAAGCATTCTGTAATAAGTAAAGATTTTTAGATATCAAATAGTAAAGTACATGTCAAGATAATCTAGTTACAGTAGAGTAAAAAATATAAATTTGAAATTGTAGACATGTGTGAGAAACATTCACAAGTGTGAACATAGTGAAGTCAAAGTATCAAATTAGCATAAATTATGAATGCTTAGACCTATTTTTTAACAATTAATATCCAAAATAAACTACTTTTCAAAATAAATTATGATATTTCCTAGAATGTGTGTTGCTTAACAATTATATGATATTCATAAAATGGACCATGTATAAATAAGTAAGCAATCAAACTTTAATGTATGTCTCAAATTGAAATAGAGTGTCAACCACAATTGAGAATAGATTATAAAATTAATTTTCAAGATTTTAAATTTCTTACATGTTTTTATTCTTTATCAAATGAGTTATCGAATAAGTCATTTGTAATTTTGTTTTATATTTTGGAATGTTGATATTGTGTAGAAATAAAACTTGTGTATTTGTTTTAGTTATCTTTGTGTTATTTTGTTTTAGATAGCAATGTTAGGATTTGTATAATTTTAAAATTATTGAGTAAATATTAATAAGTTTAACTAAGTTCATTCTTGATATAAGTGGTGAATTCAAAATAATGCATTTTACATCAAGTAATTTGTTACATAACTTTCTAAATGGCAAATACATGTTGTTTTCTTTATAAAAATAAAAATACAAATAAAATTCATGTAAAAATTACGGGTCAACCCGACCCGACCCACAACCCGATTAACCGAAACCCGTTTTTAACCCGCTTAAAATGACCCATTTTGACCCGCAACCTGATTGACCAGACTTGACCCGCCCGTTTTGCCATGTCTAGTTCTATCTCTCACCATTTGGGTCATTGGATTAGGTTTCTCAACTCTAGCTTAATTGGGCTTTTGATACAAAGGTATGTTTTTTTTTAACCATTTGAAATTAGCTTTGTAAATCAGCTTTCTTTTCAATAGCTCTATAATTAGTTTTCTTTTCAATATCCTGTATATATCATCACCAAATCGTTGCCAAAGATTTACATATGTCCCAAGTAATTTGAATATCCTAAGCTTGTTTCTTCACCCCTTGTAAGTTGGAGTCCCCTTGATGA
Organism: Castanea mollissima; assembly: GCA_014183005.1. Classification (NCBI taxonomy): domain Eukaryota; kingdom Viridiplantae; phylum Streptophyta; class Magnoliopsida; order Fagales; family Fagaceae; genus Castanea; species Castanea mollissima. Next base: position 28,270,355 of record JACAVU010000001.1, read on the forward strand.
TCTATAGGGATGCTAATCATGCAATTAGGATAAATCATTGGATAGGTAGAGAAAATTAAAAGTTTCTGCATAATAACAACTTTGTGTTTATGACATATAGTATAGGGTCCAATTGAAGACGTAATAAGGTTTATGTCAATTTTTTGGGTTCAATTTTGGGAATAGGTACTAATTTGCTCTTGAAGGAGTATGGTTATCCCAATGGAATTAAGATCTGGGTACTGCACTTGGTGAAATTGAATCCAATGGCTAGAGGAAAATGTTAAATAGTTATCTTTCTTTTGTCATTAGACTTAATTCTTCAATATTGCATTGTTAGTTGAACTATTGTCAGTTGTTAGCTGGTACCCTTTTGGAGTTTCAACCATTTTTTTTATATATAAGATAGAATTTCTACTCTAACCGAATCTAAGTGTATATGTGTGAAGCTCCCTCTTGGAGACTTGAATCCCGTTCCTTGCCCCCCACACCCCACAAACATTTATACTTGTGGAGTGACTATCACACCAAGGGTGCGTAGTGGTGAGTTTCAACCATTGTTAGTATGGGGAGAAATTCTACATAAATGCTTTAGTTGGTTGTCTTCTTTACATTTAGGAATTAATTGTGGTAGAAATTCTAAATGCTCGCTTAAGTTGGTTGACTTATTTTGTCATCTCATAATCTTGGTATTTTGGGTGCTTTGTAGGAGTGTCTATAAGTAGGTTGTGTCATTGTTTACATTACCTATTTAAAAGGGATAGATTCACAAGATAACATATCCCTATATGCTAATATCTTACAATCTGATTCCAACTTTAAGGCACAATTTTTGGGAAAATCTTAAAAGACTCCAATGTCTATTCAAGATTCTTCTCCAAAACTTGAAATTATCACCCCTAATTCAGCAACACGGGGTGGCAACTTCAGTGTGGAGGAAGACGTACTCCTTGTCTCGGCATGGCTTAACACTAGCGCGGTAATGAGCAAAAGCAAGAGACATCTACTAAAATTTGGCAATACTTTAGCATGCACAATACCTATGTAACCAATCGTTCTTCTTCCTCCCTAAAAAGTCGATGGTCTATGATTAATGGGGAGACTAGTAAATTTTGTGGGGTCATGGCTAAAATTAAAGCAAAGAACCAAAATTGTGCGACTGACAAAGACAAGGTACAAATTATATTGCAATGTCAAAATATTAATTTAGCAATAGTTTGAAGATACTAATTATGTTAATTTATTTTTATTTTTTTGGTAATTTAGGTTGATCAAGCAAAGGCTTTGTATAAAGCTACATCACCTAACAATAATACAAATTTTCAATTTGAACATTGTTGGCTTTTGTTGAAGAACCAATCAAAGTAGAGTACGCCTAAGGAAACATCAAAAGGGTTATCTCAAACTTCGAATTCAATTGGTGAAGTTGGGGGGGGGGGTGATAACACAACGAAGTTCGGGAGATTGATTGATATAAAAGCCGAAAAGGCTAATCGAAATGAAAAGGATGGCGATAAAGATTTTGGGGAATATTTGGCAAAGAAATTGTACTACATTCAAGAAGCCCACGAACAAGAACAAGAGGCTCTTCGAATCAAAGCGGAAAGGATTCGAGCAGATGAAGAAGGAGTTGGTTTTGAAAAGGAAAGGTTTTAAGTAGACGAAGAAAGAATTAGTTTTGAAAATGAAAGGCTTTTGATTCAAATACTTAAAGAGGATGAAAGAATTGGAATTGAAAAGGAAATACTTCGTATTGAAATGGAAAAGGAGGTCCAAAAATAATGATGATGGATAAAAGTGGGATGACCGAAATTCAATGAACTTTTTTTGAAAAACGCTAAGAGGAAATTCAAGACAAACTGGTGGTAAATGGGTTTGACATGTAGATGTTGTCTTGTTCTTTTATTTTGTACTAGCTTATTTAGGCCTAGGCTTGGCACATGTTGATGGAGTCTTGTTCCAACCTAATTTTTTGTATTAGCTTATTTTAGATCTTGGTTTGGTACACGTAAATAATATCTTGTTCCAACCTAATTTTAAGTACTAGTTTATTTTTGTATTTTGTTATGTACCAAAAAAAGTCTTGACTCTTATGTGATTCCTTGGTATTATGCCACTTATGTAATCACAACGTTTTTTGTTATATAAAATGCTTATGTATATTCTATGATTGATGTCATATCTTCTATACTTATGTTAATGTTTAATCTTATACTTATGTCTTGTTTCGACCTTATTTGGTAAATGCTTCTGGCAGTTTTGCTCATATATTATATTTTATAGACTAAGTAGTTTCGGTGCCCCTAAAAGAATATTATAGAACTTGTTTTGCTTATCTTCTTCTCATCTATTGACTAATTTTTTAAGGGAATAGTGGAGGACAAACGTCTAATGGTGATAGCAAAAAGTTAACTTATAAGACCAAAATGAAAAAAATATATATAAAACGTACCAAATTAAAATAATAATTAACTAAACTTAAATGGTGTTATTTGCATTTTTGCCAAGCAAAGACTCGCAGCTAAAATGTTGCTCATCCAATAAAAATCCATGATGTGCAGAGATAATATCAATTTGTCAGCAATTAATCACAGTCGGGGAATAGCAGTATCCTAGTGGAAATGGAATTTTCATTTTTCAGCCATTAGAACTACTGCTTTGTTTTTATTTTTAATACAAGAACTACAGCTTCTGCATGCAGTTCGGTGGTTCAATATAAATACTAATCGAAGCAATCAACCAGCTGCAACAGTACTAGGCAAAGCCGACCATTAATCAATGATCACTAATGCACCTGCCCTTACATGTTGAAGAAACCTCTCATGTCTCCACACCTAACATGCAGCCAGCATTTTAGTCCAGTATTAATCCTTATATCAAGCATTCAACCTAAAGTGGAAGGAGTCCAACTCTACCTAACCTTAAAAGGACTACTAATTAAGTACTATATAATTTAGCTTAACCTAAAACAGTGCAGTGAGCCATATTTTAGTCCAGTGTTAATCCTTATAACAAGCATTCAACCTAAAGTGGAAGGAGTCCAACTCTACCCAACCTTAAAAGGACTACTAATTAAGTACTATATAATTAAGCTTAATCTAAAACAGTGCAGTGAGCCATATTTTAGTCCAGTGTTAATCCTTATAACAAGCATTCAACCTAAAGTGGAAGGATTCCAACTCTACCTAACCTTAAAAGGACTACTAATTAAGTACTATATAATTAAGCTTAACCTAAAACAGTGCAGTGGGCCGTATTTCACAGCAAATAGAGAATGAAAATGATGGTTCTTCGGCTTCTGCTTCTCTATAGTCTATACGATGTTTGCCTTCGCTCAAGGCAACGTCCATTATTATGACTTTGTTGTAAGAACCACGTCTCTTTCTCATTAGTTTTCTTGTTTGTTTTTGTTATTTATCAACATATACAAATTCACTTTTTGTTGGAGAGAGAGGATTACCGTATCTCTTTAATTTAAAATTTTAACTGATCATTTCTCTCGTTTAAATTATGTAGCTGAAGGAGGCGAACTTTACAAGGTTGTGTAGCAGCAAGAGCATGCTGGTTGTAAATGAACAATATCCAGGGCCTGTGATTCGTGTAACGAAAGGGGATATTGTGTATGTAAATGTCCATAATCAAGGAGATTATGGTGTTACAATTCATTGGTATTGATTTTCTCACTCTCTCAAAATGGATGAACATATGCATGATATATCATTCATATACGTTATGTACATACGTATAGATATTACATTCGTTTATACATTCATGTTTAAGGTGACTAAATAGGATCTTACTTATAAAACAGGGCGAGGTTCTTCAGGACAATATCGAGAACAGTAAGATTTTAAGGAATATGAAAATTATTTATTAAATATTATACATATATGTTAATCAATTTTAAAGCATGTTTGAAATAATTATAAAACTAAGAAAGGTGTATAAAATGTTAAAAATAACATTTTTAGTACAAAATACTCACTTACAAAATGGAAATCTACCTTCTTTTTTATCACTTTTTTTTCCTTACAAGAGCGGGTATGATTCAAAACCAGATTCTCTTTATGGATTAGACCAGCTGACAATATCATTAAGTCACAACTCTTGCCTCTTAATTAGTAAGATGTACATAGTTGATTATCAAAAACTAGTAAAATGTAGTCAAGAGTTTTGTAACTCAATAAACACGTCGAATTGGGTGGAGAAGTTTCAAACCTGCTGTTGATCAGTGAGGGAGTCAGATCGGATGGATCTTAATGCATCGGGTGGTAGTTGATTCAATTGAAACTAACAATGATGGAGCAACGACTAAAATCTCCCAAGATTTGGCGAGACCTTGCCATATCCAGCGGAGGTCTCATAAGATCTGGTGAGATCTCCACTAGATCTAGTGGAGATCTCGTTGGATCTATACTAAATCTTTGTTGGAAAATACTTGGATTCACTAGATTTGATGGTTTTCACGGTTGGGTAAAGTGGCTTAAAATTTGGAGGAGGAACCCTCCAATTGACCTATTGGCGTCGGTTTTTAAAGGTGGGGACCCGTTGTCGGTCATCGGAGTAGTCGATTTGGTTCTAACCAGTTTCAACAGGTGGTTGTACAACCCTAACCAAAATACATATGAAAATTTCTATTACTCATAAATCATAATATCAGCCCAAATTAAATGTTTATAAAAGCTTAAGTGTTCCTTACTATACAGAAGTGCTAGTTAAGTTACAAAATTCTTGAGGAAAACAAACTCACATTAGGATGAATTTAGAATCCTTGATCCATTGAAAGATCAGTACTACTTGTCCTAAATAAAGATATTGTTATTGTGTACATATAATTATGCATGTATGTGTATATATGAAGAGAATTTGCAATTTATTGCTAATAAACTAACAAAGCCTTAATTCCTGCATTATTGGGTCAATTACGAATCCTCAATAGATTAATTTGGTTTGCCACATCACATGAGAAGTAGATGAATAATCATTTGCTTCCAAAAAAGTTGAAGAATTTCTTGGGAATCATTTTCCTTAATTTTATTCTATCTGGAGTTATACTATCACCGACGGACACCCTTGGCATAATGATCATTCTGCAAATATAAATGCTTGTGGGGTGTAGGGGGAAGAGTTGTGATTCAAGTCTTTAAAAAGAAGTTTCACACACATAAACACTTAGATTACGCTATAGTATAATTCTATCTCAAAATTTTTTTAAAAAAAGGTTATACTATTTGTTAGACGATTACTTCCTTAATTGACATATCTTTTTATTATTATTATTATTACTTCTACTAATGTTATTTTTGGTATTCCTCTTTTTTTTTTTTTTTCTTTTTCGTTCCCTTAACTTGGATCAACTCACTTTTTCTTACATTTAAAAAAAAATAGGGTGTAAAAATAAATCTAGATTTTGAACATTTGAATTCCACTTTTCTCTCTCAAAAAGAGAGAAAGAGAGAGAGAGAGAGGGTGAGAAGACCAAATGAGATAGAAAGAGAGGAGAGAGATAAAAATTGGAATCCCTTTAGGAGAATTTTCTTTTTATAAAACTTTTTTAAGAGAAAAAAAGTGGAATCTAGATGTTCAAGGTCTAGATTCACTTGTGCACAATTATTATTATTATATTATTATTATTATCATCTAGATCTTCTTATATGTATTAATTGTTCCACTGCAATCATAAATGCTTAATAATTTCGCTATTAGCAATAAATTGCCTCTATACATATGCTTCGTGCACTAAATAATAATAATAATAAATCCATTGCCACTAAATAATAATAATAATAAATCCATTGCCACCGCACATTTTTGGTGTGGTGGTCACTCTACAAGTATAAATGTTTGTGGGGTGTGAGAGGCAATGATCAGGATTCAAGTTTCTAGGAGGGAGCTTCACACACATATACACTTAAATTAGGCTAGAGTAGAAACTCTGTCTTGTATAAAAAAAATTAAAAAATCCATTAAACATATGGTTTTTCTTTTTAATCAAAACACTTTCTAACAACACCTAGTGTGAGTTTGGATAGCGACATGTCCCTGCGTTTGGGCGTTTGCGTTTTTGTGGCTAGGCCTAGTGCACTATTCACAGAACCTGTAAGTACAAAATTCAGCAAATATAACTTCAAAATTGGGAATGGGAGATCAACCTTGCGCTTTCCAAGCTACAACAAATAAGTCAGTATTTAAGGTTATGGTTTTTATCTTTATTTTTTAATTTGATGTGATATGAATTTTGACGCTTATTCAAAACACATGTAACTCCACCAGCCAAAAAACCCGTTTGATATCTCTAGTCTAAACCACACAACAAAAGTAACTCCACTTAGAGTGATTACTATGAATGTGAGATGAGAAAACACTACGTCACAATACTCCGAAAGCACATGATAACCAAACTATCAAATTAGTGAATTTAAACTGAGAAAATCTATAGACTCAGAAAATTTGACACATATTAATATGATTGATTATTAATGATAAGTAAAAAAAGTGATGTTGGTGGTGGGTCCAGATAAGAATCACTTCAAGCTTGCCAACCAGCAATTGCCAAAAATAAAATTTTTGTATATGTAGCATTGCTCATTTAACATACATATCAAACAAAACGTAAGACTCCATACTCCAGAGCCACACCCAATTGTTTCAATGGTTTCCTAATTGCCCCTACGAAAATAAGTAGATTCACACAAATTAACAAAACAACGAAAAAATTAGGGAAAAAAATTGAGGAGAGAGAGAGAGAGAGAGTGGCACTCTATATATGGTGGTTGACGAAAACTTTAAAAGGTAGAGAATGGTTGGTAGTGACAAGCAAAAGTGGTGATGTCCAATTGAAAATATGCAAAATTAGGTGTAATTTATAACTTAAAAAAAAGGACATTATGAAAATATTTTAATAAGTAATATATATTTTTTAATATAGGCATGGAGTGCATCAACCAAGAAATCCGTGGTCAGATGGTCCAGAGTACATTACTCAGTGCCCAATAGAGCCGGCATCAAACTTCACTTATGAGGTTATATTTTCAGATGAAGAAGGAACTCTTTGGTGGCATGCTCATAGTGACTGGACTCGAGCTAGTGTGCATGGTGCTATTGTTGCATTGCCAAATAATGAGACTGGTTATCCATTTCCTCAACCTGATGGAGAAGAGATCATTGTGTTTGGTATGCAAAATTTTCTTAATGTTGGAATTGTTCCTACTTTGGAATTTTAAAAAGTTAAATCATATTTGTTCTCATGTTCTTGATATATATATGTGTGTGTGTGTGTGTACCAGGGTGGTCGATACCGTACCGGTACCGGCCGTACCGTACCGGTCAGTGCACCGGTACCGGTACACTTTTATTTTGTACCGGAAAAAATACCGGCCGTACCGGTTGCATACCGGCCATACCGGCCAATTTCGGAAAATACCGGCCGATACCGGGCGTACCGGCCGGTACAGAAAAAAAACTTTTTTTTTTTTTTTTAGTTTTGTAATTTTTGAATTTTTGTATTTTTGTAAGGACATAATGGTAACTTATTTACACTAACTTATTAATATTATTTGTTTTCTTAGTATGCAATGAACAACTAAGCTTTCTATTTTTTATATTGTGTTTTTTTTTTCCTTTTAATTAATACTAAAGTCTAAAACTATGAATAATTTGTTCTGAATTGAGGTAATGTTTTATGATAAACTTTTATATTTACTATAATATAAGTGAAATATTATATGCTTATAACCATGATTCTAGAGATTTTAGTGTGTGTATATAATATATATATATATATTATATATATATATATATTATATATAAAATAGCGGTAAACCCGAAACGGTACACCGGTATTGACCGGTATCCGAAATATATCGTACCAGTGGCCAAACCGGTACAATCTCCGGTACGGTATTGACTTCCTTGGTGTGTACACACAATGTGAACCTTGAGTCCATGACCAGTAACATAATTATGGATGCAAGTAAAATTGTAAAATCAATTTAGCAATCCGCTAATTCCCCTTTGATTTAAACCTTCCTTTTACTCCTATGAATCCACTCTTTCATCATACTCAGTAATTATTCGTTTATATATATATATATATATATACAAACTCTACTCTAACTTAATCTAGGAGAATTTAGAGAGTATAAATGCATGAAAATTACCACAAAGGGACCTAATCATCTATATTTGTATATGATATATATATATATATATATATATATAATATATATAATATATATATATATAGAGAGAGAGAGAGATTAATTTTAGGTTGTGCTCTCCAAATTTAGAGCAACTCTTCCTATAAGCCCCTTTCTTTTGTTCTATTCATACCTATTCAATATTACTACTATAAAGTGTTGTTATCTATAACAAAAAAGATTTATTTTTATTTTATTGATAGAAATTCATTTAAGATAGATAAAAACAGACCAAATAAATAAATGAAGTACTTGAATCTCTAAATCTAAAATGCTTACATTATTGCTAATTCAATAATAGTTGATTCTTAGTTGACACTTTCACTTTATTTTATACATATTTTTTAATGTTATGGACCCCAAAAAAAAAAAAAAACACATGGGATATAAGATTTCTATTTTTCTCATAACTCTCGCCCTCCTCTACAATCCACTAATTAAGGCATTATTCATGTTTTTCTTTTCTCAACTTAGTCCCTTTCTTAATTTCCAATTTTTCTGTCTGATCCCTTACGCCTCCAAGTATAACGTACTTTTCTTACGTGCACCCTCCAAATTTAATAAAGATTTATAGATTAGAGGGCTTTTCCTCACATCGTTTGGTTTCAAGGTAAAACTTCTTCAGTAAAATTGCTTTATTTTGACACATACTGAGACATACTATAAGAAAACCAAAAGATTTAAAGGGATCAGACTGTGGTTACCCTGACGTAATAGTATGTATAAATATATGAAATGTATGGTTATATTTTGTTATGATTCAAATGTCCCACATGATTTAAGTACAAGTATAATTAAGTGTACATAAGTTTTAGGTCACCCACCCCTTACAGGCAGTTTTTAAGGATGAGTTTTATCTATAAGTTTGTATCACATTTGAAGATGTGTGAATAATTAACTTGCATTTGCAGGATCTTGGTATAAAGGTGACGTGAACAAGGAAGTTGCTGAGGATCTTGAAGATGGAGATCTCACTCCTAGCTCAGATGCTTACACTATTAATGGCCAACCAGGAGATTTCTGCCCATGCTCTAATGGTATGTGGAGACACGTGTACAGTTAGGATAAATAATAATAATAATAATAATAATAATAATAATATTATTATTATTATTATTATTATTATTATTATTATTTATACAATAACAAAGTTGTTGCATTTAGTATTTGTATATAAGACAAGATGGGATTTTAATACAAAGAAACCAAGGATAATATAAAAATAAATTCTTAATTTTACATTAAACTGAAGTAGAAATATGAAAATATAAGGCTATAAAATAACATTAGACATACTCATAATTTTCGCTCACCATTTATCAAGGGAAACAAATCCCTTTGAGAGAAATCAGAGAGGTTCAAAGTCTCAATTGATTTAAGTCAAAATAATTTCGAGCACCATTTCTAAATAAGTAATATTAAAAATATTACAAATTTTACTATATAACTTACTGATATGTCACTAATAACTAAAATGTAATTTTGATGCTAATTTATTATTATATTGTTAATATCAACTAATCATATTCATTGTTATATCAATTTGTAAACTTTTATAGTAAAATTTATGGTATCTTTATCATTTTCCTTTTTAAATACAATCATTATCTGTGGTGCAGAAAGTACATATCGCTGGCAAGTAGATTATGGCAAAACCTATCTTCTTCGCTTAGTCAATGCAGTCATGAACGTAGAGCTTTATTTTGCAATTGCTCAACATAATCTCACCGTGGTAGGATTGGATGGATCATACCTTAAACCCATTGTCACTGATTTTGTCATGCTAAGCACAGGACAAACAATGGATATTTTGGTTACAGCAAACCAACCTCTTGGCCGCTATTACATGGCTGCTAGACAGTATGATAGTGTTAGGTCCGATGTCACAGACTATGACAAAGCAAATGCCACAGCAATTCTTGAATATAGAGACAACTATACTTACTCATCAACTCCAATCTTTCCCAGCAGCCTTCCAACCTATGAAGACTTTGATCCTGCAATAAATTTCACATATCGTTTCAGGAGCCTAGCGAGCCAAAACCACCCAGTAAATATCCCAAAGAACATAACTACCAGAATGTATTTGACAGTTTCTGTAAACAATGTTATATTTGATTATGAGGGAACCAGTAAAACTAATCTTGCTGCGAGCTTTAACAACGTCAGTTGGATTAACCCCTCCACAGATGTACTACTTGCTTATTACAGGTATCTTTTTATCATCTTCCTCTTTCTCTTTACAATTTTTTTTTTTGGGGTTCATATACGGTCAAACTACGCAATAACCTCAAGTAAATGGTATAGAAAGAATTCTCTGGTGTCAAAACAGTATTAGAAGTGAGCTATGCATATTGTGATATACCATATCTAAATGCATGAATATTTATTTAGAGGCTAAAAGAAGTACTAGCAGAGTTAAGGAGTTCTCTAGTGTAAAAATCACAGACTTAGGTCGTAAAAGCTTAAAGCTGTGGCATTGGTTGCACTAAGTGGCTATTTCCTCTTTGCAACAAGTGGTTACATTCTTATTAATTATTAAATTAATATTTTTTAATAACTATTTGGATATATTTTCTCAAATCAAATGATAAAATTTAATGATAAGATTTAAGTTTAGTTTAATTTAGGAAAAATTATATTATCTGAGTTTCAATAAATTTAAAATTATATTCCAACTAAACTTTTATTAACAGAAATTTCAACAAAAAAGAAAAGAAAAGATAATAGATAAATTTTAATTACCTATAACACATATACTTAAGATACATTATATCTTTACGCTAATCAAATTAATATGAGAGACTTGATTGTCAGAACAAAATTAAAATTTATCTCCCTTTCATTGGTAAAATTTATCATAATACTTTTTTTTTTTTTGATTATTATTGTTTTGCTGTCACAATTTGCATTAAATTCAATTACTAACCGTCTAAATTATGGATTATCTTTATTTTTCTTTTTTAAGAAATCCCAATTTTTATGTCCGAAATCATATGATATCACATGCTAATATAAGAAAAGTTGTCTTAGAGATACTGGATACACTAACTCATAGGCTCATAACTAATTGCCACATGTACTGCAACTTTATTATTTAATATATTTTTTTGTGATAATATTAACTCAATAACTTGTTATTAACAGTTTTTTAAAACCTGATTCTATGGTTCGTATCAAAAAAAAAAATTTTAATTGAATTATCATTTTCAGCTTTTAATTTGTATTTTGATAATAAAAACAGAATACATAAAATATGTTTTTCCTTTTACATATGATTCTATATTTAAAATTAATTTTTTAAATTTAATTTATAATATATATTTAATACTTAAGATATATATATTTTTTAGTTTACATATATATAATTATCGATTAAACCTTGCATTGCATGGGCATAATACTGATGTGATATTGATATTAATATAAGGAGTAAGTCTTGAGATATAGTAATCTAAATGCATTAATATTTATTTAGAGGTTAAAAGAAACTTCAAAAGCTCAACTAGTTAACCCACTAGCTAGCGCAATTAAATATAGGTTTTTGTTGAATACTTATTTGCAAAAAATTAGTTAAAGTATAGTTTTAGTCGGAAAATGTGAGGTTTTATAAAATTGTACATAAAGAATTAAGTCAAAAAGTCAGAAGAAAAATTGGTTGCCAAACATACACCCTATATATGTGTATGTGTATATATATATATATATATATATATCAAATCCAAGTAGGATCGGAATGACACTGTATCATAACCTTTTAATTTTTACAGGAACATGAGTGGATTTTACACCACAGATTTTCCGAACTATCCACCGTCTTTTTTCGATTTCATAGCAGATGATGTATCAGATGACAAAACTTTGACAGTTCAAGGGACCAAGGTGAAGGTGTTAAATTATAATACCAATGTGTTTGATGGCTCAGAGGATCATCCAGTACACCTACATGGGTACACCTTTTATGTGGTTGGTTCTGGTTATGGGAACTTTGATAATGAAACTGACCCAAAAGGGTACAATTTGGTTGATCCGCCTAAGATGAATACCGTTTCGGTTCCTAAGGATGGATGGGTTGCCTTGAGATTTAAAGCGAGTAATCCGGGTATGTATGTTAGTTTCTTCCATTTTTTATATTGAAGAACTACTTTTACCTTCTTCTATATAAAACAAGATTGCAATTAATTACACATATATATTGGAATTTGAAAGTACATACAAATGCTAAGAGAAAAGATAAGAAATTCACTAGAGCACTCAAATAATTTGTAAACACTCAAAGAACAATTTGAATCTATTTTTGATTAGAAGTTTTTATGCAACCCAATTTGGAGGAATTCCTCCAAAGTAGATTATGTGGCACCTTATCAAATTGACGTGTGTTCTTGCCCGAAATTACCTAACCCACTTAAACATATGACGTGTGTCCTTGCCCAAAATTACCTAACCCACTTAAACATAGTGGGTTAGGTGACACCTAACCCAGTTTGGAGTAGTTCCGATCCAAATTGAATTGCATACAAACTCTGTCCTTTGACTTATTAGAAATTACGCAGCTATTTATAAGCTAGAATAGGCACATCTATGACCTTCATAATTAGTTGATACATGCATCACTCCAAATACTCATATATGAACTTTATTATTTTCATACATAAATCATATTAAGAATGTGTTCAATGTATCCAAAATTCATGTATATTCTTCCCTTTTGTTGAAATTTTAAGGCACACAAATCTTTAGAGGGAGAATTTAACTAATTAAAAAAAAAAACTCTTCTGAGGAAAGACATGAGAAACAATAGTTCATTAAATTATTGTATTTATATAAATGACTAATACATTATTTTACCTCACTTATTAGGCTTATATCATACATAATTCATAAAATTAAAGTGTATTTAATACATATTCTTAACAACATATAATTTTATATAAATAATTAATGCATAATTTTTTTCATATTATTATAAAAAATGTTGTGTCCATAATATTTTCACAACAAATTTTAGATGTCAAATTATTTTTGACTGTTACTAGTGGGCATGAAACTAATTTTAGTGGTGGGCATATATTAGATTCAATAATAGTTTCTACCAAAGATTTCTTGTGAAAATGTAGACATATCATTACTCTATTAGACTATTATACCATAAGTAGCTCACTAAACCAAAGCATATATCATATTTAAGATATATGCATGACCCTATAAATAAATAAATAAGTAAATCTCTTTAGTATAAGCATTCTTTATTATTATTATTATTATTATTATTGTGGAGACACTTTTTAGTGTCTGTCCAAGCAAGTGTTGCACTTGTACTTGGTTTTGGCTTTTTTCATGAATCCCACATCAAAGAAATACTTTCCCACTTTCTGCCTTATAAGCGTGAGCTAAAGGAAGTAGTGATGGTATACTCCTCTCTTCAGCGCAAGCTTATAAGTGAGAAAGTGGGGGGAGATTTTCTCGATGTGGGACAAGTTCCCCAAGGAGTACAAAAAATAGTGTCCCCACAATTATTATTATTATAAATTTTCACTTTTATTTAGAGAATTCGATACATGGATATTATTGTTTAGTTTTTAGAAGAAAGGACAATAGCAGATTTCATGGTTAAGAATTAGTGTGTGTTTGCTCTAAATTAAAAAACCAGCTTATTTATTTACTATTCAACTTATTTTTACTACTATTTATAGGCTCATTATACTTTTTAGTATTATTCATGAGTCCTACTGTACTATTTCAGCTAACTTTTACTTTTAGATACAGTACTTTCAATAAAAAAAATTTAATTTCAGCAAAATAAGCGGATTTCAAACAGACCCTTAGAAATCCCAATTACATTTGTCATCTATGAAAAATAAGTTTTTTTTTGTTAGTGTTACATTTTTCTTATATGGACTTGTATAACTTTAGGCTTTAGGCATGTAAAATGATATTTATTATTTAAATTATTCAAATTTACAAATTTTTATATGTTTTAATTTTTTTTAAATAGTTTGTTTTAAATATGCAATCTCTAAAATATTTTACGAAAAAAATATTGATCTGTAGTCTGAACTGTTAAAAAATATCACAGTTTAGATTATATATATTAGTCTTTTTTTATAATATATATATACACATATATATGTATATATTATTCTTTATATACATTTAGCTTAGTCCCCTAGAAATTTTTTAAATAATTGGTACAGGTATTAAGAGTGCACTCTTAATACTCATACAACTTCATTAATTTATAATACAAAGTACATTTCTTGTTCAATGTATTCTAAAATCATTTTTGCTTTTCCAATTATAAATGTTCGATTACGTATTCTAACTCTGTTTCATAAATGGATAAATTCTTGCAGGAGTATGGTTTTTCCACTGTCATTTCGAACGACACATAAGTTGGGGAATGGTCACAGTTTTTATAGTGAAAAATGGTGGCACCCTTGAGACGAGTATTCGAGACCCCCCTCCTTATCTGCCTCCTTGTAAAAGTTCATCTACTGGTAAGCTCCAAGGTTATGAGAACTCAGATGGGTATAAATTAAACGCGATTTAATTAGTTGACCATCACTTGAAAATGTTTTTGTTGATCGCTCAGAACCTGAGGGGGTTGTACTTTTGAATAAAATGACATCGTGTAAGTTTGCTTTTCATGATCATAGCTATTTTAAGGTATGATCTTACACCTTGTGTAAAATTGCTTTGAACAACAATTTTGTAACTTTAGATTATAATTTTCCCCAAACTGCAAAAAGGGCTAAGTGTTAAAATGGCAAAGCAGGATGCTTCCTTGCATCAAGGTGATGTTCATTTTGCTAATCAATGCAGCTCACAGCTTCAAGTTGACAAAAACATTGATCGAACAGTTGCTATGACTCTGATAGAAGCAATGCCTCACTATGATCAAGTCCTGTACTCAATTCAATAGTTGTTACCACGTGTGCAAGGATATTGGGAAGCTGATTAGACACGTGTGAATGAGCTGGCATGTGGTTGTAACAGATTTCCCCCCTTTTTGGTAGTTCGTTATTTGACAGTTTTCTTTGCTTACCTTAGACTCTGTATATATAGGATCAGAGCTTGTGTGTAAACACACTTGTATCCATTTACTCTTTAATCAATAAAGGTCCAATTTCTATTTAGAGTGAGAGCATAAGTTTTTACACTAAGAAATAAAAAAGGAAAAAAAAGAACTTGCGGTATAAGAACAAGTTTCCTGTTTCCAACTCTCTCACAACTTATAGAGTAGCATCTTAATAATTTTTCTTCTATTCTTTCCGTAACAACTTGACACATATTATATTTGTAAACTAAATTATAAAGGTAGAAGTAGGTTTAAGTTAGTTTAACTGATAAAATTCTTTATTTTCGAATAAGAGATATGAGGTTTATTCTCTGTCTGCACCAAAAATCAATTGGCGTCTTGATATGATGATAAAGAGTAATAATTAATTAAGAGCAGACATCATAAGTTAAAACTATAAAAATAAAATCAGTTCACAAACACACTAGGCCTTCCTTTCTAGCCAAACTTGTTAGTTTTATCTTGACGGTAACATATCCAAAGTGAATTCAGGTCTTCAAGGGAGCAACAAAAACACATTTTAAGCTTGTGCCGCTTCTTCCTACAGCTTTAAGGAAGGTTAATGCAAAGGACACATAGTTGTTTGTCAACATAAGCAAATGCCTCAACCAAATATTTCAATAACTAATTCAACATGTCGTATTTCTGTAAGTCAAGGTGTATAGAAGTATACAAATATTCAATTCTATGGGAGGAACAAAAATAACAGATGGAACCGTAAAAGGGATTTTCCTTGGTCGATCAAACATGATAACTGCTGCCGATTATGAACTTAAGGTTAGGTGTTTGATGGATAAAATATGTGCCTCCCCATTCCATGGGTAGAGAGAAGTTTTTCCGAAACTGGGAATGCCTATACTATTTGTGATCAGTGGAAGGAAATTGGTACTAATTGGTGATCAATGGTGCTTTTGTGTTGTGAATCCCCTTCAATTTATAGAGGTGTAGCTTAAGGTTGTAGAGTTCAATTTTCATTTTGAAAAAGTATATTGTTGCCAAGAAATTGAAGGAAAAGAAAAGAAAGTGAGGGTCGGATTATTTTCAGGGCCAAAATTGGGAATTAACCCTGTTTGCCAAACAATATAATTAGTAGGCATTGTTACAAAACTATATTTTTTACTAACATCTCGAGTCTAAAAAACTCGATTTTAGGCCTAAAAATCGAGTATTTGGGGGTTGATTTTCATGTTCTGATCAGGTTTGAGTTGGCACTTTTTCCATGTGACGTCCACCTGGAAATCGAGTCTTAAAGACTCGATTTATATCTGTAAAACAAAAAATTTCAAGTGTCTGGAGTTCAAAACACAGATCAACCACCACCAAAAAATAAGCACAGACCAGCCATTATCAACCCATAAATCCGAGCATTAATCCAACAATTCAACACAAATCCAACCAAATCCACCCCCAACAACCACCTAAAATCCAGATTAAAAAAATAAAAACCCCAAAACCCGCAACCCATTTGGCTTGTTGATCGGGGTTCTCTGCAAAAAAATCCAAAAACCTACAACCCTAATACTTGATTCTAGGGTCAGATTGATCAAGTGGTTGTGGGTTGATGCTTGGGTCACGCGGCGTGGGTCTAGCGCGGTGGTGTGGTGGTGGCGTGGTCCAGCTGGATCGGGCGGTTTGGGTGGCTGTGGGTTGGTTGGATCGGGTGGCTGTGGGTTGATGCTTGGGTCGCATGGTGTGGGTTTGGCGCGGTGGTGCAGTGGTGGCGTGGTTCGGCTGGATCGGGCGGTTTCGGTGGCTGTGGGTTGGCTGGATCGGGTCGTTGTGGGTTGATGCTTGGGTCGCGCAACGTGGGTCTGGTGCGGTGGTGCAATGGTGGCAAGGTCCGGCTGGATCGAGCGGCTGTGGGTTCTTTGGCTTTTGGTCGGGTCTGAATGGTGGCGTAGGGGTTTGTCGTGGTCTGATGAGGAGTAGGTAAGGTGGGGTGGGTGGGGTGGTGTACATGAGAGCTGAACATGTTCTAATTGTTTTGTAAAGGTGGGCTTATAAATCAAGTCTTACAGACTCGATTTCTAGGTAGACATCACGTGGAAAAAATACCAACTCAGACCTGATCAGAATATGAAAATTGACCCTCAAAGACTCGATTTTTAGGCCCAAAATCGAGTCTTTTAAACTCGAGATGTTAGTAAAAAATATAGTTTTGTAACAGTGCCTACTAATTATATTGTTTGACAAACAGGGTTGATTTCCAATTTTGGCCTTATTTTCAGGTTCCGATCTTCTACTTGGGGTAGTCATCTCTTCAATAATGCAAGATAGCCATCGAAGTTAGATGACAAATTCTAGCATAGATAACACTAAGATGACTTGAGAGGTCACCATAATGGACCTCTAGGCTGTAGCACCAGAGGTCTAAGAAAAAGACCTTTGTGGCTTTGTGCATATAGAAGAATTCTTTACTCTTTGCAATGCACCAATTGTCCAAAACTCTAGTGTGGTGTCTGGAATAGTTGCACTATCTTAACGGGCCATTTGAACTTTGAATAATTGGATAAGAGCAATACTCCAGCCTTAATAGTATTTGTTGGGCTCTTCTCAAGATGAAGATGGCCAATTGCGTGTGAAGTGACAATCACAAGGTCATATATGTTGGGAAAAAATTCTATATAATTGTGAATAAATTTCAGCAAGCACACCACACAACCACACAAGAACACAAAGATTTATGTGGAAATCCTTTCTCCTTGAAAGAAAAAACCACGAGACAAATTTCGAATAATTTCACTATATTAAGTAGAGATTACAATACTTAGAGATACAACTTGAGCAAAAAAAACTTTCTTTTTCTTTTCACTCACTACTCTCTTCCTTGCTGTATATCTCTTACAATTTTCTCTTACTCTCTTTATTTTTATTCTCTTTTGCTTGCTCTCACTCACGCAGTTCTTCAAGACTGCACTTAGTCCTCACTTTCTCTGGGACTTCACCCTTTACTAAATGGCCGAATGACATTACTTTTATTTCTTCATCCTTTTCTTCCTTCCGCACTCTTCACATTAAGTCACAATAAATGCAAGCCAACTTGTCTTAACTTTTTTGTACATAAAGATAACTTTAAGGATCCGTTTGGATATAACTTATTTTGCTAAAAACTGAAAACACTGTAGCAAAATAATTTTTAAATGTGTGAATAGTGTCTTGGGACCCATTTTTAATATTTTTTAATAAAGTGGTAGTGGGTCCCATGAACAGTGTGTAAATAGTGCATGAACAGGCATAAACAGTAAAAAACACTGATAGACGTGATGGAACGCTTCTCAGTAAAATAAAATAAAAAGCTAAAAACGCAAACGCCAAAACGCAGCCGCTATCCAAACGCTGCTTAATGTTCTCATTGGAAAGCTTCTCCAGCAAGTTCAATTTTACTCTGCTGACTTCTTGGCAATTTTTTCAACAAGCTTATTAATTGAGCTAAGACAAAGTGTAGGCTAGACCCACGTGGTGCAATGCATACCGAACAAGCTCCCCCTCCAGTCCAGACTGAGGAGATCTTTGATCCAACTCTTCAGTTAGAATTCATTCCGGCCAAGCCAACACCAAACTCAACCTTCTTCATTAGCTTCACTAACACTAAGAAAATTTCATCAAAATTAATACCTTTCATTCTCAAATAGTTTATTTCACCTTGGATATCCTTAATCCAATTTCTTAGCTTCCCCTCATCAGAAGCCCAAATATTCTCAAAGCTAGCTACTTGATGTTCTTTAGTACACCTCCTTTCATGAGGTTCAACAATCTTCAATGGAGGATATTGCTCCCTTGCTATCTTTCACCTTATCATTATTCCTAGCATCATATATTTTGCATCAAATATCACTTCATCATTTGAACCATTGTCAAGTAGAGAGAATCTTGGCTACAATACCATTAATTCCAACTCTCAACTGTGGAGTTTTCTCAAAAAATTTGACCGCATTGGACTTTTTCTTACAAGCCCTCACATGAGTCCTATACATACCACAACAAGCACGTCCTCTTGCATTAACCAATAATCCTTTAGAAAGTTTCCATCTTCCATTGCCAAGATGGTTACTATAACTTGCTCGATCAATAGCTGAAGTAGAAAACACATTCATCCTTAAATCTAGAACATGTCGCACATCCTTTAACATCAACGTGCAACCAACGTTGGTCTTAATGCACACATTACCAATTCCCTCAATTTTTGAATAATTGGAGTTACCCATCTTCACGACACCAAAGTCGCCCGCTTTTGTATTTGGTGAACAACCCTTTTGTGGCAATAACATGGTGGGAGACTGTTGAATCAACAACCCACTCCATATCATTCTTAGAAACATGCTCACATTTTTGCTCTTCAAGAGAGAGCATCACAACATCCTCATGAAACACAACTGCTGCAATATTCTTCTCATTATCATTCTTTTCATCTTTCTCTTCAGTTTGCTCTTTATTCTAATGCCAACAGTTTCTTTTTATGTGACCCTTTTTTCTCACAATGGAAGCATTCTCTCATCTCTTTAAACTGAGATCTATCTTTTGATTGTGACCTGTCATTAAATTTAGCCGGATCATCAAGCCCTTTGCTTTTATTTCTGCCCCTATTCTCCATGGAAAGAGCTTGATTGTGTGCATTGTTTATACCCTCATCTTTTCTGCGAACCTCTTTACTTAGAATCAAATCTCGAATATCATCATATTTGAGTTTGCTCTTCCCTACAAGACTACTCGCTGCCATTCCCATGGCCTCCCAATCGTTTGGCAATGAAGCCAAAACAATCAAATCAATGCCCGAATCTCATCATCAAAATCAATCTCCATAAAGGACAATTGATTTGTGATGGAATTAAACTCATTCAAATGCTAAGCCACAGGAGTACCTTTTACCATCTTCAAATTAAACAACTTCTTCATCAGATGCACCTTGTTGTTAGCCGAAGGCTTTTCATATATGCTAGACAAAGCTTTCATAAAGTCCACTGTGATCTTTTCCTTCACACCATTGTGTGCAACTAACTTTGTTAGAATTAATCGCATAATTCCTAGTACCTACCTATCAAGAAGATTCCATTCTTCTTCTTCCATACTATCTGGCTTCTTCCCCAAAAGAAGAAGATGTAATTTCTTCCCATACATATAATCTTCGATCTACATCTTCCAATAGCCAAAGTTTGTGCCGTCAAATTTCTCAATTCCTGACGTCTGTCCTTCTTCTCCAACCATTGCTCCCAATCGAACCTATGCTCTAATACCACTTATTGGAAAAAATTCTATATAACTGTAAATAAATTTCAGCAAGTATAACAGAAGCACAACCACACAAAAACACAAAGATATACATGGAAACCCTTTCTCCTTGAAGGGAAAAACCACAGGACAAACTCAAAATAATTTCACTATATTAAGTAGAGATTACAATACTTAGAGATACAACTTGAGCAAAAAAAAACTCTCTTTTTCTTTTCACTTACTGCTCTCTTCCTTAGTGTATATCTCTCACAATTTTCTCTTACTCTCTTTATTTTTCTTTTTTCTTTTGCTTGCTCTCACTCATGTAGATCTTCAAAATTTCACTTAGTCCTCAGTTTCTCTAGGACTCCACCCTTTACTAAATGGCCGAATGGCCTTCCTTTTATTTCTTCATCCTTTTCTTCCTTCCACACTCTTCACATCAAGTCATAATAAATGCAAGCCAACTTGTCTTGACTTTTATACAAATAGATGACTTCAATTCTTCTCATTGGAAAGCTTCTCCAGCGAGTTCAATTTGCTTTGCTAACTTCTTGGCAATTTTTGAACAAGCTCATTTTATGAGCTAAGACAAAGGGTAGGCTAGACCCACGTGGTGCAGTGCACACCCAACAATATATAACATGCATAAGCAGTTAAGAACCATAGCACCATAGCTACATTGGGGCAAGTCATTAACTTGGCTATTTATCTAGAAAAATAAGTTAATGGTTAAAAGGTTTGACTGACCATTAGAGAATGAAGTTGTATCTAATTGTTGTGATTTTCAAAAAACTGATTGAATATATCTACCTCCTACTCCCTTGCCTCCAATTAAAATGGGAGTGGGGACACAAATAAAAAGTTTATGCATTTAAGGAATCATACAAATATAGTTATACTTTCAAAAGTTCTAGTACCACAAATTAAGCTACAATTATTCACATCGTGAGTAGTGGATCCATATCAAAGTAAAAGGTAGTCAATTACAGTCTGCCATATAAGATACTTCCTCTGTCCCAATTTGTTTATCCTATTTGAAAAGTCAAACTTTTTAAGGGAACATTATTTATTATCTTGTCTGCCTTATAAAAATGTATAAGTTTACAAAATTACCCTTAAATAAATTTATCATATTTTTTTAAAAAGAGTTATTCTTAATAAGGCAACTAAAAAGGTACCCCAATTAGATTGATTTTTTAAATATTTGTTAGTTTTTTTTTCAAATATTGTAGTTTTGAATTTAAAGTAGGGGTATAATAGGAACACTAGTAAATTAATAACTTTTTTTTTAGAAATATGACAATACTTTGAAACATCCCAAAATGAAATAGAGAACAAACAAATTAGGATGGAGGGAGTAATTATGACAAAAGTTTTGGTTTAGTTTGTGGCAGTAGAATTACTTTTATGCTTTTGTTTTAAGTTCCCCCCCCCCCCCCCCCCGCGTGCGCGCGCGCACAGTTATCTAACTTCTTTGATTTATGTATTTACTTTTAATTTCATTTTGTTTTATCTAATAGAACTAGCATTCGAGGATGCAAAAATGTTCTATTTTACACTTTAAAAATCTACTTTATCTATTTTACCATTCTATTTTACAACTCACTCTTCATCCCAGTTTCATTTTTAAGCACTAGCAATGGGGGATGTAAAAAAAGAACCTATTTTACATCCTCAAATACTACTTTATCTATTTTACCAACTCACCCAACAATACACCCAACATCCTAATTTTTATCTTTACATACAACCCAATAAAATATTATAAACTATCCTATTAACTCATTCTCTCCCTTTTCTCTCATCTCTCTCTTTCATCTTTTTTATACTTTCATGTACTTTTATATTTACTTTTATGTTGAGGTTGTATATATACAACCTTATTCATGGTTGCTAAAAACTTTTAACAACCCACCCCCAGATGAAGCTCAATTTGAGCGGGTGGGTTGCTAAAATAGCAACTTGGGGGGTTTTGCATCCCCCAATGCTAATACTTTGTATTTAAACAAAATAAAATAATTTTTCTAAAAAAATAATTCAATAATTGAGGGTGGAGGTTCACTACTTGTTATTTGTTAAATATTTAAAGGATGTTATTATGAATTCTAAATAATAAGTGACAAAATCTAACACTCTTTAAAAAAAATTATAAATTAGCCAAAATCAATCACTACTCGTAAAATATTTCATAATTGTCAAAGTGGCAAGTTGTGAAAAAAAATATTGTGAATTGGGTTTCGGTGATCATTTTGGTTTGTCTTTTAGAATAGAGAATTTTGGTATCATTCACTAGTTCGGGATCATTGACACAAAAATATATATTTAACATTAACACTTTTATTCTATCATCATCAATAATATTGATGATGCAATGAAAATCAGTAGGCTGGATGCTTCGGACTTGAGAAGACCACTGGTTCTTTCGGCGGCTTGAACAAAGAAAGAAAAGCAAATCAAAGGTGACCGGGGTTGCCGGCCGAAAACCCTCCGATGGTAAAGTTAGTTTTTCTCTCCATATTATGAGTTCCAACTTTTCTGGAGTAAAAATTCACATACCTGGGTTTGTCTGAAACAGCCTTTATATAATGTTCTCATGGGCGGTTACCAAAATATAAACTTCTCCTGGCTTCAAGGAGAGATGGGGCTCGTAACTTGCATAACCGTTTGGAGGTTATGCTCTTGTTTCACAACGGATACCTGGCGGTTATGCGTGGGATAAGGGACTTTCATCTTACTCGGAGATTTTTCCTAAGTACGATGCCTTCGTCCTGGAGTTCCTTGGTCGAATGCGCCTGTTAATTCCAAGCGTAACATCCTAGTCCGCTGGTCTGTGTGTGGACGAGTCCTCAAAGGGTAGTCAGTGCGCATCCCATGGACGAGATATGTCGCTTCACTACCACCCTATGGACGTCCTGGTCTGCTACCCTCGTCTTGAGGATAACTTCTGGACGGCGTCTGGGGTGATGGCCGTCCAGGGACGGCTTGAGTGTTTTACCCCACATCAGTTGCCCCTCGTCCAGGAGTTATGCGATGTATCAACAGATTTTACAACGCACCACGTGTCGCCCACCCATAGGAGGTCAGCTAACTAGTTTATTCCTCCGAGGCACGCGCCACGTGTCGACTGATTGGGTCCGTCGTTACAGTTACCGAGACTTTTCTGCTTATAAATAGTGGTTTCTCGCTCATGCCCCTCTCACTTTTTCAAATTTTCTGCTTTGACACTCTCGTCCGTCGCCTCGTCTAAGAATATCCTCAGCGTCCTTAGTTTCTCTCGTCTAGAGCCAGGTAATCTTTTACACTTTCTTTAGTTTTCCTTTTCAAGTGTTTAGGACGTTTCAATGGCCTCCTGCTCGTCTAGCGACAGTGTGGTCAGGGCCATAGACGAGTACCACGACGACTCTGATTGTGACACCTCTAGGGACGCCAGTAGTAGTAGTGGTCACACAATCGAGGAATACACATCTGGTGTTCCCGGAATCCCTGTAGATGCTTTTCAAGAAAGTATTAGGACGAGGACAGCCTCAGGGGCTGATACCTCGACGAGCTCCCCACCGTCCTCACCTTTAGACGAACAGGAAACCGTATACAGTTGTTCTTTAGAGATTCTTCAAGGACGGACGAGAGGAGGTTAGATTCCCTTAGGACCTGGTTTCAAATTCCTGATGATTTAAACCCTAGGCTAGCTGCCCCAGGTGAATGGTGTTGTCAGCCTTACTTTGGAATAGGTGTTTATGAAGCCTATTTGTTAGGGGGGCTCAGACTTCCTTTAAATGCCTTTGCTAGGGAACTACTCACTAGGCTGGGCTTGGGAGTGTGTCAGCTTAACCCCAACGCATGGAGACTAATTGTCTCCATGCAAGTCTTATGGATGGAGGTATTGACGGGGACCGTCCTATCACCGTGGACGAGTTCTTGTATTGCTATAAACCCTCCGAGATAAATCAATCTCGAGGCTTTCATCAGTTCACAGCCAGGGGCAATGACTGTAGACTGATTAAGTCCTTGCCCTCGTCTGACAGAAACTGGAAGACAGAATTTTTCTTCGTCTCTGGTTTCTGGGCGGGGCATCCCGTCGAGGTTGGTAGAGACTCATTTGCTCCGTATACTGGAGAAATAGGGAACCTTCGTCAGAAGGTATGTCACGTTCTTTTGTTTCTTTTGTATATACTTTCTATTTGGACGATGGTCTGACCTTGATTTTTTTTTTTTTTTTTTTTTTTTTTTTTTTTTTTTTTCAGCCGTTGGACGACCTTCCTTGAGCAAGTTCCATCGTGACCGCGTCCACAGGGCCCGTCTGCATCCTGAACGAGATTTTCACTCGTTAGTGACCCTTAAGCGTCTACACGTGGGGACTTGGCCCTGAACCGTCCGTCGAAGCTCTAGCACACGAGTTAACTACCCGTAGACGTGAGTGCTCCTCTATATTTTTTCCATTTTTGTTTATGATCACTATTTGTATTTATTTATTATTTTATTTTTTAGGAATGGCAACCATGAAGGAAACAGGGGAAGGAGGTTGTCAGCGAGGTAGCCAGAACTGAGCCTCGTCCTGCTTCTGGGGGAAGAGGAAAAGCCTATCCAAACACGTGGACTTGGCTAGCTTGCCGAGCCGTCGAGGAAAGAAGGCTAAGTCCGGGCCGTCCAGGACTGAACTTCCTCCACAGCCTCCCGTCCTGGTTGACATTGATTCGTCCACGCCCCTCAGCACCACTCCGTCCAAGTCTCCCTCCTTGAGTTGTCCCAGCCTCCCCAAAGAACTTCTACCAATTTATTGGAGAACGAGGACCTGGCTTGGGAACGGTTCCAAGAGGCTGTGAAGGGAGAGGACGTAGCTGCGTGCTACGACATGTCCTTGAAAGAGTTCGAGCATTCTGGCGTCCATGATCTCTTCAAGGTGAGCAACTTTGCCTCGTCCTGATTTGTTTAGTTGACCCAATATTATTGCTACCATTTGAACTTTCTATTCTTTTATGCAGGCAATGTCCAAGTTCATAGCTGCGTCCAGGCAGGCCACAGAGATGGACAAACGAGGATCCTTCTAGAGAAAAGGATAGAAGAGATCAAAAACGACTGCAGGACGTGGGCGGAGGTGGCGAACAAAGCCAAGGACGAGGCTGAGGGGTTGAGGACTTTGGTTGGAGAGCTGAAGTCTGACGCTGCCAGGAAGGACGAGCGTCTTGAACTTCTTCAGAAGGAGAACGAAGAGCTGAATCTACTCCTGAAGAAAGCTAAAGACGAGGCAGTGGAGGAGTTCAAGGCGTCCAAAGAATTCACTGACCTGATGGATACTAACTACGCAGCAGGGTTTGAGGACTTCAGAATGGACGCTATGGACAACTTTCCTGAGGTTGACTTTAGCACCATTAAGCTAAACCTTGCTGCTGCTACAAGTTCTCTCGTCCATACAGGCTCAGACGATGTCAACGTCGAGGACGACGCCTCCACCAGACCACCCCAGGACGACCCTAACGTTGATGCCCCTTCCTCTTGAAGAAGTTGTTATTGCTATTTAGCTTTCTTCTTTCTCTTCACTTTTTTTATTTTATTTAAAATGTATTCGAGAACTTTTTTTATTTTATGTTAAGTACAATTCCCTCGTCTAGAGTGTTCTAGACGAGCTTATGAACAATGTTTATTACTGTTTATTTTATAAGGGTTTTTGGACGGTGGCCGTCTACCCTTTTCAAGTTAAAGGATATTTTCCTTGTTTGTCACCACTTATGTCATTGTCCTTTAAATTATGCTCAAGTGTTGAATGACCGTCTACCAACTTTTTATGGACGACCCACTTAGGACTGGTGGTGATTGCATTATTCTGGCCTGTCCTTTAGGCAAATATTATTCACCCTCTCGAAAGCAATTTATAATGTTTACACTTTCTCGTCTTGACGAGTGCTTTGTATCTCTTAAGGCTTACTTTTTTTTCTTAGACGAGTGGGCTTGGCCCAAGGAAAACTTGGGACGAGCAGTCAGCCTCTTTCTATCCTCTTTTTCCCCTTTTTTTTTTTTAAGAAGTTTGGACGAGAAGGCCTTGGCATTTTTCCTCTGCTTTGTCCTCACCCTTTTTTTTTTAAGAAGTTTGGACGAGCATGCCTTAGCATTTTTTTTCTTTGCTTATCCCCATTAAAGAAATCTTAGACAGTGGGCCTTGGCCCAGGAAAACTTAGGACGAGCAGCTTTCTATCCTCTTTTCCTCTTTTTTTTTTTTAAGGAAGTTTGGACGAGAAGGCCTTGGCATTTTTCCCTCTGCTTTGTCCTCACCCTTTTTTTTTTAAGGAAGTTTGGACGAGCATGCCTTAGCATTTTTTCTTTGCTTATCCCCATTTAAAGGAAATCTTAGACGAGTGGGCCTTGGCCCAAGGAAAACTTAGGACGAGCAGTCAGCCTCTTTCTATCCTCTTTTTCCCTCTTTTTTTTTTTTTTAAGGAAGTTTGGACGAGAAGGCCTTGGCATTTTTCCCTCTGCTTTGTCCTCACCCTTTTTTTAAGGAAGTTTGGACGAGCATGCTTAGCATTTTTCTTTGCTTATCCCCATTTAAAGGAAATCTTAGACGAGTTTGTCTTCGTCCCAAGATTTTATTTAAGCATTTTTTCTTCGTCCGTGGACATTATCAGGGAAACTGGAATTCAAACGCACAAGAAATCCACACCATATCATTACATGAACATTGTTCACAAATTTGGCACACGCCTATAAGCTAGCGCCTTATTATGATATCAAGTACATAGCATCGTCTTTCATAAGCCAGTACATAAGTAGTGCAAAAGCTTAGGAACTAGTGCACTTTTATTCATAATACACCACAACAATAGTAGAAGCACAAGCAAACATAAGCAAACACGCAAATCATAACTGTAATTTGCCATTGTCTTCCCTCGTCCCCGCTGGTCACTGATAGTACCTTCGCAGATGTTCCACGTTCCAAGGATGCTCCAACTTTCGCCCGTCCAGGGCTTCCAGGTAGTAGGACCCCTGCCTTTTGCAGTTGACCACCCTGTAGGGTCCTTCCCAATTGGGTCCTAGTTTTCCATGAGCTGGGTTCCTGGTCGCCAGGGAGACCCTTTTGAGGACAAGGTCCCCAACATTGAACCGCCTGGGTTTTACCATAGCGTCATGCTGTCTGGCCATGAGATTTTTGTACCTTGCCATTCTTTGCTCCGCATCCATTCTTACCTCATCAATAAGATCGAGGTCAAGGCGAGGCAGTTGTTCCCCGTTGTCTTTCTCCTGGTACTTCATCACTCGGTGACTTGCCATATGGACCTCCGCTGGTATAACAGCTTCGCTCCCGTAGGCTAGTTTAAAGGGGTTTCCCCTGTCGGAGTCCGTGCGGTCGTCCTATAGGCCCATAGAACACCTTGCAGCTCGTCTGGCCATATCCCTTTTGCCCCCTCAAGCCGAGTCTTGATGATTTTCAGCAGGGATCGGTTTGCCACTTCTGCTTGTCCATTTGCCTGTGGATGGGAGGGTGAAGAGTAGTGGTTCTTGACTCCAAAATGGTTGCAAAAATCCCTGAAAGGTGTGTTGTCGAACTGACGCCCGTTGTCAGATACCAATACCCTGGGTACTCCAAACCTGCATAGGATATTCTTCCATACAAAATTCTTCACGTTCTGCTGAGTGATTGCTGCAAGAGGCTCGGCTTCTACCCACTTAGTAAAATAGTCTATTGCTACCACCAAAACTTCATCTGTCGGATTCCTACGGGGAAAGGGCCCAAGATATCCAGCCCCCATTGTGCAAAGGGCCATGGGGCCGTCATTGGGGTCTGGTATTCCGACGGCTGTCTAGGCACATTGCTGTAACGTTGACATTGGTCACATCCTGACATAGGCCTTAACGTCTGCCTGCATTGTTGGCCAATAGTAGCCGGCACGGACGACCTTATGGACAAGGGACCTTGCCCCTGAATGATTTCCACACGATCCTTCATGAACTTCCCTTAGAACATAGTTGACTCGTCTGGAGCCAAACATCTTAAATAGGGTTGGGAAAAGCCTCGTTTGTATAACACTTCATTAATGAGAACATACTTGGCCGACCTGACTCTTAGCTTTCTTGCCTCGTCTTTGTCTTCTGGAAGCCTCCCATCCTTGAGATAGATTATTATTGGACTCATCCAATTCTCTTCTCCTTCTATCTGCTGTATGTCAGGGATGTCTATGCTCGGCATGTACTGGACGTCGTCTAACGCGTCTATGACCCCTGCCGAGGCGGCTTTCGCCAAGGCGTCTGCTTCTGCATTTTCCTCCCTGGGAAGTTGAATAAAACTTATGGCTGAAAATTTTGGGCAAGGCGTTTCACTTTGTCAAGATACTTCTTCATCCGATCCTCCTTGACGTCACACATCCCATTTACTTGGTTCATTACCAGCTGAGAATCTCCTCTGATTGTTAACGACTCGGCTCCTAAGGACTTGGCTAATTCCAACCTTTGAGTAGAGCCTCGTACTCAGCCTCGTTGTTGGTAGTTGGATATTGCAGGCGGGCAGCATATTCCAGCTTGTCACCTTCAGGGGACTTCAATACAATTCCAAACCCTCCTGCATGCAGTGTGGACGATCCATCTACATTTACCACCCACGTTGCATTTCCTTCGTCCGTGCTTAGGTCGTCCTGACTGGGGGTGAATTCTGCGATGAAATCTGCCAAAGCTTGCGCTTTTATTGTGTTCCTCGGGAGGTACCTGACATCAAACTCACTGAGCTCAACCGCCCACTGTATCAGCGCCCCGCAGCTTCCAACCTGCTCATCGCCTTTTTTATGGGGTGGTCTGTCAGGACGTTGATGACATGTGCCTGAAAATAATGCCTCAGCTTCCTAGAAGCCGTGATCAATGCGAAGGCTAATTTCTCCATCATTGGGTATCGTCCTTCCGCTCCTCTCATCGCGTGGCTTGTATAATAGACCGGCTTCTGAACTCTCCCCTCTTCTCTGACAATGCTGAGCTTACTGCATGTGGGACACTGCCAAATACAAGTACAACTCTTCCCCAGGTTCAGACGGACTCAATAATGGGGCCGTCATTAGATATGTCTTCAAGTCTTGGAAAGCCTTTTGACACTCATCCGTCCATTCAAAAGCCTTCCTAAGAATTTTAAAGAAAGGTAAACATTTGTCAGTAGCTTTCGACACAAACCTGTTGAGGGCGGCAACTCGTCCTGTGAGGGACTGGACTTCCTTGATGTTCTCGGCGGCTCCATATTCAATATCGCCTGGATTTTATCCGGATTCGCCTCAATTCCTCTGTGCGAGACCATAAACCCCAAGAACTTACCCGACGAGACCCCAAAAGCACACTTGCTCGGATTTAACTTCATGTGGTACCGTCGCAACGTGTCAAAAGTCTCTTGAAGGTCGTCAAGATGTTTATCCTCGTCCTGGCTCTTCACCAGCATGTCGTCCACGTAAACCTCCACATTTCGCCCGATTTGAGGACGGAACATATGGTTAACCAGTCTTTGGTAAGTTGCCCAGCGTTCTTCAAACCAAAAGGCATAACCTTGTAGCAATACAAACCTTGGCTCGTGACGAATGAGGTCTTCTCCTGATCTGCTTCATTCATCTGAATCTGGTTATACCCCGAGAAAGCGTCCATGAAGCTAAGTATCCTGTGACCTGCCGTTGAGTCCACTAACTGGTCAATGCGCGGCAATGGGTAGCTATCTTTGGGGCAAGCTTTGTTCAGGTCAGTGAAGTCCACGCACATCCGCCACTTGCCATTGGCCTTCTTGACCATGACTACGTTCGCCAACCAGTCTGGGTAATGAACTTCTCGGATAAACTTCGCGGCGACCAACTTCTGTACCTCTTCCTTGATGGCATTGTCTCGCTCGGGTGCAAAAACTCTTCTCTTCTGACGTACTGGTTTCGAATAGGGGCATACGCTCAGGCTATGGGTAATGACATTCGGATCAATGCCAGGCATATCCTCATGGCTCCATGCAAAGATATCGAGGTTTTTCTTCAGAAACTGAATTAAAACGCGCTTTGCCCCCTCTTCCATGTTTGCCCCGACTCTGGTATACTTCTCGGGCTGGATGTCGTCCAAAGGGACATCCTCTAATGCTTCGGTTGGCTCGGCCCCGACCCTTCTTCCGTCTATACTCATTGCCTGCATGTGCTCGTCCATGGCCAGCATGGCTAAGTAGCATTCTCTGGCGGCCAGCTGGTCTCCTTGCACTTGGCCTACTCCGTGCTCGGTTGGGAATTTGATGGACAGGTGGTAGGTAGAAGTTACCGCTTTCCAGCTGTTCAAAGTTGGCCTTCCAATAATCGCATTATACGACGACGCACAATCAACAACAAGGAAATTCACCTCCTTGGTTATCTGTTGCGGATATGTCCCAACGATCACTGGCAATGTGACGGTGCCCACAGGTTGCACCTTCATTCCTCCGAATCCTACCAACGGCGAGTTCACTGGTCGAAGCCGATCTCGTCCTAGCTTCATTTGTTGGAATGCGGGGTAGTAGAGAATGTCTGCAGAGCTACCATGTCTATCAGAACCCTCCTGGTTGTGTAGTCAGAGATGAGTAGAGTGATGACTATCGCGTCATCATGTGGGTGGTGAATTCGTCCTGCCTCTTCGTCCGTGAAAGTGACAGCCTGTTGGTCTACCTCCCTCGTCCTGGTAGGTGTCCAGACTGTTGGATGTTCTGCACCACCCTGAGGTATGTCTTCCTTGACTTGGACGACTGCGCTGTAGAGCTTCCCCTATAATTACCCGGATTTCTCCAGTGGAGGGCGCGACGATTCTTCCACCTTGGCCTTCATTTTCTCATCTCTCTGTCTCGTCCAAGGAAGTTCCTCAACTTTCCCTGTCTAATGAGATTTTCTATCTGCTGTTTCAAGTCAAAGCACTCGTCTGTATCATGCCATGGTCCCGGTGAAAACGACAGTACTTGCTCCTATTCCGCTTGTTGGGGTCTCCCTTCATTTTGTCCGGCCACTTCAAGGACGGATCATCCTTGATCTGCATAAGGACCTGCTCTAATGGCATAGCCAGGGGCGTGTATTGCTGATTCCTTGCAGAGGAACTGGCCTTCTTACCATCCTTATCCTTTCTCTCGTCTACCCGAACTTTCTTTGGATGAGGTCCTGGTCAGGATGGCGATGGTAGCCCGATTCGAGCGCTCTGCGCGTTTTCTCTTCTTGGCTATGATGGCATCTTCAGCATTCATAAAATTCTGGGCCGAATGGACAAGCTCGGCCATAGTCTGTGGTTCCTGCTCGTAGAGCTTATGAATGAACAAGTCCGAATTGACCCCGTTGTGGAAAGCGGCCAGCAGTAACTTGTCACATCTCGTCCACCGTTAAGGCTTCCTGTTAAACCGAGTGATAAAAGATCGCAAACTCTCATTGTCCCCTTGCTCTATAGTCAGCAGGCTGGAAGAGGAACGTTTATGACGCTGTCTTCCAATGAAGTTGTTGACAAACAGCTTACTCAGTTCTTCGAATGATCCCACTGAGTTTGGGGGAATCTTACTAAACCACACTCGCGCTGGTCCCTTGAGTGTGGTGGGAAAGGCTCTGCACATGATCTCGTCTGGGACCCCCTGCAGGTGCATGGTCGTCTTGAAAGTTGCAATGTGATCGCAAGGGTCACGATTCCATCGTACGAGTCTAAAGAAGCATTTTGAACTTCGGGGGTAGAGGGGACTGTTGATGGAGCTGTGAAAGGGGAGTCCGTTCGGTGACCATATCACGACTGGGTTTGCTCGCTCATGTTTTCCCTCATTTCCTCCATGGCCTTTCTCATCTGGTCCATTTCTTTTTCCAAGTGCGGCACCCTTCTTGAAGCGGTACCCCTTGTTTGATCTTCGGACTCTACATTTTCCCCTCTCCTTCCTGACTTTGGGCCCCCCTCCATGTGTCCTTGACGCTGCTTTCTGAGGTGATCTCCCTATTCAACTCCTGGTTCTGACGTGTCAGTTCTGCCATGGCGGCGGCCATGGATTGTATGTGCTGAATAAAAGGCGGTTGCATTACAGGGGCCGATCTGCGATCGCGAAGGGGATTGCTGGAAGCATCCCTACTCTCCTGGTGGCCTGGGCTGGTAGCCCTTGATCTTGTTCGAACCATTTAGCCTTTTTGTCTGGGATAGAAGAACCTGTTTCCTTTTCGTCCCCACAGACGGTGCCAACTGATGATGCAATGAAAATCAGTAGGCTGGATGCTTCGGACTTGAGAAGACCACTGGTTCTTTCGGCAGCCTGAACAAAGAAAGAAAAGCAAATCAAAGGTGACCGGGGTTGCCGGCCGAAAACCCTCCGATGGTAAAGTTAGTTTTTCTCTCCATATTATGAGTTCCAACTTTTCTGGAGTAAAAATTCCACATACCTTGGGTTTGTCTGAAACAGCCTTTATATAATGTTCTCATGGGCGGTTACCAAAATATAAACTTCTCCTGGCTTCAAGGAGAGATGGGGCTCGTAACTTGCATAACCGTTTGGAGGTTATGCTCTTGTTTCACAACGGATACCTGGCGGTTATGCGTGGGATAAGGGACTTTCATCTTACTCGGAGATTTTTCCTAAGTACGATGCCTTCGTCCTGGAGTTCCTTGGTCGAATGCGCCTGTTAATTCCAAGCGTAACATCCTAGTCCGCTGGTCTGTGTGTGGACGAGTCCTCAAAGGGTAGTCAGTGCGCATCCCATGGACGAGATATGTCGCTTCACTACCACCCTATGGACGTCCTGGTCTGCTACCCTCGTCTTAAGGATAACTTCTGGACGGCGTCTGGGGTGATGGCCGTCCAGGGACGGCTTGAGTGTTTTACCCCACATCAAATATAATAAGAAATAAATCAAAATAACACTATTAATTTTTTTTTTTTACCAAAATGATGCAAAATAGATTGAAATTTAACTTGAGGTGGAATGATGGAATTTCTCATTCCAGTTTGGATATCGAAACGGAATGAAATTCACAATACTGATTATGAATGGTATATGATAAAGTGGGATATCAAGTAAGCTCAAATAAAACTAATAAAAAAAACCTGTCAATTCACTTATTGTAAAAATATATATATATATGTTTATAACATTATACTAATTTTTTTAATTAAAAATAAAAATAAAAGTTATATCAAAATTTTAAAGAGAAACGGTCCATTTTTAACTTTTTATTTTTTTCAATTTTTTACCCTCCCATTGCCAATTGGCCCCTGACACATGGCCGTCATTTCTCAACAAAAACAGCGCCACTCCCTTCCTATCCCCTCCAAAATCCAATCAAATCCAATCCTCTTAGAGCATCATCATTCATTTATCTCAATTCTATCCTACTTTACCATCCAAAAAGTTACTTTATCAATTATACAATACAATTTTTCAATACACCCAACATCCAAACTTTTATTTTTTTATTCTACTCATTAAAATAATATATCTTCACAATAAAATATTTTTTTCCTTTTTTGTTTTTTCCCAATTTTATCGTCCACACTACCTTCCAGAATCCTCCTTTGCTTCACTGTTCACCTTCTTCCAGAGTTCTCATCCATATCAACCCAACTCCTCCACACAACTCCTCCATCATCCATATCAACCCAGATCGGCGAAACTGAAAAGAAAAAAAAAAAAAAAAAACCCATCACACTGATCACATCGCCACAGCCACCACAACGCCGATCACATATACCAGCTAACCTAGAGAAAAAAAAAAAAAAAACCATTAACACCCACACCGATCATAATGCCACAGCCACCACAGCTCCACCGATCTTGCCACCCACCGATCTCCGCCATGCCAATCTCACCACCCATCGATCTCCACCACGCTGATCTCCACCGTTGTCAACACCCACGCCGATCTCGTTAAAACCCACACCGATCTCCACCGTTCTCAGTCACACTACCCACCTCCGCTGAGCAAAATCAAAAATCAAAATCCAAAATGAAACCCATCTGTTCTCACCAAACCCAAACCCATCTATTCTCACCGACACTATGGCAAAAGAGAGAGGGTTGCGGGAAACCCATGAACAAACCCACGACCTTCACGCCTCCATCACAGAAGTTGTCGAGCCTCCATGCCGTTGACAAAGAGAGAGTAGAAAGAAAGAGAGAGAAAGAAAATGAAAATAATGATCTGAGAAAGGAGAGAGAAGCCCAAAACTTATTAAAATATATTTTTTATTTTTACCATTGAGCTACAGTGCGATTCTACATTTAGAATCGCACTGTAGCTCAATTTTTTTTTTTTTTGTTGTTGCAATAGTTGTATTTTACATCTTTCGTTGGAGTGGTCTTTTGCGCTCAAAATTGTAAAATGGGCTTGCATTTGAGATATCCCTTGTCCACTGCAGATTCTCTTAATTCCCCGTGTCCAATATTTCCAATTATTACAATTCCTAACCAAAACCAAACAAATCCTCTATATACTTCAATCCTTACAAAACAGACTCTTATTTATATTTACAATCATGGACGAGATATCATTTTACTCAAAATGAAGATGGCCAATTGTGTGTGGAATGTGGAGTCACAATATTATATATGCATAAGCACCATAGCTACATTAGGGCCAACTTATGAAGGCATCCATGAGTTTGGCAAGTCATTAACTTGGTTATTTATTAAGTTAATTAACTCTTTAGTTTGTTTAATCTTTCAAGATCTCCACCGCCCTTATAGACTATTTGGGGTGAATCAGTGAAACTTCTTAAGAGGTTTGATTGACCATTAGAGAACGAAGTTACATCTTCCAGCATAAATTGTTACGAATGACAAAATATACTGATTGATATCTCTCTCAGCTCCAATTAAGATGGGAGAAAAATTAAAGTAAGAGATAAATCCCTAACCTCAAAGTTGAGGCATCAAAGGAAGAATACAATTGTACTTTTGGTTTTAAAATTTTTTCCCTGGCAAATCTACCTATTTAAACTTTATGTATTGCTTTTTAATTATATTTTTATTTCTTGTGTAAACTGATAAAAATTTATATTTTTATTTCTAATTAGACATGTATTTTTGTCCAATGTATATTTTAAACAAGATAAGCTTATAAAAATAATTTAGGCTATTGTTAACCAGTGTTCTTGTGCATTCATTAAAAAGGCCTCAAAACTCTTCTTATGTCAAATACCAATTTGCACTTTAGCCTACTACTACTACTACTAAAAATGATCATAAAACAGACATCAGAAGTTAAAATTCAATTATATCTATTAAAAAAAAACACTTTAAAAGGTTCCACATGTTCAAAAAACTATTAAATATATATTAATTTTAGAAAGAAAGTGGCTTGACTTTCTATAAAAAAATAAAAAAAAACCCAATTGATTACGTGATAAAATTTTATCTTCATGCATGCACAAAAACACCAATAGCAGACCCAATAATCTATACCAAAAAAATCTTATTGGACAACAAGGTTAATATAATAGTTATCATTTGCTTTGCAACACTAACTGTCGCATGCAGTTTTGGTGTTGGTGTGTGAGTGTATTCCCTTATCTTATCACATTTCCCCTATATATATATATATATGTGTGTGTGTGTGTGTGTTTCTCAAAAAAAAAAAAAAAAAAAGGTTAATATGATGGAGAAATTTGTTATATATTTTTTATTCATATCAGGTGAGACAGAAGGGCTTATAATTCATCACAAGGGTTGGATTGGCCAAGAAAGAAGCCAAGATTAAATAACCAAAAAAGAAAAAATCTCTTTTACATGTATTTTTAAAATTTTGGTTAAAGTTTTTATTTTGTACCTTAAATTCAAAAAATACATTTTATAAAATATTATATTTTCATTTATTTGTCAATAAATTTATTTTCCACATAAAAAAGGTAACTTTTTTTGTAAACTTATCACAATCAATATGTTGTCTATACAATTAAAAAAAAGAATATATATATATATAATATATATATATATATTTTTACAAACAAAAGTGTTCCAACAGCCCCTTCTCTCTTCCTCAATCCAAAATGACCCTTAAACTCACTAGAGATAAAATTTAAAAATTTTAAGTTTTAGCAGTGAGGAAGTATTTGAGGGATATAATTATGAATTCTAAGTAACAAAGGCCAAAATACGACAGCAATTCTTACAAAATATTTTTATACTTGTTAAAAGAGTAAAATATAATTAAAGTGAATACAAATTTGCCAAATTAATTATTATAAAAAAAATTGTGAAAGTTATTGTAAAATATATTGTGATGGAACAATATTATTAGTCCATTACTCAAATCAAAATTATATAAAAATGTTGTATTTGTACTTTGTATTTATTATTAAAAAAATATTGTTTTTGTAATATTTTATAAACTTTAAAAAAAAAAAAAAAATTTATAGTTTCTTTTAAATTTATTCCCTTCCCCATTGCCAACCGGCCCCTGACACTAAGTTGACAGAGCCACCATGGCCGCATTTCTCAACAAAAGCAGCTTAAGCTAAACTCCCACACTCCCTTCCCATCTCTCCTCCAAAAAAATCCAATCCTCATGTCCGACATTTCCAATTATTTGAATTCCTAACCAAAGCAAAACAAAAGAAATCCTCTCCTCTCTCTATTTACAATCATGGACATCCTCTACGCTCAGATCCAAGCCGACCTCCGCTCCAACGACGCCCTCCGCCAAACCGGAGCTCTCCTCCAAGCCCTCCAGCAGTCCGCCGCCGGTCGCGACATTTCCATCCTCGCCAAATCCGCCGTCGAAGAAATCGTCGCCTCCCCTGCCTCCGCCGTCTCCAAAAAGCTCGCCTTCGATCTCATCCGCTCCACTCGTCTCACCTCCGATCTCTGGGACACCGTCATCACCGGCGTTCGCTCCGATCTCGATTTCCCCGACCCTGACGTCACCGCCGCCGCAATCTCCATCCTCTCCGCCCTCCCTTCCCACCGACTCTCCAAGCTCCTCACCGACTCCACCAAAGAGATCAACACCTGCTTCGATTCCACCAGCGACAACCTCCGCTTCTCCATCACCGAAACCCTAGGTTGCATTCTCGCTCGCGACGACGTCGTTACGCTCTGCGAGAACAGTGTTAGCCTCCTCGACCGAGTCTCCACCTGGTGGACTCGGATCGGCCTCAACATGCTTGACAGATCCGATAACGTTTCCAAAGTCGCGTTCGAATCCGTCGGGAGATTGTTCCAAGAGTTCGATTCGAAGCGGATGAGTAGGTTAGCCGGAGATAAGCTCGTCGATAGCGAGAACTCGCTTGCGATTCGATCCAATTGGGTTTCTTCAATGGTAGACTTCGTGTGGAAGAAGCGGAACGCGTTGATGGCTAGGTCGTTGGTATTGCCGGTGGAGAGCTTCAGAGCTACGGTGTTTCCGATAGTGTATGCGGTCAAGGCCGTGGCTTCAGATGCCGTTGAAGTCATTCGGAGGCTATCAAAATCTTCTTCTTCTTCTTCTTCAAATAGCAGTGTATTGGATTCAAATGCGGAAAGGTTCGTCGGGGTTTCGGACGTGGTTTCGCATTTGGCACCGTTCTTGGCTTCGTCATTGGATCCGGCATTGATCTTCGAAGTTGGGATTAACATGTTGCATTTGGCTGATGTACCTGGAGGAAAGACCGAGTGGGCTTCGCTCTCCATTATTGCGATTCTCACGCTTTGGGATAGGCAGGAATTCTCTTCTGCCAGAGAGAGTATTGTTAGGGCTGTTGTTACCAATCTACACCTTCTTGATCTTCATATGCAGGTGCGCGTGCTCATTTTTCTTTTCTATCGGTGTTATTATTTACTGTTGAGTTTGAATTTTTCATGTATTTGGTATGTACATTGTAGTTTAGAATACTGTGGAGTGGTTGTCATGGAAATTCCTGGGTCGAGTTCAATTTGCCAATTTGTGGTTTAAAGAGTTGCACTTTACCCTTAATTGTATTTGCATTTAGTTCATGAGTTTAGTCTTTTCTTTTTGAAGCAAGTGATTTACATATGTGAATTTTAAAATGAATAAAACTTAATTACAGTTCCTTAGGTGCATTATATTAGGTTTTCCCATTAAATTCAAGCACATAGCTACATTGAAGTTGATTGTCCTTGTAAAAGATAACACTATTTTCACTTGCACTTATTGGTCAATGCAACCATGTGTTTGAATTTTGGAGAACCTACTGAATTGCACCTAAGTAATTGTAACTAAGTTCTGCACTTTAATGATTCGGGGAGGAAAGGATATTGGTAGAGTGCAATTTTTCAAACCTTTTGAAGCACATTTTGGTAAATCAAACTCTACCAAACCAGTGTTATTAGCCTAAAAAAAAAAATAAGTGCCTGAGCTTTAGAAGCTAAAACCGTAGTCACTTTGGTAAGGATAGAGAATGAAACATGAAAAAATTATGTTCTTGGTTAGTACTATTGAGTTGTGAGCTTAATGCGCTTTATTATTAAAGAATGTCCAGTTAATGAGCTGATGAATGAAATGTATTGTTTTTTATTAGCTTCTTATATAGATTAGAAGTGTAAATTGGCGGTCTTATTCAAGGCTTTAGTGCTACTTAAAAAGGAGGAATAAATGGCCAAGTCATGTTAAAGTGGTTATCGGTGTGTAACTCTAGCAGCAAGTCATGTACATGTGTAACTCTAGCAGCAAGGTTTTTTTATATATTATTTTGTGGTGGAATTGGTAGCTTCAAGAAATACTTACAAGTTATTGGTGTGTGAGGGTTGAGTTTTGAGTGTGGTCTCAAATTTTAAATCTTCTGTCCGTAGGTTTCATTGTTTAGGAGGTTGCTTCTTATGGTGAAAAACTTGAGGGCAGAATCAGATCGCATGCATGCTTTGGCTTGCATTTGTAGGACAGCTCTCTGTGTTGACCTATTTGCAAAGGAAAGCGTTCGAAGAGGTCAGAAACCTCTTGCAGGAACTGATATTGCTTCACTTTTTGAGGATGCAAGAATAAGAGATGATCTTAATAGTGTAACGAGTAAAAGCTTATTTAGGGAGGAGTTAGTAGCATCACTGGTGGAAAGTTGCTTTCAGTTGTCCCTACCTTTGCCTGAACAAAAGAACTCAGGCATGGAGAGCAGGGTCATTGGAGCTTTAGCATATGGAACTGGTTATGGTGCTCTGAATTGGACGGAGCCTGCTTTGGAAGTCGTGGAAGTGTGTAGACCTTGCGTCAAGTGGGATTGTGATGGCCGGACCTATGCAATTGATTGCTACCTGAAGTTGCTTGTTAGGTTGTGCCATATCTATGATACGAGGGGTGGTGTAAAGAGGGTGAAAGATGGAGCTTCTCAAGATCAAATTTTAAATGAGACAAGGTTGCAAAAATTACAACGTGAACTTGTGAAAGATCTACGTGAGGTATGTGAATTCCTTATATTTTCACTTACTTATGATGTAACATCTTGGCAATGCATGTGGCTGTTGCAATTCCTCACTCATTATATTTGCATTTATTGCTTCAAAGAATTATGGTTATTTCATGTATAGTTGTTTTTCATCTGCGGTACCTTTTTTTAAGGAAGGGGGAAAAAAAAATACTGCACAGAAGAAAAAGACTGGTATGGTTCTTGTTATATAATACTATATTACTATGTTTTTCTTGAAATTATATCTTAATAAGTCAGAAATGATTGAATCAAACTGACATTGATGAGGCTACAAGCCTATGTTCTCTTGTGTGCTACACCGCATGTTGTCATTAGTTTATTTATGTTTTATGTTTTTTTTTTTCCCCGCAATAATTTGAACTTTAGTAATAAGCTGATTTTATGAGTGATGCTGATGGGTGATTCCACAGGCTGTTAACCAACAAACGTGGTGCTAAAGAAAGCAATTTATAGCATAGCTTTGTATGTTATCTATATATAAGCTAACAGAAAGGTTCAATGAATCTTAAATTTGATGCTTGAAACACACGGTCATATTGGGTGCAGGAGCCACTTATTGTTCTTTTCTTCCTGCAACTGCTATCTGATTTCTTAGGAATTATGGAAATGCTTGTTTAGAGGAAGGCGCTATTATCTTCAAAACAAAAGATGGGCATTATTTGTTGACTGATTTTCCTTGATGTTTATCCTTTCTTTTGTTGTTGCTTCTTTGTGTCCACACTGTTTTCTTTATTATTACTGCCCAATTCCTAGGTCTTAATCGTCTTTGTCGTCTTTCTTATAATGGATATTGAATTGCCTTCATTTATTTTGCATGTCAACTTGAACCGTTGTCCATTTGGCAGGTATATACCCCAAGAATATGTGCCCGCCTTATTTGGGCTATTGCAGAACACATTGACTAGAAGGATTGGACCCACTTCTAGCTGATGACCCTGATGATCCGCTTAACATCATTATAGCAAATATTCACAAAGTTTTGTTCAACATAGATTCATCTGCAGATACAACAAATAGGCTTCAAGATGTTCAGGCAGTTATTTTATGTGCTCAGCGGCTGGGATCACGTAACCCTAGGGCTGGGCAATTACTGACTAAAGAACTTGAAGAGTTCAGAAGCAGTAATTTGTCTGATTCTGTCAACAAGCATCAGAGCCGCATGATATTGCAGAGAATTAAATATGTTACAAGTCATCCAGATAGCAGGTTAGCATGTTTCATATTTCCACTTTGCCTATTATGTTTCTTATTTGCATCAGTGCTACAACAAAGGGTTGGTTGAAAGTTCTCATTTGTTTATATGCCTGACTTTGCCTATTATATTCCTTATTTGTATTCAACGTTTCTGTTTTAATTCTCCCCCCCCCCCCCCCCCCCCAAAAAAATGTAGATGTTGTACTGAAATGTACTATCTGAATACGGATTTGTTCCCAAGTCGAACAGAGCCTGTTGGAGTGGCAGACAAGAATGATTTCCAAACAATTGTAGTTTGGCTTTTCTGTGATTGTCAGTTCGTCAGCCTTTTTTATTTATTTAATTTTTTAATTTCTTAACAAGCATCTCAGTAATTTAATAGCATTGAGATTGTTGAAGATTTGGATGGTTTGTATCTTTTTCAGGTGGTCAGCGGTTAGTGAAGCCAGGGGAGATTACCCATTTAGCCACCACAAACTAACTGTTCAGTTTTATGAGGCAGCTGCAGCTCAGGATAGAAAGTTGGAAGGATTGGTTCACAAGGCTATTTTAGAGCTTTGGAGGCCAGAACCTAGTGAATTAACCCTTTTGCTGACAAAAGGAGTTGACTCTACTTCACTGAAAGTTCCTCCAACTGCAATTTCTTTGACTGGTAGCAGTGATCCATGCTATGTTGAAGCATACCATTTAGCAGACTCAAGTGATGGAAGAATCACTCTGCATTTAAAGGTGGAATTTTATCTACTTCTAACTATTACAAATATTTGTGGAGGTCCTTTTATTTATGGTTCTCATTAATATGCAATATAATACCAATTCAAACTCATAAAAAATGCAAAATAGGACTCATTTAAGATTTCAAGCAAGATACTTGCATAACATGATGCCACAGTTACATTTTCGTTAAGAAGAATGAAACAATGATCACATATGGTATGGAGTGTGTTTGTTTGTAGTTCGAAGGTAGCTAGGAATTCACTTCGTCTGAACTCACAAAATTGCTAATTTTCATGAGCTTATTAACAATCACCTCCTTTTGAGAACACACTTTATGGAGCGTACCTGATATTTATTTGTGAATTTGCATGATACAATGTGTACACAGTTTAAGTGGGTAGGACTTATAAAAAAAAGGTAGTTAGGAGCTTATTTGTCTTTCATGTTAGTTTATTACATAAGCTCCCATGTATCCTACACAAGCTCATTGCCTGGTACACAATTAATCATGTGGTTCATAATTTGAACAGTTCGAGGTTGCCTGAAAGAATTAATTGTATTAGGTTTAAATTCACTTAAATGAGACTGCTTTAAGGGATGAAAAGTATTACTCTTTATTTGTAGGATACAAGCTATCATGTTTATTGCTCTGGTTTTGTGCTTGATTGAAGCATTATCAACAATTAATGAACATGTTGCAGGTCTTAAATTTAACTGAGCTTGAACTAAATCGGGTGGACATTCGAGTTGGGTTGTCTGGTGCATTATATATATGGATGGGTCTCCTCAAGCAGTTCGGCAGCTGCGTAATCTTGTTTCACAGGTTTATTTCCCTGCCTTTATATTGCATCTTTTTTTATACCTCTTTTTTTTTTTTGAGGGGGGGGGGGTGTTTAAAGCCTTCTCCAGTTTTCCTTTAAATGATAGTCTTTCTTAGTCTATGAAATTCTTTTTGATCAATCCCTTAGTATAGATATGGTGGGGTCCATAGTTACGAGAATTGTGTCTGTTACCGGGTTTTAACAGGCTTTAGTGATCAGAATGTGTTTGAGTTCCTAAATATTATTTTCTATTCATTTTTTTGGCCATAATCTTGGCATTCACTTGATGGATGCCATCTTCTAAAATTAGTGTGACATGAAGGAGTTACTGCCTTGTAGTCCATTTTCCTAACGATGTTATTTGTAACATCCTGTACTATCCAGTTCAATCTTATTTTCACTGTAATATAACTTCCCCCCCACCCCACAAAAAGATTCTATATTTTTGTGAGTTTTTTGTTATCCATTTTCCTGATGTTATTTGTAGGACCCAGTACTGTCCAGTGTAACGGTGGGTGTAACTCATTTTGAGAGATGTGCCCTTTGGGTGCAAGTATTATATTATCCATTCTATGGGAGTGGTGCTGCAGGAGATTATGAAGGTGACTACGCTGAAGAGGATCCACAAATCATGAGACAAAAGAGAAGCTTAAGGCCTGAGCTAGGAGAGCCTGTTATTTTGAGATGTCAACCTTACAAAATTCCACTGACTGAGCTTCTTTTGCCGCATAAAATCTCTCCTGTTGAATTTTTCCGCCTATGGCCCAGTTTGCCAGCAGTAATAGAGTACACTGGTACATATACATATGAAGGAAGTGGCTTCAAGGCTACGGCTGCACAGCAGTATGGCGAATCACCTTTCTTAAGTGGGCTGAAATCTTTGTCCTCTAAGCCGTTCCACAGAGTTTGTTCACATGTTATCCGGACTGTGGCAGGGTTTCAGGTATAGTTTTCCTGATATATGAGTCAACAATCTCTTTGCAGTTCATTTTCTTATTCTGGTTTTGTCCTGCTGTTTAGTTGTCATTTCTCTAGTGAAACCACTTCTAGTATTTCTTAGACCTATCTTGAATTTAAGTTCTAATTGGAGTGCAAATCTGTCAGTGGCAAATTTCAATTTTGGCTTTGATATGTTCTTTTCAGAAACTAAGAATTTCTGATAATTAGTGGAACTTGGTATAATTATTTACCACTTCTTGACTAGATCTAAAATGGTTGAAAGTTCAAAGTATTTGGAGCTCAATTATATGTGAAATATATATTTGTTTTGTGGGATTAGACCAGTGCCATTCTTACTTCTTGCTATTTTCTTGGAACAAATTATTGAAACAAGATATCAATTAATTCACTGTATTGGAACAGCTTTGTTTTGCTGCAAAAACTTGGTATGGAGGTTTTCTGGGCATGATGATCTTTGGTGCCAGTGAAGTGAGCAGAAATGTGGATTTGGGAGATGAGACAACCACCATGATGTGCAAATTTGTGGTTAGAGCCTCTGATGCATCAATTACAAAGGAGATTGGATCAGATCTGCAGGGATGGTTGGATGATCTTACTGATGGGGGTGTGGAGTACATGCCCGAAGATGAAGTGAAGGTGGCTGCTGCTGAGAGGCTTAGGA
Organism: Castanea mollissima; assembly: GCA_014183005.1. Lineage (NCBI taxonomy): Eukaryota > Viridiplantae > Streptophyta > Magnoliopsida > Fagales > Fagaceae > Castanea > Castanea mollissima. Next base: position 28,314,486 of record JACAVU010000001.1, read on the forward strand.
TCTCAATGGAAAGAATTGCCTTACTGAAAGCAGCCCAACCACGACCAAAGACTCCAAAATCTGATGATGAAAACGAGGATGAAGATGAGGAAGATGAGGATAAAAAGAAGGAAAAGAAGAAAGATGGTGAAGAAGATGAAAAAACGAAGGGACCTTCAACCCTGTCAAAGTTAACTGCAGAGGAGGTTGAGCATCGTGCTCTTCAAGCTGCTGTGCTCCAGGAGTGGCACATGTTGTGTAAAGAGAGGAACCAAAGTCAAAATTAATCATTCTTTAAAAAAAAAAAAAAGGATACGAATATATTCTTTGTATTCACTATTCATAGGTATTCTTTTTGTGATAACTGATTTAGGTGGTAGTTGAGAATTTGACAACAGAGTGCTCTCTTGTGTCTTTGCTTTTCTCCCTTTTTTTTTTCTACTTATTTAATCCCCTTGGGGAAGTCCCTTTGTACATCTTGTATCGGCTTGTCATTGGTATGGTGTTCACTTTGAGAAATTAATTGTTAGAAATATGATTTGTGATTAGTATTTCTTATATAGCAGATGTAATTCCACTTTGAAATTTCATTTCTTCTGTACACTCTTTTGATTGTTTATAAGAAATTTGTTGTTGACATTTGGAATTGCTTATTGATCTGGTGCATTAAATTTTATACTAGTGCTCTTTGCTTGCCTGTCTTCTATTATCTGCTTTCCAATGAGCAACGAAATGGCTTCTTCTCCAGGCTATATTATAGAATGTAGACCCAAATCCAGAATCTGAGCAAAAGATGGGTCTAAGTGTCCCAACTCCCGACTGTCGAACTTGAAGTTTTGAACCTTGATCTTCAGTTTTATACAATTATTTACGCTTACCAAATGTTGATTCTCAAAAAAGAAGAAGAAATATATATTTTACCAGATGTTAAATCGTCAGGGACCGGAAAATTTTGCCTTTTTACATATTCTTTAAGCTTGTCTTTCCACTGGACTAAAGTGTGTACTGTCTAGCTAAGAAAATGAAGCAATTCCTTCATCAGTTCTTTTTGGACAGGTTGACAGGTGCAACAAGAGGAGAGTGGGAGTTTTGAACCCCAAAATGTCTCTGTAGGACACATCAAGAGATGCCATTTGAATTACAAGACTCTTGGTGATTTCTTTGTTAGTTGATTGCCCACATATTAGATACTTGGTGCAGATTTCATTGCAAGAGGTGTCTTTTCCAACTACAGTAGAGACTAAAGATTAAGATATAGGGCATTCGTCTACAAATTGTGCTCCAGCACCATATCAAGAAAGGGGAATGTTTTTGGTATTGCACTGAATCATCCATAAGTTTCAATTTAAAAACATTTAAATGTTAACAATGCATAATGCTCAGACCATCATTGAGTTATTTACCAAAAAAAAAAAAAAAACAACAACAACAACAAAAACAAAAAACAAAAAAGACCATCATTGAGAAAGAATACAGGAAACGACTTCAATATATAACATCCTCATAACTAGATAATAATAATTGAACAAGGTTCTAATCACAGATATCCACATCTCTCATTTTGGGAGTAAAATAACAAAAGAAAAATTTTCATCTCTTTGAACAATAAATGCCGATGGAGCAAAGTATGTGGCCTGGCATCATTCTTGTAATCATGTATCATTTCCATAGATCATGGATGACTAATCAAGATTACTTCATATGTTAAATTTCTGAGGAACAGTATCAAAGTCATCGAAGTCAAATCTCTGTCTTTCTCTCCCAGCCTGAACATATACGTAATAAACACGTATTGTGTGATCAGTTATCAAATAATTTATACAAACAAGTTCAGCAAAAATAAAGACAAAAGGAAGTGATAGGCTAACCTTTGCTAGGTACTGAGGATCACATGACATCTGCTCTTCCATAGTAGTCAGCTTCCTTGACAGGGACATTATCCTGGAACATAAACAATTATAGAAATGGAGATGACTTCCCATGATAAAAGAACAGATACCAACACTAGAAGGTTGAAATCTTTACAATTTTTACATCCAGAGCAAAAAGAAAATAATAAAGACAAAAACAACCAGTGATTTTCTGTTAATCACCATCAACAATGATTCCATAGTCTTATTTTGATATCATTAAAGAAAATTTGTAAGAAATGGAAAAGTAGCAAACAGAGTTAAAACATGGGCTCCGCTCCACATCTCTGACGTGGTTACAATGCTTTATGTACAGCATGATATATTTTTCTTTTTTGGATACATTTTAAGTGGGGGGAGGGTATTCAACTCTGGATGCATTATGAGATTTATAATTATGCTTTTGGTAAATAATTATAATTTTACTTTATTTCTAAGATATTCACTTCATATAAAATGTATTTGATTCGAACAAGAAAATCATCCAATGCCATCTCACAGGAAATTAAGACTTGGACAATGCAGGAAGGACTAAGATATCATGTACCCTTCTCTCTAATAAACTTGAAAACTTGAACAAACTTCAAGCTGCATACCTTTGGATGGATGAATCAATACGCTCAATCATCTCACAGGACTTATATTGTTCAGGGTCCTCCAGGAATCTAACCATTCCATCCTTCTGGTTGATTGTTGCAAATATCTCACCATCTTGGATCTAAATTTGGCATAGAAATGTCAGTAGCACAATTTAAATGACGTGAGGCAATATTATGATACATAATTGTCTCTCTGAAACTACCATTTGTAGGACATGCATTTCTGCCTCCTTAGGGCTGTTTAATTGGACTGTGTTGGCAATATCTTGGAGAGAGAGGGTCAGGTATGTCTGAGTCAATCTCTGGATATTTCGCTTATACATGGATGACACAACCTGCTTCACCAGTCCAAGATTGTTGTCCTGAAAAGAAAAATAAGGCCACCTTTAGATAGCTGAAGTATTCGGGTTAGAGCTTCACCAAATAACTATAAAAAAACCCAAGTATAATGTTGCGTCCTACTTGACTTAAGCATAGATCTCAGACTTCTAAGTTCTAACCAAAACAAAGTATAGAATGAATTGTGTATAGTAGAAAGCTCACACTTTCAAACTTCTCCCCGTTTGTCTGGACGTACTGCTCTAATTCTGCAATTTTCCCAGTGCTATAACTATTCGCCAGTTCAATGTAGGACTGCACAAAGAAGATAATGAACAAATAATTTTATTTTAATAAATAAGATAATTAACAAATAATTGTTTTGGACAATGTTCGCAAAGCTCCAAATTATAATACCATGAACAAAGGTTCAAATATGCACATGAGAAAGAATACAACAAAATTTTCAGGTGTTCTATTTGTGATTTGTTGCACAGAAAGAAGACCAAGAATGAGTTGGTGGACTAGTGTTGTGCCTGAATTGTTATTATGTCTAGCCGAGAAAAGATAGATTTAACGGAGCAGATTAATCATAGTGGTAAGCTGGCATTAGATGCCTGAATTGTTGTTATGTCAAGGGCCATAAATGTAACATAGGAGTCACAAAGGTGAATTCATATTGCATAAATGAAATATAGGAATCACAAAGGTGGGCGCATAAGACAAGTTAAAAGAAAACTACCTACCTCCATATATAGAAACAAATATTGTTTTGAGTGTGAAGTGTGAACAGTGGCCTTTTCAGCTAGGTCACACAAACATCTCTTAGTTCATGTTTGTCAGCACATTAGAACCTTAATTTGGACAACCCAAAGAGATCTTTTCTTCATATATATTATGTAGTTTTAGTCAATCATTATATTCTAGCCATAATGCTGGCCAACCATTCAAACAAGACAACTATTGTAGTCCAAAATGTCTAAAGATTATTAGTACTTAATTTCTGCTTGGTAAGAAGAGGAACATATTGATCTCTATAAGTACAAAATGAAATTAATGAATCCAAGATTTAAAAGGAAAATCTATTTATTAATCAATCCAAGCCTCTCATTGAGGCCAATTATCAAAGTGGAGTTAACAAGCAAACAGTATGTTAAAATGGGCATGCAACAATGTGGATAAGAAATTGGTCTTTCCATAACACTTATACAATAACTCTGCTCACTAAGAGCATTGGTGTTGCTAAAGTGCTAAAATCTTACTTTAGCAACCCCAAACACCAAAATAGAATTGGTCTCTCTCTCTCTCTCTCTCCACCATTGCTGGGTTTCCCCAGCGTTTTTGTAGTGCTACTATGTGGTACTCTCTGTTCTTTAATGTTTTCATTGGTATCAAAAAAAAGAAAAAAGAAAAAAAGAAGAGATTGCAATAGTTTCAGTTGGAGAGGAAGAGAGAGAGACAGAGAGGAAGAGAGAGTGAAATGAATAAATAAATGAATAGTGTTGGTTGTGAAGTGAAAAATGAGAAATGGGATGCAGAGTGTGGTAAAATAGTGTGTTAAAGTAGATAAGTAGTTTTTCATGTGTTAAAATAGGTATTTTTTACAAACCCAGATGCTAATGCTCTAACCATAACTTAAAACTAGTAGCATAACAACAACAACAACAAAAAAAAACAACATACAAGCCTTAATCTCAAATTTTTGGGGTTGGCTAAGGATCTTCATTAGATTAGTTAGGATCGGTTGCATGTTATTTTTTCCTCCATTTTATTCTATCTAAAGCCATATTCTCTGTTACTTACTTAATTGATAAGTCCTTTTTTATTAATTCTACTAATGTTACTATAAAACATAGTAGCATACATATCAAAAAACTTAAAACTAAGTAGCAAGCTTGTTAATCATTAGTCTAACCAAAAAAAAACATCTAAACCTAGAATCAACCTAAGGACTCCCAGAATCAATAGCAATGCCTAAATTAATATAAAAAATACCTGACAGTAGTTCTTTAGATTTCTCTGAGCGGCTGAAGAAGTGTACTTAGGAAGATTGGTAGAGAACTGCCATAAAAAATATAAAAAGTAATTTTGTTAGTCTAGAAGAGTGAGAGCAATTTAATTGCCCACAAATTGTATCCCGACTGTGAACTATTTGACCATGTTTTCTTTAATAGCCTTCTCTTCAGTCCCATCAGTATGAGGGTAAAGAAAAAGAGCATACCTGTCCATTGTGAATGAGAGAAACCAATATGTACTTTTTGTAAGCTTCAACAGCTATGGCATTTATACTTGACATTGGAGCAGTAACAACCTGAAAGATAAGCAATGAGCAATTAGGATGGCCATGTGCATAAAAAAAGTCAAGATGTCAATGACAACCTTTAACTTAGCTAGTGAGCTGTATAGATATAACACACATTATGTAGGAGCTCCAGTGCCTTGCGAAAACGCTTTTGTCCTATGCATATCATCCCCCTATAATCATAACAAATGTGAAAATCTGTAAGCAAACTTCCTTACTAATATCAATAGCCAGAAACCCTATAGATTGATAAAATCACACATCAATTGAGAACTGATATTTCCTCATATTATTAAGATGATACCACCTTAGAGATGATGAAATTGGTTGCATTTGCTCACAAACAGTAAATAAATACAATTTTAAAATTAAACAAGTAAAGGCTTCCCCCCACCCTATGCCTTTTAGAGTAAAAGAAGAAATTATTTTAGGATTTAAAATTTCCAGACTTCTCATGAGACCATTCTGCTGCCATGTAGAAAACCTAACATTTGTAAACAAGAAACAATGATTCTTTATCTTTGAACAAAAGTAACTAGCTATCAACAGCTTAACACACAAAATCAATATTATATATATATATGTTCTATATTTCTTAAGGACCATACATTATGGGATTGTACTAAAATTTGACACATACATACTTAGGCAACTACGCAGTAATTTCTTCCCATAAAATTTTTTTTCATTGAATAAATTACCATACTATCAAACCCTTGATGAATCAATGGACGCCTCTCACATCACCAAGATATAAATGCCTTACTTATCTTAAAGGTAAAATTGCACATTATTAAATTTCTTAAAAATGCACTACAAATGCATCTAGTTATACAACAAACATCAAGGAAGTAATCAACTAAGCATACAATCAAACAAGAGAGTTCCAAGAATTTACACCATATAGATAAAGAAAGTAAAATGACAAATGAGAACAAAAAAGCTACCAAGAAGATTAAAACGGACATGATAACAAGAAGAGTTCCCCAAAAAAGATAACCACAAAAGCTGAAAAGTCTTTGCAGAAACAACCCACCCATAATAACAGTAGAGAAAAAGGTCCCTTGGCTGATCAACTTCAAAGATATCTTCCTCCAAAATTGACAGGCCAGTTTTGTAACACTTTGCCAATAGACAAAGAAGAAGAAACTCCGGATGCAAAGTAGTCAAATGTTCTGAAGAATTCTGAAGTTTCCGTACAGCTGCCTGCAATGGAGCCACCCCACGCATTGGTGTTCCAAGTAGCATGACCTGGTCCTTGAACCTCTTACAAACAGCTATGACTGCAACCCCAACAATAAATAACATCAATATGCATACTACACATGATTTAACGGCATTTGTGTCCACAAATAAAATTCATACAAGTAAAGATACATACATTTTTCAGGGGCCAAACGAATTTGCTCTGGGGCACAATAACTAATAAATCTGGCAATGTAGGGAACCAGTGTAGCAGCTTGCTCTTTCGAAACTGGAGCAGATGTGCAAGCCTCTCTGTCACCACAAATATGCACCCCAAAAGAAAAATAAAAAAGCAGGATCACCACAAATACATACAAATTCCCATTGTAATCAAGCGCAACATCACACATGTCCGCCAAAAATTCCCATCTCAATTATAATGTGATATATCTAATTAAGTTAAATAAAAGTGTTCTCTAAAATGTATCAAACCAAAAACATAAAAAATAAAATAAAATAAAATAAAACTTTTCATTATTGAATGCTCAAGAAAATTTAACACCCCACCCAATTGAACATACCCCAAAAACAAAAACAAAAACAAAAATTCTTTTTTTCTTAAATTCTGTTCATTATTGAAAGCACAAAGAATTTCTGAACCCTACGCCTTGAACATAATGCAACTATTTCTCATACTTCTACTCCTTCATTTTTATTTTATTAAAAAAAAAAAAAACTAAGTTAAGAATTAGCAGTGTATAATTGCGGTAGAATTTATTTTTATTTTTTTCTTTCCTAGGTTTTCCACGCAACCAAACAACTTCAGCACTCTCACTCCAATAAAAATTAAAAATTACTTTTATTAAATAGTAATAATATCTCGAATATATAAACCCTAACACACAGTGTATATTTACAGATAAAAAAAGTATATATATAAAAAAAAGGATACAGTGTAATTAGGAGGATGAAGGAGAGCATACAGGATATAGAGATAACCGAGAGAGTGGTTGGAAGGGTCGAGCTGGTTGAGAATCGGAGACAACCGAGTCGACTCGGAGCGGAGCGATTCCTCGGCTTGTTTTAGGATGACGTTGAGGCGTGAGATGTCGCCGGCGCTGCTCGATAGCCCTTGGATTTGCACCACCACCCCTTCCAAGGAATTCATCGTTTTAACTCGCTGATGATACCAACAACAACAACAAACTCACTCACTCACTCACAGCTACGGAGACACAGCGAGCCAAAATAAATAAATAAAAAGTCACAAATAGAAGAAAGGGCTCTTTAATACAGTGTTTTTTATATATATATAAATAGGGACCGAATTGAGTAAGACCGATCTAGTTAACGGATAATGGGCCCGTGAAGTGGGTCCATCGTCTAACAACTTTATGTGGGCCATTATTTAAGCCCCGTTTCGGCCCACCTAATTCTAGCTAAAATATATTTAAAAAAGAGAAAAATTACATATTACCCATTTATGATTTAGCATATTCATTGAGCGAAGAATCAATCAAATCAAACTCCACACAACATTTTCACTCAACACAAAACTCACTTTGATTATGCCAAAAAAAAAAAAAAACAATCACATTCACAGTTCCAAACACAACCATTTGCCCAAAGAAAAAAAGAAAGAATTATCAAAGAAAAGTACAACAATTAAACAAAACTCAAATCACAACATTTTCACTCAACACAAAACCCACATTGATTATGCCCAAAAAAAAAAAAAACAATCACATTCATAGTTCCAAACACACCCATTTGCCCAGGAAAAAAAAAGAACTATCAAAGAAAAACACAACAATTAAACAAAACCTAGATGAAAAAATTAAAGAAAGTACATATATTCAAAAATCCCATATGAGAATTCACCTTATCTGATTTTATTCTTCTTTTTCACAGAGCCAAACCCCAGCAAGGAGAGAGAGAGAGAGAGAGAGAGAGAGAGTTTTGTGAAACAAAGAGAGAGTAGTGAGAAAGCGATCTCTTCTTGGAATGATTGATCTGTTTGATTTTAAGCTTTGTAACAAGCTTAAAATGTTGAAAATTTGTACGCGTGAATGAGAGTGTGTTTTGGGAGAGAGAGGAGCGTTGATTTGTTTTGGGTTTTATTTTTGATAAAAAAAAATGTGTTAGAGTAATGTCTGAAAGGGAGGTGGGTAACGGAGGGAAGCACAGGTGGGTAAAGTGTCAAAAATGAAACCACGGGTGAGTAAATTAAATTCGAGCTAAACCACATGTGGGTAATCTGTAATTCCCCCTTTAAAAAATGTTAAAACATATAATTAGCTTAGGCAAAAATCCCTTTATGGTCCCTATATTTTGGCTAAGTTTTGAATTTAGTCTTTAAATGTTTGGCTAAAATGAAAATTCATCTTTTAAGTTTCACTAGAATTCATTTTAGTTCTCTAACTTATTTTCATTTATTTAACTCGTTTAACATTCAAGTTTATTACATTATCTCTTTGTTAATTTTCGTTAATTTTTTTCAAATAAAAATTATAGAAAATATTTTTCAATCATTAGTTTAATTTTTTTTAATTTAAAAATCTTGAAAATAAAAAATTTGAACAATTAACTGCAATATTCAATAAAATTTGATAGGAGTTCTTACTTTTTTTTTCTTTTTTTTTTTATGCTTTCAGATAAAATTCTACTTTAGTCTAATCTAATTGTATATATGTGAAACTCTCTCTTAGAAACTTGAAGTTTGGTCCTTACCCTCCATATTCTACAATCACATATACTTGTGGAGAGTTCTTAATTAAATAAACTTAAAACTTATATGACTGAAATGAATGAAAACAAAGCTAAATTTTAGTGAAATATAGATTGTGAGTTCATATTTTAACTTAAAATTTTATAATTTTATTTTGGTCCTTATATTTTTAAATTACTTGTTTTGGCTAGGGCTGTCCAGACAACCCGCAAGACCGACCCATCCGGCCAAACCGACCGGACCCGAACCGTCCGCCGCCTGATCCGACTACTCCGGCGGTCGGCGGCGGGTCCTCACTTTACAAAACCGATTCCGGCGGTTCGGGTGCGGGTCTCTTCCTCCAATACCCGAGCCACCAACCGACCGCCACATCTATGTTTAAGGTTTGAAATCTTCAGTTCTCACTTCTCACTCTCAGACTCAGCTCTTCCTCTCACGATCTCTGCTACCCTTCGCCGATATGACTCGTCTTCGATCTATTCCTCTCCATCGTCAACCAATGCCTCTCCATCGTCGATCAGCGCTCTTCGTCGTCGACCTCCGCTCTTCGTTGTCAACCTCCGCTCTTCGTCTTCGTCCACAACGTCCCAGCTTGTTTCATCTCTTAGGTTCGTTTGCTATGGATTGTGGATCTATTCTCTGGGCTTTGTATTTGTTCTTGGATTTGTAGATGTTTTTGGGTTTTGTTCTTTGGATTTGTTCTGTTGTTTGGGTTTGTAGATCTGTTGTTTGGGTTTGTAAATCTGCTCTTTGGGTTGTAAATTTGTTGATTTTGTGTTTGATCTGTGTATTTCGGTCGAAATCAAAGCCGACCGCCGCCCATCCGCCGCCCGATCCGACCCGACCGGTGGCTGTTCGCGGTCGGCGGCGGGTCTGAAAATTCTCCACCCGATCTGATCGGGTCGGTTGCGGGTTGGGCACACACCTGACCCAGACCGACCCGTGGACAGCCCTAGTTTTGGCCTCTATCATCATCCCACTTACCGAAAACACAATTTTCTTAAAGCTAATAATGCAGTACATCAATCATGTAAGCGTTTTTTTTATAAGTAAAATGACAGCATGAGCCAAAATGAAAGTAGGTATAAAACTAAGAGGACCAAAATGAAATTATAAATATTTGAGTAGGAATTGTGTAGAGAAAAGGGTATAATTGCCATTAGATTTTTGAAACAGTGAAAGTTGTCTTCGTTGTTCTGGAAAAAAATTTAAAGGAATCGAGAGAGAGAGAGAGAGAGAGAGAGAGGGAATTGTGTAGAGAAAAGTGAGTAGTGAGAGGTGAGCAACAATGGGGGATTATCACTTTGTGTACAAGGATTTAGAGGGTGCGTCGACGCAGTGGGACGATATTCAACGAAAGCTCGGGAATTTACCTCCAAAACCACCAGTTTTCAAGCCCCCAGCTTTTACTCCAGCCCCAGATGAATCCTCTGCTCCAAAAGACAAGTCTTGGATCGATAACAAAACCGAGGATGAGCTCGAGGATCTCCAGGACGACCCAGATCTCGACGACGATCGATTCCTCGAAGACTACAGGCAATAAATTTAGTATTTGTTTTTTTCTACAAATTGAAAATTTTAAAACTTTCAGCTCCATTGTTATAGAACCTCAACTGGGTGGGGGGTTTTTGTGTTAACGTTGTATCAGTTGTGTTGTGTTGTCCTAGTACGGTTGGTTAGTTGTTTAATCGTACAAGGGTAGCATAGGTTGGGATTTTTTATTTTTGTTTAATCATACATGGGATGTTTAGATTTTTAGTTTTACTTCAAAGGAAAATCATATTCGTGAAGTGGGTATATGATATCTAATCATCTCCTGAAAGCAAAACATGGTATGATCATAGTTAAGACTTTAGAGTGTAATGTGATATCTCTTGATCAAAAGAGAATCAAACGGATATGAAACACAATATCTTTTGCCTGGTCCTGGGATTAACTCAATTGTGAATATCTTAACCAAATGTAGGATAATAGAAAGATCTCAGTCCTTATCAACCAGGCAATACTCAATTAATGATTTGTTCTTCATAAACAGCAAGGATTGTATTGCATGTGCACCACTATTATTAAACTGAGGCCGGGCTTGAGCCTTAGTCAGTCTTCTCTTAAGTCTTGACATATACTTATAGTGAGCAGATTCCATAGATACTGACATTTTTTTTGTTCCTATTGATAAAATTTGTGGATGGATTTGAGCTTTAGTAATATGTAGATTGAAATGACTGGGTGTAAGACTTTATTTTAAATCCATAGTATTACCATGTGTTTTTGTTTGAGTAAAATCTCCAATGCTCACGTCATCAATATATTGTTTTAATTTATATCAAGCAATTTGTACTTGCAATTGTTCTTTAAATCCCTTGACTTCATATCCTTAAATCCAATTTCAATCCTTGTGAAATTCAGGGTCTTTGCTGGTTTTTTTTGTTTTTTTGTTTTATCTTTTAAATATATTGAACGGTGTTTGCTAATTAGGAAAAAGAGGTTGGCTGAGATGAGGGAAGCAGCTAAGGTTGCAAAGTTTGGATCAGTGATTCCAATTACAGGATCAGATTTTGTGCGAGAGGTTTCACAAGCTCCATCTGATGTTTGGGTTGTTGTGATCCTCTACAAAGATGGGTACTTTATGAGAGATCTTAATCCCAAACTTAGTTTCTTTATGAGGATTGTAGTTATGTTTGTTATACTAATGTTTTTTTGGAATTTTCTGATAGAATCCCAGAATGTACACTGCTAATGCGATGTTTGGAAGAGTTGGCAACGAAATACCCAGCAACAAAATTTGTTAAGATAATATCTACAGACTGCATTCCTAACTACCCTGATCGTAATCTTCCAACGTTGTTAGTGTACAACAATGGTGCAGTGAAAGCAAATCATGTGGGCATTCATACTTTTGGCAGGAGATGCACTCCTGAAGGTATGTTATATTTAAGCATGCCTCATATTGTCATTAGCTTATGTATTACCTTGCTGCTTCTCTTCATCAATTGCTATTCTTTAATGTGAGATCGTTGCATCTCTATGCAGATAATCAGTCTGTGATGACTCCCAAAATTGAGGTCAATCACGTATTATGAATTTGTAAAATGTGTTGGTGAAAGAAATTAAACCCAAATGAATGACAAGTTTGATCCTTATGCTTTTTTTGGAAGACAAACTAAGCTTGAATTTAAGTTATCTCTAGACATGATATTAGTTGACATTTACTGTAGTAAAATGGAAATTAACTCTTCTTTTATGGGCATTTTTAGTATGATCTTTGAGGTTAGTTTGCTGTGCACAAACAGCAATGCTTATAATATTGTACTTAAGACTTACTTTTGTGAACTTCAAATGGTGGATTATTATTTATTTATTTTTTTAAATAAGTTTTCGCCCCAAGGGGGGGGGGGGGGGGAATTATCTTATAAAGCGTTTCCATGGAGCCACTCTCTAACAGCATGTGGGATCTATGCATCTGTGCTCCCACATGCTGTGAGAGGATGGTTCATGGAGTGGCTCCATGAGATACCTCCTCCAAGGGGAGGAAGGAGGGGAGAGTGGTGGATAATTTAAATGAACTTCATGTCTCATGTACGGGATTATTTAGTACCACTCATCTTACTTTCTTGTTCTTGAAATATGTATTGCAGAAGAGAAAATTTTGTGAACCTTTTTTCTTTTTTACAAGTAGAAAAATTTGTGAACCTTATCCTGGAAATTGTAGTTGAAAGTCAAGTATTAACTTTGTCAGTTGAACTTTATGTGTGGTAGTAGATGTTGGTACTTAAAAGTTTAGGTAGTATTATTAGATGTTTTGACTGGGAGATTTTTTAATTTTTTTTCCCAAGTCCTGGACCCCAAATTTTTATTTTTATTATTATTATTGTTCAAAAAAAGTTGGGAAGATTTGAATCTAAGACACCTCACCCCACCCTTTTAGCACTTGAGCAGAGACATCGTGGCTGTATCCAGAATGTCTGTTTCCTATTTGTATTAGGTGGATTTTATATCGTTGAGTTGGTCTCTTGCCTTGTATCTCTTGGCATGATATCTGATTTGGAATTATTGGAGAATACTTTTCCTGAACCTTTTCTTTTCTCAGCCTTATGTCATGATACCCAATTATTATGCTCTTTGGCTCATTATATTGTAATCCTGCTGGCTTGTTACTCACAAGGATTCTGATGAAACTCTTAGCATTTTTATTATTAAATATTTCTGTGTTCACATGGAATTAGGTGTTGCATTAGTTCTCTGCAATTCAGATCCTGTACTTAATGATGGCCTAAGTGGGAGTGATCCGTCAAGTAAAGCTGTGATTGATGGAGTTCGCAGGAGTTTCTTAGAGAAGGTTGTGAAAGCGCATGAAGATGATGATGATGGATTTTCAAGTGATTAAATTTTTAGGCTTTCTTTCAGGCTTAGTAGAAAAAGTTGTGTTCAATGAAGATGAAGCAATGTTCGCTTAGTTGGTTTTGTTGTTTGGCTGCTTGCACACCTTTTCTGGTTTTCTCATCATCAGTGAAACTAGGATGTCTGATCCTGATGTATGACATTGTGTAACTTATGCATCTCATGGCATTAATGTATTATGTTCATTCTTAGATTCAAAGTTTTGTTGATGAATTTGTATCATGCCAGTTGCCGACATTATACATGATTCAGTAGTAGTTGTGATAAATTAATGTGGAATTGAAACACGCCTTGTACCAAGTGATTAACTTTAAACACGTGTGCCACTTATTTTTTTTACCAAACTCAAAAACAAAGGGCAAACAATTTGGCAAAATGTTCACAATGATATAGAAGACAAAATTTAACTTGGAAGATTGTGAAATATGTCTACCACTCTGGTTAAAAATGTATCAGGGAGGGAGGTTAACAATCTGTGAGGAAAGGTTGATAATGCGACCTCACATTGATGATGATGATGATGATGATGATGGGTGTTGGCCTGTTGGGTGATTAAGCTCCGTATCTGCTTTTGGGCAATTTTTGTTGGTTTGTTTCTATTCTGACTCGGGCGAGTTGCTTGTTATAAACATGAACCCTTTGTATCTGAATTTAAACCTGCAACGTTGAAACCTCCTAACATCTTAGGCCTTCTCCCGCATTATGTTTATGACATCGTGCACAAATAAAATGGAAGACACAATATACAAAATCTAGGCTCAATCTCCACTGCATTGAAATCTAATTGGTATTATGGTTTAATGATAAAAAGTAATCACCAAGAGTGATCGTCATTGCCCATTGGTTGAAAATTGTCATATGCGACATGGGTTGTTATGATTAGTATATAGTAAATATGATTAGTGATAGATTTAATGAAAGTGATTTTTTTCAACCACAATAGGTCAAAGAATGACATAGGGATAAGATACTCTCCCATTGAATCATTTTATCTTATTTTTTATAATTTGATAATTATAATGAAAGAGATGCAATTTAAATTTTGGACATCTTTGTTGGAAACAATAGAAGGTGTCAATTGAGCTACATGTCTTTTATTGAATTCATGGTTTTAACAACCGAACTGGAGGCAAAACCAAATTTGCCCCTAGTTCTCAGTTTTTACTGGTTTTAGACATTTTTTTCGAACTAGACTGGCCTCCGATTCCCAGTTCAATGGGTGGACCGACCAGTCCAATCTGGTTTTTACAACATAGATTAAATCCACTAATTTTACATAGCATTTAAAATCAAATAAATGCCACTAATCTCACATTGGGTTAAAAATTAGAAGATTTAATGAGAAATGATCATTCCTTGCTTTTATTTGCATAGTTTTTAACAAGAAGAAGTCTTAATTCCAAAATTTGAGGTTGACTTTTATCTGTATAGATTTACTAGACTAATAAATGAACTAAGGAAAATCTTTATTAAGAAAAAGAGATGAATTTTGTATGAATGAGCACTATTGTAAAATTGACACAAACAAAAGGAAAAAAAAAATGGGGACACTTGCTCAAGCAAATAGCAGACGGTCATTACCGTTCGGCATGAACCTTTTTTTGAAAATTTAGTTTTGTTACGCATTGCTCTTTATTTTGTAGTCCTTCTTTTCACAACTTGTACTTGTAGCTCTTTTATCTAAATGAAACAAATGCAAATTTTAAGCATGCACAAGCTCAAGGCATGAGTATGCATTTTTTAGACGCTGCCTGAAAGATCCTGCACTCTGCCTAAAGAAGTTTCAATAGACAAAATATCATGGGCAATTGATCACTGTTTTCCTTTGCTCAAGGTTTTGACACCTCAATACGAACATTTAATATGAATTCTGATAAACCATAAAAGAATTTCACAAACCAAACATATTCGACTGTCCTTCCAGATAAGAGCTGATCCATGGCCACATTTATGGTGGATGCATAAACGATAAGAAATTGCCTCTCCCAGAAAGGTGAACAAACTACAACTACTCTTTATGCTTTCACTTCTTCTTTAACTACTCTCCTTTTACCTTTCACTGTCTCATTAGCGGTTTGTTTTTGCAGCTCCTCTTTTTTCTGAGCTCGAATCATTGCTCGCCTTGCACGGGGACGCAATTCACGTACTCTTCGAGGAGGCATTATGTATGGTTCAAGGGGCCTGTCACCGAAGGGGTGCTCACTGTCAGCAAATATCCTCAACTTTCGATCTCTATCCTGCATTCACAATGAGCTAAACTGTAAGATTATTTAATTCAAAAGGCTAATTCTTCTAGTGAAAATATCACACAAAACCGAAATAGATTAGGTGCCAAGTAAAACTCAGAAAGACTTTTTTTTTTTTTTTTATGTAAAGAAATTATGGTGTGATCCTTGTAACAAACCAGTTGCATGGAAGAAAAAGTGCACGAATTAACATTTTAAAATTAGCAGTGACTTTGTTTGTTCTACATTCCCTGTTGTCCAGTCAAAACAATCCAAGTGATATCTAATCCAAAGAACAAATTAGCCCGATTCTATAACCGAAAAGCAGCAACAAGCAAATAATCTCAATTGCCAAAAGTAGTCTCAATTTTCCAAGGACAAATCAAATCATGCCATGCAATCAATTAAACCATTACTCATATAACATATCTGAGATCCATGAGACTGGCAACACAACTTTTGGCCTTAAATGAGCATCATGTCCACATTAAAGGAGAACAAAGTATATTGAGAGACAAAACTATAAAGATAACTAATGATTTGTTGGTCAACAGCAAAATAGTAAAACTTTTGGGGACCATATTTTTAAAGGATTCACAAAGCTTGTTGAGATATAGATGATGATAACCAAGGTGATCTACATGTTATGGATGCAGAGACCGATAATTTTTCAAGCCACTTTCTACCCCTCAATACTAGCACTTCAAATTGCTTCTACAAATTTATTTGAATTAGATTAATGATCTACTTTATTGTTTTTATATAATTTAATAGCTCTTTCAGGCATCATAGCACATGAGAGTTATACTTGTAGGTTGAATAATGATAGTGTAGATTTCCTATAACTGAAGATGTCATTAATTGACTGCTCAAAGATTCAAGGTCATGCAAATCAGCCAATTAAAGACAAGCATCTGAGAGGGCATAGCCTCAAATTCAAACACTCACATCACGCAGTTTGTTTCTTGGAAGCATGCGTAATACAGCTTTTCGGATGACTTCTGTTGGATCTTTAGCCATCTGGTCCTTTAAACTCCTTTCCTTGAGATGGCCCACATACCTACAAGGCACATAAGTTCAATGTCAACATCAAACTGCATAAAAATGGCACATATTAGGAGGCAATAGAAGCTGCATGAATGGTTCTCTTTTCTACATAGATGTACTTTAAAAATGCGTCTACATTGTTTCAAGTGGCACTTAAAGGGAAGTAAACCTTTTATTCTCACCACTGATCATCAACAGGTCTTTTTAATATATTTTTTAAAACTAAATCTTTAGACATTTTCTTTAGGCTATGTTGAACAAGTAAATACAAAATGTCTAGATTTGAACTTCACTGTTGGAATTAGTTTATTTACATTGTGATGAGAAAGTTGTGCACTCAACTTATACAAAAACCAAACAAGACTTAAATCATTTTATTTTCATTCATTCCCCCAACTTTCCAATCATTCCAACAGTTCACAATCCAAGAATAAAGAGCAGTACTTGCCCAGTATGCCAGCGATAAAACTTGTTTGTAAGTTTTCTCCCAGTGACAGAAATATCCTTTGCATTAAGCACGATGCACATATCCCCATCATCACGATTTGGAGCATACGTTGGCTTATCCTTTCCTTGAATCACAGTAGATATTTGAGATGCTAATCTGCCAAGGACCTATGGAAAAATGTACATTACTATTATCATCTGTAAACTTCTTCAAGTGGATAAATTGGAAATATGAATAATTGAGAAAAAATTACATTAAGAAGCCAGCTGCTACAATCTGCCTCATTTCATTATAATTCACTGATCAACTAGGGTACATCTTTTCCCAAAAGGGAGTAGAAAGAACAGCATCATCGAAATTTGAAGAATAAAATTTATTTTATTTTTCATCCAAGCCAACTGGGATTAATAAAGATCTTATAACTTTATAATTTACCAAAATTAGTGGCATAAGGAGAAAATGATGGTATATGCAAACCTGGTCTTTGGCATCAAATACCCTCCATCGCAGACCATCCAGGTTTATGCGTCTCAGCCCAGCAAGTGCTTTCTGAAAGAATATTGAGTCATTGGCTCTGTTATTGATTTGTCATCTTAGTTAAACATTAATCAGCAAGTTACAGACTCAAGGGCATGAAATATAAATTGAAAATTTTGAAATGTTTTATTGAGATTAATTACCATTTACCATAAAGCATATTATATGGAGCTTACACAGATGCATACAAATCTAAATTCCCTATGGCATTCCCATAATACATAAAGATGACTTTAGGCAGGCCACTCAGTAGGTGATACCAAAAAATATGTTTAAGAACCTCATAATGCATGCCACTATAATCCATTACATAGATTTCACAATTGGAACTTCAGAACATAATGAATCATAATTCCCCTTAAAAGAAAGTTTTGGCAACCTATACGAGCATAATTTATTATCCAAATTACCTTTCCATTAACCACAAAAAACAAGAAGGCGATCGTTGAACTTTATTGTATAAATGTAAAGCCATTTGATATTTAATTTCTTGTGAAAATATAACTTAAATTTTATTTTTAATTGCCCATAGAACCAAATTATGCAAATATTTTGCGTTCAGACACTACACTGCCCAAAATATAAGCAATACATAACATGTTGTAAATATTAAGATCATCAATCTAATTGATGTCAACCAGAGAAAAAAGAAGTGTACTTTTCTTGGGTTTTACCTATTAATGGATCTTGCTAGAATGCTAACTAATAAAACCTATACCACTTAATTGTGGCAACCAAAAAATACCCAATAACCAAAAAAAAAAAAAAAAAAACTACTAAACTATCCATGATTTAAAAAATATGCATATAATCTACTAGACAGTAGAAGTCATATATCTATCTTGATACAATTCAAAAACAGGCAATTCAAAGATTCAAGAACTCTGAAATGCAAGCTAGCAGCACTTTCAACAGTAAAGAAGAAATGGGTAGTGATAATACAGCACAAATACTCCAAGACTTAAACCATAAAAGCCCAAAACAGATAAAACAAGTCGTTCAGTACATTTCACAAACACGTGGAGTGCTTCAGTTACACCCTACTCCAAGCTGTGAAAATCAGTTTCGGGTTTAAAAATAATAATTTAACAGAGGATTTTTAACAATGAATAAAATCTATAAACTTTGAAACATAAAAAGGGAAAATTGCCTTGACGTTGCCATTGAAAGAGCTAGCTGCTTGGCTTGCCATTTCCCTTGTTTTTTTCTTTTCTTTGAATCTCCTTCTTCACAGGTAAATCATTCAGCCCTGAAAATTCAATTCAAGTTTAAGACTAGATAAATTGAAAAGTTAATAGCTTGTTAATGCAAAGCAAAATATATAAAATGGAAAGGAAAATTTTTTCGACCTGTAAAACCCTGAAGAGAGAGAGAGAGAGAGAGAGTAGGGTTTGAGCAAAGATAGAGAGAGTGGGTTGAGCTCTGATCCAGTGCAATTCTCTCTCTGTTTTGGGAGGACTTGATGCCGTTGATCTTCATATAATCAAGGATGATTAAATCGGACTGACTCTGCACTATTGGGCTCTGAAAATACACTCTATCATGGAGCCCAAGCACTACTGACTATGGACCAAAATTTGGCTTTTAAAAAAGAAAAAAAATTTATAAAAAATATTTTTTTTTTGTGAAATAGGTAAATAATGGGGAGGTAGGCAGCTTTCAAATCACAAACACAAAAACCTTGACGATACCATTTATTAGGGTTGTAAATGAATCAAGCCGCTGATGAACAACTTGAGCTTGGCTCGATAAAAAGTTCATTCATATTTGTTTGTTTATAAATAAACCAAGCTTGAGCCTTAGTTTTAGACTTGTTTGATAAACAAGCCAAGCCCAAACAAAAAAAAAAAAAAGTTTTTGAACAAACTCGTGAACAATATGGCTCGATAAAAACGTGCCGAGTTTAGACTTGTTTATAACTTGATATATGTTTACTAAATAAACTCATTATTATGACATTACACATGTTTTAGAATGTTAATTTATAACTTGTTTATTCATATATGTTTTGGAATGTTAATTTATTTAGATTTGTGAAGCTTATAGTTGCATTCATGACAAATGTGGATGTAAAAATTGTCTTTTGAACAATTACTCAAGTTATAGACAATGAATGATGAATGGATGGATTTAATTATGTAAATTCGTAATTTGAGCAATTTCTAAACATGGGTGAAATTAGAAGCATAATAAAATGAGTATATTATTATTTTTCGTTTACTTGATTTTTGGTGATATAAGCATTTGATGATGCAATTTTTTGGATCCCAAGCTAAAAAGCTTGACTTGAGCTTGAGTTTGAGCTCGAGTTTGGCTTGACTAATTAATCAAGCTGAACTTAAGCTTTTTGGTATTTTCACGAGCTCAAGTTCAAACATTGCTTTTAGGCTTGTCTCAAGCTCGAACCAAGCTTGAGCATTTGATTTTTATTGACAAGTCAAGCTCAAATATGCACTACTTGATAAAGCTTGACTCGTTTACAACCCTACTATTTATATTGAGCTATCAATTGAATCCGGCAAATTCTACGTAGTAAGTTGTGAGTGAAGCATTATTTTCTCACAATTTTGTTATACCCCAAATATCAAATTATAAAAACTTATTAAATTTTTTTTTTGTTTGGTTATTTTTTAAGAAATAAATTAGATATAAGTATAACTATATTTAGAAATATGTGAAAATTTTAAAAATTGTATATATAAAAAAAACCAAAATAAGCCAAATCAAAATATATTATTATTAATAAATTGTATCCACCACTAGACTAATGCTTTTATGACAATATACTTAATCCTTGACGGTAATAAAGAAAATTCATATTCCCATTCCATTATCCATGGTAAATTATAATGGGCAAAATTATTAAGGGATCGGAATCTTTATCAAAATCAATATTTGAGAATGCGTAATTGTCCCAATGTAATGTTATCTTCACGTGTACCAATAATTTCATGTTATGTGTCTAAAATTTTTAAAAAGGAAATACTTTGGTCCAAGTTAGATACCACACTAGCATTCCGTTAGACAATATAGGATATAAACGGTTAGACATAGAAGAAAAGATATAAAATATTTAGTTTTGAAAGTTTAAAAACCAAAAATGAAGTTATAAATTTTAGTGAGGAAAACCAAACTTGTCATAAAATATACAAATGAAGGCAATATTTTAGCCAAATATCTATTTTGTAAGTATAATCCCAAGGAAATAGGGTACTACCAAGTCTGACCCTCATGGTAACAATGGACAGTTATTCTATATTTAAAAAAAGAAGAAAAAAAGAAGAAAGAGCAATGGACACTTCTAACCTCGCACATAGTCCTTCTAGTTTGGGAGAAGAAAGGAAGGGCGAAGGATGAGGAAACCATTAATTATTTATTTATTTATTTTCAAATTTACCAAAGAGTTACCCAAAAAAGAAGAAGCGCAGTTTGAGAATTTTCTAGTTTTGTTTCGTCAAATCGAAGTTGTCCAAAATTAGATTTGATTCTAGAGTCTAGATCTTTTAAATGAAATTAAAATATGAAATTAATTTTTTGGTCTTGTGTCAGAAATGATGCATCGTACTATAGTTTTTGTTGTATTTAGTATGTCCAGTGCAATCTAATCAGTTTTTTTATTTTTTTTATATAAATACAACAGAATTGCAACTTATAACATCTACTTTATGATATTTCTTCATTTTTATTTATAAAACAAATTGTAGTTGAAAACCACTTGGGGGAAAAGAAGCAAATCGTCCATATATCATAAATAATGTACAAAGACTAGGCCTAGCTAGGAAAACATAAATCAATCATCTCTGAATCACTATGTTTCAAAGATTCGACAAAGAAAATATAAATCAACCATCTCTGAATCACTATGTTTCAGCTTCCTCGTTCTTCTGCTGCAAGCTTTTGTCACCAAGAAACCTGTCAAAATAAAATTGAGGAAAAAATAAAAGATCTTGAGAGAGAAGGAGAGAGTAGAAACAGGGAGAAATGAATTCCTGGGCCAAGTTGCTTTCTGTATATTATAGATAGGATTATAGCAGTTTGTTGCATGGCTTAAATTCTTTGTCCTGGAGTATTTTTTTTGTCTATGATAAGGAGGAAAGGATCGCCCAAACAAAGGTAAAAGGTACATTTGGTATAATTATAATGTAATGGTGATTATATGGAATACAAGGAATTGGGATGGAATAACTAGTCCCATTTATCTATCTGGCAACAATATATGGACAGAACCATTGAGCAATGCAGCTTATGCTTCCATGAGCCAAGCACAATTCAACACTCATCGGTCATTGTTCTTTTTAACTAATTATTAGAATTCAGAACCATGGGATTAGATTGAAACCACAAATGATAAAACAAAAGTTGGAAACCATTCTAGTCTGAGATGTGTGCTTAAAATTAGTCAATAATTAGATGCTCACCCTTGAAATTTCAACCAACGTGAGAGCTGATAGAGCTGTACACTCTCATTCGCGGCATGCAATGCAAGAAGATGGAGATTCCGTGGCTGTACCATCCATGCAAACCTCATGAACAATGCTGAATAAACACACATAACTGCAATAACAACGCAGAAATGATAGTTCTAAGGTCACATTACAAGGCTAAAATCAAAAGTTTCAAATTATTATTAATCCATTCTTGATTAGCTCAAAGCCTTAAATTTATAGAAACCTGTTGTCAAATTGCCAGAAATCAATTCTGGGGGTTTGTTTGTGTCGACCATTGCCTGTCAGAATCAGCAATGATATTAATCAAGCTAAGTTCAAAATCTATGAGTTCCTAAAGTTGTTTGGATAAAGAAACTACAATAAACATTTGAAGTTAGTATATATGCATTAGTGTGGCATCAGTAGAAGTATTGAAGCATACTGCAATAGGAATGCCCCAGCCCACAACAGGGCCCCAAAAGTGTGTTGTTTTAGGGCCAATGGGACTGTTCCAAAAATTCTGGAGGATTTTCATTATAAGCTATGACAACTTGGAGACCTGCACATAACAAGAAGTTAACGCTGAAATTAATAGTCAAAATGATATTAATTACACTCAAGCATACCTTAAATTAACAAGTTCACTTGAACAAAAAGATAAAAATTTCTAAGTTAGCATTTCGGCTTCTTGAAATCATACCTTTAAAAAGAAAAAAAAGGTTCATGTTGCAGGAATTACAAACAAAGACAGGGTTAGAGCATATTATAAGACATAATAAAATGAGAAAGTCAATAAATTAATGATAAGCTTATTTTGAATTAGACCAATCCCAATAATTACAACAAGTCCACGTGTCTTAATTTACACTCCCAAAAAATAAAGGTCAGGAATTTGACAGCCCATATAACAAAATTTAAAAAGCATATTAATTGTCTAGAGATCATCAAAAAGATGGTAGACTGGTAGTTGGTGATACAAAGCTCCACTTTTTCTGGACCCTGATATATCATAAGTTTGCTACTTACTGAAAAGTTGGATGTTTTCTGGTTTTTATGATTCACTTGATTAAAATTCTGATGCATATTTTTAAGTGGGTCAGATCAATATCAAACACAATAATATCATCACAAGAAAATCAAGGCTGATCTAGGAAAAAAAGAAAATAAGAAAAGCTTCAATCAGTTTCTATGGTATTGGGATGAAGAACATCCATGAATCTTAATCAATATAAAAAGAGAAATAGTCTTACTAGATGGAAGCTGCAGATGGAAGCTCAAGAATCCAACAAGATATGCAGAAATGAGAATTTCAGAGCATCAGATGAACTGTCTCCGAATGCAAGGAAAATTTGAAAGCTTCAAATGAGGATTTCAAGTCAAAGTGCCTCTTCTTGTCCAATAAGCTACACAGCTAGATATCTATTTGTTGAAAGTCTATTCACACCCTTGTTTTACTTTCACACGCTTCACTCCTTCATATCTGTGAAATAATACACTTCGTATGTTATAATTCAACGAATAATAATATATCTTTTTCTTTGTATATTAATTTGTTTCCCCCAATATGTGTCGTCACTGATAAAGTTGCTTCTTTAAAATATACTACGTATTAACTATTTTTATCGATGAAATTGTTTATAATTAAGGAATCTGACGTTTTATCTCCATCCTCATATTTTAATGATGTTAACACATCAATGCCTTCCTCCCGGCCCCCTAATTTCCTAATATCATGGAATTCCTTGTCTCAGTGCTCTTATGCAATGGATCCATCAAAATGTGGACACGTGTTACAATTCTATCGGGTTCAAGTAATCTAATCGAGAAAGCAATAAATGAATGGATTGGGAAAGTGTTTTGATGATGTGTATAATAACCCATTAACTTTGTAAATTAATAGATTACTTTACGAAAAATTATTAAATATTCTGGGAGTACCATAAATTTAATTAGTGGAATCGATAGTTATATAAGAAAGGAAAATACACATTTATGGTACTATAAAAATACCCAATAATTTCCCTTTTAGTTTACAAAGGAAGCTATGCACAATAGGTCAAACTAAACGATTACAAATGGCTATAAAGGCACAAAAGGAGATAAAAATAAAAGATCCAAAGTAAAACTATTTTAGATTCACAAGCAGGATACGAGATTGGGTGGGGTGGGGTGGGGGCGGGGCACATGTATGACATAGATAAGGCTCATGTTTGCTTTGTGGGAATTTTGGTGCGGGTGTGTTCCAAACACTCATATATAGGAGTGTTTGGAACACACCCGCACCAAAATTCCCACATGTTACGAACACTAACTAGGAACACTAACTAGGAAAGACAAGCGACTCAAGAGAACGTGTACCATTATGGACTCGACTATTACAAGTGTTCTATATTAGGAAGCATGGACATGGCTAAAAGCACATTGTGCTTGTGTTGAATATAACTGCATATGTAGTGTTTAATGAATTTGTTGTTGTTTTTGGTCAAAGAGTTGGATTTTTTACCTTGTTGGCGTTGGTCTCAACCCGACACCTCTCTCTCTTTCTCTCTCTCTCTGAGCTTTAAATTAAGGGACTTTGTAAATTTAATGGTTAAATCCCCTTTTTTGTTTGATTTCAATAAATTTTATGGGGTTAATATGATAAAATTAGGTTTAAGATAAGTGAGATATCATTAAAAGTTTATTTTATTGGGAGACATGCAGTATTTTATAAAATTTGTTATTTTCCCATGTTGAGCTTTTCAAAGATATTTCCAAGATTATTCTCGTGATGGGGTGATCCTGAAACTTTGGAAAAAAATTAATCTTTAAATTACCTTGAGATGTGTGCCTTATAATTGCAATTCATTGTGGAAGTTAATTGATTTTCCATAGAGTGTGCCTTTATTTTGGATCCAATTACTTTCAAAAGAAAATTGAAATTAATTTAAATTGGTTCCATGAATTTAACTAAAAAATATATGCACCTGATTCATTGGAAATTCATTCAATTGTCCTCATATTTTGATTAAGGGCGTGGCCAAAGTTAAGTGATCTTGATCCATTACCATTTTATTGTGCTATGCTTTAAATTAATTATCTTGAGAAATGCACATTTAAATGTGGTATGGTCCATACTGCTACCACGTGAGAACTCACAATTGATACAAGTGTTTTAACTCTAGAGTCTTCTCATAACAAACCATGTAGATTTTTATCTCATAGTGCTATAAGATGAGGACATTTGCCTAAATCTAGGCATGAAGGGAATGAAAGAATATCAATTTCCTCTCCCCCAAGTCATAACTTGTCCTTAGGGTTAGGGGTAAGAAGGTCCGGAACTTTCCCACACACCTCAGTCACCCTCACCCTTCTATAAATGGAAAATCCCACTCACATCACCGCCAAATTTCACTTGCCATGCAATTCCTTATAAGACATTCTCACTAGGTCAGCATGCCAATCGGGTGGGACAAACCAGCAAATGACTAAAAAGTGTAAAAAAAAAAAAAAAAAAGGTTCTGCTCCATATTGCCCTCAAAATTCGGAGTGATGTTTATTATACATACTTTAGTATACACATAGTACACACAAGTCATATATGTGACTTGTATGTACTCTGCACATAGCAGAATGTGCAATAATAATCATTCCAAAATTTCAATCGCCTTTCGAAGTATTCTAGAACATTTTTTTTCTCTCTCCAACCTGCTCCCATTTTCCTTAATATTGAATTCCAATTTCCAAGACTTTGTCGTTCTTGTATCCTATCTATCATCTCAATTTGTCACCCTTATCTGATCATCCCTCTAGAAGTCCAAGTCAATTTTAATATCTTATCTCCTTCAGTTCCTCGCATCTCCCACTATCTTCTCTGTTTTATTTCCTTTTCCTCGTTCTAAATTTGTCACTTCCGTTATCTATTTGTCTTTTTCGTACTCTACCCATCCATTTTTGAAATGTAATCTAGCAAATTAAAAGTATATATGTCAACGTCAAATTAGAAAAGAAAACAATGGACATTGACATTGACTTGTTGAGCGTCTCTTTTCAGGGTCCATATAAACCCAAGAACATGCATGTTAAAAGAAATTTATTACGACACAAATCTAATTAAACCCACATGCTGAAGCAAAACAAAATTTCCCACATTTATAGTCACCTCAATCTATCAGGAAAAAAGTTTACCACCTATGGTTTAAAGAAAATTTCCCTCAAATCATTGTATGACAATTAAAGAGACCATGAACTAGTATTTTAATCATACGTGGCTATAGTGACGAGAGATTGGAGAGGGACATTAGTTTTTGCCATGTCCAAAAGGGTGGAAACCATTATCCCACTTCAAGCCGAAGCTGAAGCCATCAATTGGGCA
Source organism: Castanea mollissima (assembly GCA_014183005.1). Taxonomy (NCBI): domain Eukaryota; kingdom Viridiplantae; phylum Streptophyta; class Magnoliopsida; order Fagales; family Fagaceae; genus Castanea; species Castanea mollissima. The sequence continues at coordinate 28,340,943 of JACAVU010000001.1, forward strand.
ACTCAACAAGCCTTGAAGCTGGACGTATACGCCTACTCTGTAATTGTGGAAAGTGATGCCAAAGTTTGTGGGGAGACTATTCAGAAGCAAAACAGAGAGATGAAGAATTTTCATTCTAATTGCTAATACAATTAGGCTGGCACATTTCTCACAAAATACTCAGTTTAACTGGGCTCCAAGAGAAGCAAATGATGCGGCCCACTGCCTAGCAACCTGGTCTTTATGGAACAAGTTGGCTGGTTCTTTTGTTTTGGGCTATGCCCCTCAAGTGTTCTTTGATTTAGTTATAGATGAGCAGGTTTAATTGGATTTTCAGGGTAGTTTGTACCATTTCTGTTTAAATAAAATCTTCTTGATTTTCATATGGAAAAAAAAAATAAAAAACTCATTACTTGACAATTAAAAAGAACATGAACTAGTATTTATAATTATATAATGTTTTAAATGAGTCATGCAATTATTTAAGATAAGTACATATAATTTATCAATTGTTAGCCGGTAGATTGGAAGAGATTCTTTCAAACTAATTTGGATGAAAACTTGGACAATATGAATACCCCTAAGCTGAAGAAAAAATTCCCAACCCATCTATCGATCTTCTCTCTGACTCTCTCTAGATGTGGCTCTCAACATTGAATTGCCAATGTGGCCATCAATGGCGGATTTGGGATTTTTTTTCCTACAGAAGTCAGAGATCCAATTTTTGGCCGCAAATTCTAAAGTTCAATATGGGCTAAATGAAAGCAAGAGTTCAAGTGGTTATTATATGGTCCAAGTTGAACTTGCAGGTGGGACGGTAGGGGTGGAGTAAACCAAGAGGGAATCAACTTCTACAACAGTTTCGTTAATGAGCTAATACAAAATGGTAAGGACCGATTTTCTTTTCAACCCCATCGTGCTTCATATGAGTAATGCCAAGTTTTTCTTCCTAAATTTTCATACGTAGCTTGTTTTAGCAGAAAATGTTTTTAAATTGATATGTTAAAATAGATTTAAATCAAGGACTTGGCCTAAAAACATATTATTTCATTGTTAATCCAGACACTAGGTTGCAGTCAAATTTTTGTCTATCCACAAGGGTTAAGGGATGCATTGATTTATATGAAGCAAGAGTACCATAATATCAAATTCTATGTTGCGTACCCAGAATAGTTGGGGGGGTTGGTTTAAGTTCAAAGTATATACTCTTTCTCCTCTTCTTTGGAAATGACCAAGTTATGCCTTGCAAGTTGCAACAGGATATCCAGATAATCGAGATTACACTATTCCCATAGAGATTGCATTAGATGATAAACAAGGTCAAGAAAATTTTCTAATTCTTATGAGTGCAGAAAGGTAGTAAAGGCGAAGGGGTACTTCATTTGGGTAAGGCTTTGATGGTCTGTTTGGAGATGGGGCAAGAACAGAGCCAGGATTTAGAGTTAGGGACATAAGTATAAACCAAAAAAAATAATTATGAAACTCCAAATAAGCATTAATTTAGTATTAACAAACCATTAATAAAGACAAATACAAAAATCATTATTTTTTTAATACATTCAAATGCAATTATTTAAGAAAATGAAACTTGGAGTTTTTTAAATCTTTGAAATTATTTGAATCTTTTCTTTTTGAAAAACATCAAATATTTATAGTTGACTTTTTCATAGTCTACAAATAAATATAATTTGAATTTATCATCTCATTAAATACTCAATAATATACAAATCATTACACACAACACACCAGCACTATGCACACAAGCACTTAACAACTGAGTCCAAATCTTTTGTCCAACTCTTAATGCTCCACTGTATACTCCACAAATAAAACATGTCACATGTCCATCTAATTTATTAAATGCTAAATTTATACCTTCTATTATTTCAATTATCTAAATATTATGGGTTATTTATTTATTTACTTTAGGAAATTGAAATAATAGAAGGCATAAATTTAGTATTTAATAAATTAGATGGACATGTGGCATGTTTTTATTTGTAGAGTATACAGTGGAGCAGGAAGAGTGGGATAGAAGATTTGAACTTCTAACAACTAACCAATAAATTTCAAAGTTGCAAATAATCTATTTCTCTCTTTAAATTTATTAAAGAAAGAGAGAGAGAGAGAGAGAGATTGAGCATTCTGCCTCTCTCTCTCTTCTATTTTCGGTGGGTGTAAATTGTGGAGAGAACTCTCTCATCACTCTATCTATTTTCTTCACAACTCAAATTATCAAATCAAACTAATCAACCAACAAAAGTTTAGCAATTTTTGGCAATAAGATTTATGAGAGAGATAAGATATTCCAATTAAAAAAGGAAATAATACCAAATTTGAGGATAGTGGACTAGCGGTGGCGCGGTGCGGTCTATTTACTGTTACGGCTATGTTGTGCTGTGCAGCCTGTGCTGCAATTGCCCACTTGCCCAAGCCCAACACCTCCTTTTTCCTACCTTAGTCCAAAGTCTCAATTTTAAATTTTATTTATTTATTTTAGTGTCTTGAGTGTTGTGTGTCCTTTTCTTTTTAGACCCTTTCTCTCTCTTTTTGTGTGTGTGTCTGTCATGGGTTTGTTTTGGGGTGTTGTTTGGGCTAAAGTTTGCTATTGATAAATTTTGTTGTTATGCTAATTTTTTTGAGCTTGTTAAATTTATTTTAAATTTTAGATCAATAAAATTTTTTATAGCCATTTAAAAAGGATCAATAATATTGTTGAGGAGAAAAAAGTGCAATTTTATTGAAACAAATTGCTAAAATTAATACATATATAGTATTAGTTATTTTTAGGAGAGAATATGAGAGATAATAACAAATTTATAGTAAATAAGATAAGAAGAAAAAGAGTAAAAATAAAAGATATAGTAATAAACACCAAATTATCTAAGTCATGCTATGTATAGACTAACATTATATTTGTATATACTATCTTTATAATGCAATAAGATAACATATATGAAATCAAATAAAAGAAAAAAGATAATAATTTAAAAACACAAAACTAGACCACATCAACCCAAAGTAGAATTCTAAAAAATACAAAAATTAATCAACCTAAAGTAGAGATGCAAGATAAAAAAAAAATCCACCAAAAAATAATAATAATATCGATCGATCGATCAATTGATCAAGAGAGAGAGAGTGAGAAATAATATTTTTATATGGGAAAACCATGCATAGAATGGGAGAGAGAATTGCAAATTTATAGTAAAATGATGTGAATAAGAAGAGCCAAAAATAAAGGAGGATAAAAGGTAAGTTGTGAATTAATAAAAAGAAAAAGAATTAAAAATAAGACAGAAAGAGTTTGAAAATCTGTGGATGATGTGGCTTAACAGAAGCGTAACAATAATAAATGCTATGTTTCACAGAGAGAGAGAGAGAGATGAGACAAAACTAATGATGTTAAATAAATTTTCCGAACTCTTTCATGACCTCAAATCTATAGATAGCCCTCATCTCTAGATCCCTAACCATCCTTCAAAGTGTCATCTTTCTCTCTCTCTCTCGATATGGCACTTAACATTGCATTGCTTGATCTCTCTCTTTATCTGTTTCTTTATATGGCACTTAACCTTGCATTGACAATGAGGCCATCTATGGCTAATTTGGGTTCTTTAAAGAAATCAGAAACTACCATTAAAAGTTGGAAAGGACATGTTGTTCCACCAACTACAACTCTTGACGAAGTTCTCAATGGAGTCCAAGTAGTCCAACCTACAACAATTTCTAAACCCAAGAAAGTAAAAAGAAAGGACTTCCCTGCAAATTTCAAGTTTGGTTGCTCCACTTCTGCTCTTCAGGTCTCTCTCTCTCTCTCTCACTCATAAATACACATACATTCATATATATATATATATATATTATATATATATATATATATATATATATATATATATATAAGGGTCATGTGTTTTGATATTGTCAAATTATGCCAAATTTTGTTATTTGATTGAGTTTTGATGTGTCTTAAAGTTGTAATTGAAGTTAAGTCAAAGACACAAAGTCTACTTAAGAAAAGCTCAAAAAGTCTATTTTCAACATGTACCTTAGTAGCTAACTTAATACCTCTTGATAGCTCTTGATTTATGCCCTTCTAGGTCCCCCTTTTGCCTCCTTGATAGCTAGCTTAATACTTCTCGATAGTCTAATTTGAAATCTATTTGAACCAATTTTTAAAGAATGTTATAAGCCATCTATTAGACCAAAGTTAGAAAGTAAATTTGAAGTTTTTTTGGTGAAGAAGCTAAAGCTATAGCAACCACCACACACTTATTGCTATGAAGAAAACACCCTTAAGAAGTTCTTGGAGTTAATCAAAGGTTCCGACTGTGATTGTGGGTGCATCATTTGCGGAGGGTTCATATATTGAGAGTTTAGAGGTTTTAATGCGATAAAAGGTTTTTATTGTAAGTTTATCTATTGGGATTGTAAAGTTTAGGGATAAAGATTTTGTACAAGATCTTAAACTCATCTTTACTATAGTGGATTGCTTTTTGACAAATTAGCCTTTGGCTTTGGCACCATACATTTCAATATAAGTCGCTTTCCCTTTTTTCTAGTCAAATACTAGAGTGTGCGACAACTCTTGCAGCTCGTTACCTCTTTTCGAGATTTGACATTGGATGAGCTATAAGCAAAAACATAAAAGAAAATGTGAGGAGATATATAGGCTCAAGTCAGCGCATGTATCAAGATCAAACAATACTATTGACTAATAATTTATGACAAGCTTGAAGATCTATTTACAACAATCAAAACATAGATTTCTAGATGTTGTTCACACTTAGAAAATATGCATACATAACAAGCTAAGCTCGTAAATGCACTATGCCATTAGTACGGAGGTACTACGCCAAACTCACATGTGATAAACACAACACAAGTGATAAAACTTTTTAAAATTTTTCACTTTTTATAGGTTTTTGAATTTTTCAACACACTCAAAAATAGAACAAGCAAAGTAAGATCAACACAAACAACAAGCAAAAACATAAAAAGAAATAGCAATGGTGCAAAAAAACAAACCAATAGTAAGTCACACAAGAGATATAAGTCAAAGGATGATACCGACACCAATGGTCTTACGGAGAGATTCAAACTGTGGACCATTAAGGGATTTAGTAAAAATGTCTGCTTTTTGATTTTTGGTGTTGATAAAACTTCAGCCACACAATTTTCTCCTTACCAAGTCTCAAATGAAAAGATGTCGAATTTCGATATGTTTAGACTTTGAATGTTGAACTGGGTTCTTGGATAGATTGATGGCACTTATGTTGTCACAAAAGACGCACATGGTGTCTTGAGGGATTCCATAATCATGTAGGAGCTTCTTCATCCACAATAGTTGAGCACAGCAACTCCCTACTGCAATGTAGTCAGCTTCAACTGTTAGTAGAGAGACTGAATTTTGCTTTTTGCTCATCCATGGCACCAAATTGTTCCTGAGGTAGAAACAAACTCCCGAGGTGCTCTTTCTATCACTAACACACTCAGCCCAATTAGCATCCAAGTATTCGGCTAGGCAGTCATTCGAATCTTTTGAATACTAAATTCCATAGTCGGATGTTCCATTGAAATAGTGGATGATTCTTTTGACCGCTGTTAGATAGGACTCTTTGGGTGCTGCCTGAAAGTGTGCACATACCCCAACAATAAAGGCTATGTCCGGCCTACTCGCAGTGAGGTAAAGAAGACTGCTAATCATACTCCTATAAAGTGTTGGATCTACTTTCACACCAGTTGGATCGGAGCTCAGTTTTACTGAGGAACTCATTGGAGAGGATGCATGTTTCTTGGAGTCTAAATCGAATCTCTTTACAAGATTTTTGGCATACTTCTCTTGAGATATGAATATCCCATCTTTCCCTTGTTTCACTTGAAGGCCTAAGAAGTAGTTTAACTCCTCCACCATGCTCATCTCAAATTCCTTCTTCATTTCTTCCAAAAATTCTTGAGTAAGGTGATCAATTGTTGACCTGAATACAAAGTCATCCACATATACTTAAGCAACAATGAGAGATTTCTCATCTTATTTGACAAAGAGTGTTCGATCGGCTTGGCCTCTCTTAAAACCATGATCTAAAAGATATGAGGTGAGACGATCATACCATGCTTTTGGTGCTTGCTTTAGCCCATATAATGCTTTCTCCAATCTTAGCACATGATTCAAAAATGTGGATCTTGAAATCGTTTTGGTTGCTCAACGAATACTTCTTCGTTCAAAAGTCCGTTAAAAAAGGCACTCTTCACATCCATTTGGTATAGCTTGAAGTTCATAATACAAGCTATGGAGAGAAGAATTCGGATTGACTCAAGTCTTTCTACTGGAGCAAATAACTCATCAAAATCTACACCTTCAACTTGAGTATATCCTTGAGCCACCAATCTGGACTTGTTTTGAACAACTTCACCATCTTCATTGGTCTTGTTCTTAAAGATCCACTTGGTGCCAATTACATGTGTGTCCTTGGGCCTCGATACCGACTCCTATATATCATTTCTAACAAATTGATGTAACTCTTGGTACATGGATTCGACCCAATTTTCATCTTTCAAAACTTCTTCCACTTTATTGGGTTCAAATTAAGCAAAATAGTAATGATACGTAACATGATTCACACTACAGCTCGGTCCTCTTCTCAAGCGGAGTCCTTCATCCAAATCACCAATTATGTTGCTTTTAGGATGATTGAGAGTTACTCTTGATGAAGGTTTCTTAGAAGTGGAGGGTTCATCATCATGAGAGATTGGAAGTTGAGCTTCTGGAGGGGTGAGTGGACTCAAAGACCTTTGAATTGATCTACTCTCCCTTCGTGATGTAGTAGGAGTAGACTCCTTTTGGTGATTGTCTCTCACCATCATCACTTTGAGACATGTTACCATCACTCTTATTTTTCTTAAGGCTTGAAACTTCGCCATCCTTACTAACATCCTTTTCTTGAATGGTGTCATCTATGACCACATTTATCGACTCCATCATGGTCTTGGTACACTTGTTGTACACTCTATATGCACGGCTATTTACGGAGTATTCTAGGAAGATCCCTTCGTCGCTTTTGGCGTCAAACTTCCCAAGATTATCCCCTATCATTGAGAATGTAGCATTTACTCCCAAATACTCAAAAGTATTTCACCTTAGGCTTCTTTTCCTTCCAAGTCTCATATGATGTTTTCTTTGGGGTTGAGAACTCCTTTTTGTTACTGTGCTTAGTGCAAAATGTTTCAAATTTTGCATTCTTAAACTCCTTCCCATGATCACTCTTGATTTTAACTAGAGGAACTCCCTTTTCATTTTGGAGCTTTTTGCATAATCTTTCCATCTTGTCGCATGCCACAAACTTCTCTCTAAGGAATTCCACCCAAGAGTACCTTGAGAAATCATCAACCAGTACCATGATGTATCTTTTCCCACCCATGCTTTCCGTTCTTGTTGGACCCATTGGGTTTATATGAAGCAGCTACAAAGGGCAAGATGTAGCAACTATATTTACTTTGGGATGGGTTGATTTAGTTTTTTTCCCCATTGACATGGACCACAAACATTTTTCTCGATCTTTCCAAATTTCGAAAAACCAATCACGGCTTCAAGCTTTGAAACTTTTGCCACTTGCTTGTAATTTACATGCCCAAAACGTTAGTGCCACAACTCCAACAGATTTACTCGTGCACTCTGGCATGATACATTTGGTTTGGGAACTACGCCATAGCAATTGTCGGTGGTCGTAAGTCCCCTTCAAGACTTGCAGAACTTCTTCACTGAGGATTAGACACCCTTTCTTCAAAAATTGAACTCGAAAGTCTTCATCACAAATTTGGGTGATACTTAACAAGTTTGCTTTTAGCCATTTGATATAAAGAACATCGGTCAACAAAGGAAGTCTCGGAACGTCAATAGTTCCCTTTCCTAAGACTTGTGAGTGGTTGCCATTTCCAAACGTCATAAAACCATCCTCCTTCTTCTTAAGACTTTTGAAGAGTGATTTATCTCCGGCCATATGCCTTGAGCATTAACTGTCAAGATACCACAACATGAATTAAACACTTTCAATGTGGTATGCACACAAAGACAAGCATGAGACAAACATTCTTGATTATCAAAGCCAGACTCATCTTCCTTTACACTATTCATGGATGAGTGCAGTTTTCTTTTCAAACTATCAAGTTTGTTACAAAAATGTCTATTCCTTCTCTTATATCTTGCAATTAAGGAATTAGACTCACATAAGCTATTATGAAGCTCGTGATTTCTATGCTCTAAACATTTCAACATGTGAAAAAAGTTTCTAGCATGTTTCTTAGACTTGATTAACTCTAGGAGCTCATTGCTAGGACAATCTCTAAAGATGCTTATAAAGTCATTATCACAAACACATGAACTATACTTTATGTTGGCTTTAGCCATAGCTATATCCATAGCAAAACAAGGGGTCTAGGATCACACTAGGATAATGAAATTTGATAAGTGTACCCGCTCTGATACCAATTGAAAGCTTGAATTTGTGTGAAAATACAAGAGCTTGTTTAGACCTCCAATAAAAATTACGGCTAGATTGCTTTTACTTTAACTTAAAGTAAGTGTGGAATAAAAGTAAATGAGCGCAAACAACCGATAAAACTACCTTAAGCCATATTCATCCAATATCAACTATAAAAGATAAGCTTAAAGAATAGGGAAGAGAGATGCAAACACAAGATAACACCGAGATGTGTTATTGAAGAGGAAATTGAAGAATTCAGAGAAAAACCTCTCCACTGCCCTCCAAACGGTAGATCGATCCACTTGAGAATAAGTTGGAGTACATGAATAACAAAAGACCCTCCAAACCTAGTTTACCTAATGTACTTGAGCCATTCAAACTCCAGCTACCAATTGGCTTCTCGAAACCTTGTCTTCTCGAAACCTTGTCTTCTTTAGCTTTCCCGGATCCCGCAATTCAACCCGATTGCATTTGCTAATGAATGGCTCCTTCCAATGTTTCCCAACAGCACCAAAATTTCACTTGACATTCAAATTGGTGTGTGGTAAGTGTTTGAGCTATCAACCTATCATGGATTTAGAGATGGAGAGGTAGGAGTAGAGGAAAACCACAAGGAAATGTATAGATGATTATGGGTATAATAATCTCTAACTCTCAAGTGTATTTTCTCTGAAAAGCACTCCTTACAATATGTGGGTAATGAGGGCATATATAGTGTGGGTAAAATCTTGGTAAAACAAAATATGACATTTTGCCAAACAAAATGTTTTGCGAGTATTTTGCAGGAAGACCTTACTCGCGAGATACAATCCTCCAGGCTAGCATAACTCTTCGTCTTCCATTCATGTGCTCTACACGTGACTCTTTTGCGGGATAGCTTCTCACGAGGCACAAGTCAAATCCACTTCTTTATGGTTTTAAGCTTGAGTCTTCACACTTTTTCACACTCATCCCTTACAATTAAAAACCCACATAAATATAGGGAAATATGATTTACAAAATTACAATCAAATTTGGCACGGAATTAAAGTCAACACAAAATAGTTGTAAATTACAACTTTACAATCTTCATAACTTTTTCTCTATTTTTGAGGTTGATATGAGTTTATAAGACTTAAGCACATGAAAACCCCTTATATGCTTGAATTTTAATTTCATACGAAATAGTCTGAAGTGATCATGCTTAGAAGTGTTTGTATACCTTTGTTCATGGGTCACATAGTGTCAAGATTTGCATAAAATGAAAGAGAAAATATTGGTATTCTATGTGCAATCTTTTTTTTTTTTTTTTTTTGTGATTCATTTTTCTCTCAAAATGATTTTTCTCTAACAATTGTTCTATAATTTTTTTTAAATGGAAGAATGTTGTTCTATACCCTTGCTCTTTATAGTGGGAGTTTTATTTGTTTGCATTCCATGAGTGTGTCATTCTTATTTACCATATGTTGTCCCCTTAGTATCCATAGCGTCTTGCTGTCATTCTATTGATGTTTGTTTATGGATTCTTTGTGCCCTTTTGATCCCTTCTATGTTTCCTTGGTAACACTGTAGCTTTTTGTCAATCATGAAAAGAAGAGGGAGAAAATTGGTATTTGGATTTTCTACATGTTAGGGGAGCAATACATGTTTTTGTAAGGGGGAGATGTGTTTTTTTACTTAAGAGGAGCATTATGTACTTTGGTGTTTTGTGCCAATTTTTATTGGTATGCATATTCTTGAGCTTTACTTGTGTATTATTTGTCATTGTTTTCCACATAATGCACATAATGTGTTTGTTATGCTTTAAGAAAAGACAAATATGAAGCCAATCAAAACTGTCAATCCTAGTTTGTGCTATGATTTCTCGGGAAAGGTTATTAGGTTAGGCTAGTTTAGTTAAACATGGATTCATTCTTTGTAATTGGGATATTTTTGTAATTGAGGTTTTGTCATGTATTGACAAAGGAGAAGATTCTAAGGTTCATGTGCTTTGGTATTGTCAAGCAAATGAAAATTATGTGCTTCTATTGAGTTTTGATGTGTTTTAAAGTTGTAATTGAAGATTAAGTTGAAGACACAAAATTTGCCAAAGAAAAGCTCAAGAAATATGAATTTCAACACATACCTCATTAGTTGGCTCAATACCTCTTGATACCTATGATAGCTATCTCAATACCTCCTCAATACATCTCAATCAATCTAGCCATTCTAAGTCACCTTCTACCTCCTTGATAGCTGGCTTGATACTTCTCAATCTATCAAGATTTGAGTTTCAACAAAAATTAGTGACACGAAAAAGGCACATAACTTCTCCATTTGAAGCCTGATTCAAGATCCATTTGAACTGGTATTTAAAGGATGTTATAAGCCAAATATTATAAGGTTTTTTTTAGAGAAAGAAACAAGCCATTTGTGCTGCTAGGGTTTTTGTAACCAAGTTCTCTCAATTTCACTATACCGAGGAGTTTCAAAATAAATTTGAAGTTCGTTTGGTGAAGAAGCAGAAGCCATAGCAACCACCATAGACTTACTATTGTGAAAAAAATCTTCAAGAAGTTCTTAGAGTCAGTCGGAGGTTTCGATTTTTGTAAGTGAGTCATTCGTGGAGCGTTTATATATATTGAAGAGTTCAAAGGCTCTGATGCAGTAGAATGCGGTAGAAGATTTCTATTGTAAGTTCATCTTCTGGGATTGTAGAGTCTAAGACAAATGTTTTTTTACTAGATCTTAAACTTTTCTTTACCATAGTGAATTGCTTTTTGGGAAGGTTTCCCCTTAGGTTTTTTATTTTATTTTTTTGTGAAACTAATTTATTTAATTTGTTTTCTTAGGCCATCATATATTGTGTTATTTACTATTCTATTGTATATGATATTGATATTTGTTTGTTTAACCAAATATTATTTATAATAAATCTAATTAATAATTTAGATTTAATATAGAATACTTGCGTTGCATAAATAGTTGACATGTACTGACATGGTGCAGACAGAAGGAGCAGGTGACGAAGGAGGGAGAGGACCAAGCACGTGGGATCATAATATCGATGATGGGATTGGAGACAAGGACAGAGCAGTTGATTCATACCACCGTTACAAAGTATATATGAATATTGCTACATAATTATTGAGATATGATAAAAACAACTCTACTCTACAAATGGTCAAAGCAAGAAAACTAAAGATAGAATATAATTAAAGCACTTAAGCACTACCCATGTATTTCAAAAGTTTGACCTTTTTTAGATCTCATGCTCATCACATATCATTTCCTAATTTCGACCAAAAGGAATTATTTGTTTTTATTATCAGAATGAAAAGTGATCATACTTATTCAGAATGGATTTATTTTATAAATCAATTTAGATATATTATAAATCTAAAAATATATCTATTGTTACATTATTTAAAATTTTAAATAATATATCACACTATACACATACATTATTGAATCATGAAGTTCCAATTAGAAATGTTGCTAATGTGTAGTCCGGATTCTCAATCTTCTTTATAACAGTAATGAAAGCTTTATAAGCAGAACAAGTTTTTGCACTAACGTAAATTCAGAAAATAAGCTTGTGTAAATTGTTGTCATTTTCTGGTCACCAATTTGTTGCTTATAGTGTGTTTTTCTTTCTTTCTCTAATTGGTTGGTGTCACAGGAGGACGTGCAACTGCTGAAATATATGGGGGCAGACACTTACAGATTTTCCATTTCCTGGTCAAGAATCCTCCCTGGTACTTTCTTCTTCAAAATATGCCACCCTCAAATCAACAAAATATTTCGAAAGAAAAGAAGAGAAAATTTATGTTCTATTTATATAATCAACTTGCATGCAGATGGGACCGTTGCTGGTGGAGTAAACCAAGAGGGCATCAATTTCTACGACAGTTTTATTAATGAACTGATAAAAAATGGTATGAACCAATATTTGACTTTACAACCTTAGTAGCTGCTTATATGCAAGGACCAGTTTTTGTTCCTAATTAAAATTTTTCAAACCAGTTTACTTTTCAACTGCTCAAAAACTGAGACTCTGAATTCTCCATGCAGGGATAACCCCATTTGTGACACTCTTCCACTTTGACTTACCTCAAGCACTGCAAGACAAATACGAGGGCTTCTTGAGCAGACAGATTGTGTAGGTTCATGTGATCCAGTTGATCAAACTTCTTATTTCAACTATCAATATTTCCTAAGATAATAATTATTAATCAGTGCTGTATGTGTACTTGGATGTTGCGTACTATTAATAATAGGGATGATTTTAAAGCCTATGCCGACATTTGTTTCCAAAATTTTGGTGACCGAGTGAAGTACTGGACTACTATCAATGAGCCACAAATATTTGGGCCGTACGGCTATGAAACTAGGAACCCAAATCCAAAACCTGCAACAGATCCATACCTTTCTGGCCATAACATTATATTAGCCCATGCCGCAGCTGCAAAACACTACAAAGAAAAATACCAGGTAAAATCATCTTCTTCTTTTTTCGTTTTGTAGAATTAATTTCCAATAGGACAATCATAAGCTGACACCCATTTTGTTTCTATACAACGTTATTTATATAATTTAAGTTATTTTATTTTATTTTATTCGTAGCCAACTCAAGGGGGAGAAATCGGTGCTTCGCAAATGGTACAATGGTTTGAGCCATATGGAGATACACTTCATGATAAAGATGCAGCCAAGAGAGCATTTGACTTCCTGGTTGGATGGTTAGAATGTTTATCACTGTCAATAAAACACACACAGTCACATATATAATCAAATCCTTTTGATAAAAAAAAAAAAAAATCATGTCTAATTTTCCCCTCTATTATATGTATAGGTTTATGGAACCATTAGTGTTTGGAGATTACCCATTCATCATGAAGGCTTTGATAAGGGATGGACTTCCAGAATTCACAGAAGTTGAGAAGGATTTAGTTAAAGGGTCCTTTGATTTTATTGGTGTCAATTATTATACATCCAGATACGCACTTTCCCACCAATTTGATAAAGATGATAACTATTCTACCTATAGTCAATACCAGTACGCTGAGCTCAAAGGTAAACTTTGTGATTTCCTTAGCAAAACATCTTAATTTAGCTTGTAATTGAATATGGCATAGATATGATTTTGGTAGGTATAGTATTATCTAATCCACCTTTCCTGTTTGTTGCATTTGCCATAGTTGATAGAAATGGGAAACCCATTGGTGATCGGGTAAGATTGTTTCGTTTAAATTGTTTACACATTGATTAAACTCAATGACTTGAAGACTCATCTAAGAGCATGTCATTTCATTGTTAAACCAGACACCAGGTAGCACTCAAATGTATATCTATCCACAAGGGTTAAGGGATGCATTGATTTATATGAAGAAAGAATACAACAATCCCAAGTTCTACGTTACTGAAAATGGTTAGTAATTAATGTAAAATAGTTCCTTAATTTTTTTTCAACATTAATCAAGAGAAAAAAAAACATCACAATTTTTTTTTTTTTAATCTTGATATATAATCAAGTTATACATCTTTTGAAACAGGATATCCAGAGAAACGAAACGATACAATCCCAATAAAGACTGCACTGAAAGACAATGCGCGAATTAAATATATTAAAAGCCATCTTTCTGCTATTTCAGAAGCCATGAAGTAAGTTCAAATTAAGTGCTAAGTACTAACAAGTACCTTTCGATGGTAGCCAATATTATTCATAAATAGGCCCATAAAACAAATTTGTCCCATAAAACAAAGTCATCATAAAGATTATTTGTTGTTTGAGTGCAGGATGGGGGTAAACGTAAATGGATACTTCATGTGGGCTTTAATGGACTGCATGGAAATGGGGTCAGGCTACACTGCTCGATTTGGGCTTGCTTACACAGATTATCTTAATAACTTGAACAGAATCCCCAAGAAGTCTGCAAAATGGCTCAAGTCCTTTGTGAAACGTTAAACTTAAGATGTGTTAACCCAGATATCATATGCAGACCAATTTGCTTGTGTGACAATTAGTTCCAACCTTCTTAATTATCATAATAAATTCGAACCTTTTCGCTTTGGAGCATTCCAAGCACTGTGGGTTTGAGTTGAGCCTAAACAGCTCCGTTCTCTTTGAATTGATCTTTTGTAATTCTCTTAATAATAATAATAACAAATAATGCGATTCACTCTCGTTGGCCATCTTCAATTCTTCATTGTAAAAACTTATCGACTTTTTTTCCTTTACTTTTATGTTTTAAATTCAATAACTATCGGCTTGAAGGGTCACAAACTCCCCCATGCATTGCTCATGCTCATCAAATGTTTACGTATGTAAACATTGTTTTTAATTTTATCAATAAAGCTATAGCATATTATTTGAGAAGTGTTATCATATATCCGTTTGGAAATTGTTAATTTTTGGTAGCTTATTTGCATAGTATTTATCAAAAAAATATAATTTTTTTTATAACTTTTATGTTAAATGTATTTTAAAAAGTTAAAAGTTAGTTTATTTTAAAAAAACTATAAGTTAGAAGGAAGAAAAATAAAAGATGTTGAGAGAGAGGAGAGAGCAGAAACAGGGAGAAATGAAATCCTAGGCCAAGTTGCTTGCTGTATATTATAGATAGGATTATAGCAGTTCGTTTGTTGTATGGCTTAACTTGGTTGGATGGTTTGTCACTCTGAATGAAATACATACAAATGATCTTTGCAATTTTATATATAAATATAATATCAGTTTCCTCTTTTAATAAATTAAGTCATTAAACACTCTCCTAAAAATAGGTTTATGGACTCATTAATGTTTGAAGATTACCCATTTATTATGATGGTTTTGGTAAGGGATGGACTTCCTGAATTTACAGAAGTAATTAGCTAAAGGGACATTTGTCTTTATTGGTGTCAATTATTATACATCCAATTATGCAGGTTCCATTCAATTTGATAAAGACGATACCTCATACGTCTACTAGCTTTATTGGGTACCACTGTACCAGTACGTTAACTTGACAGGTAAACTTTTTGTACACAACTTCTAGAGGATTTCTATTAATTATAATTAGAATGTAACGCATGCAAATATATTTGAATTAGATCTTATATTTATCACAGTCGATAGAAATGGGGCACTCAAAATAGATTTAAATCAAGGACTTACCCTAAAAACGTATTATTTCATTGTTAATCTAGACACCAGGTTGCAGTCAAATTTGTGTCTATTTACAAGGATTAAGGGATGCATTGATTTATATGAAGCAAGATTGCAAGAGTACTTTAATATCAAATTCTATGTTACCGAGAACAGTTGGTTGGTTGGTGTTGAGTTGGTGGCTTGCTTGGTCAATAAAGGTTTGACCGAATCCTATTTATGTCAGTATTGTTTCAGCCGTGGAAACCAAGGACATAGGTCCTACTTAGTTTTGGTTTCGTGGCTAGCCATATAAGAAATCAAGTCCTAGTTGTATTAGGATTGATTAGTCGACTTGGTTAGTATATATATACACTATGCTACGGTTTTGTTTAATTGTGTTGTACAAGAGAAAGAGGCTAGCTACAAGATTAGTGCAAATACAATAGGATGTTCTATTATTCTTTGTGAGAGAGCTAAGGGTGTATTTGGGGCTTGGGTCTTGTGAAAGTGTTATTGTGCTACCATTGTAACCTCCTTATTTTTAGTGGAACTTTCTCTATCGTCACTTGTGGATGTAGGCGATTGCCAAATCATGTAAATCATTGTGTCCATTATTTTCTTCTCTCTTTTTTACTATTGCGTTAGTGGGTGTATTTTTCACAACAATTGGTATTAGAGCTCTAGGTTGGTTGATCTAATGGAGGTTAATGCTTCTATTGGCAAGGTAGACATAGTTAAGTTTGACAGGATTGGTAACTTCGAGTTATGGTAGAGAAGGGTGACCGATGACGAGTAGGAAGAACTTGAGATGAAGATGATGAGTGCAATTTAGCTATGTCCAGTAGATGAGCTTATGAATGATGTCATGGATAAGGTGTCAACTGCTGCTATATAGTTGATGTTGGAGAGCCATTATATGTCCAAGTTCCTCACAAATAAATTGAATCTTTAGCGGAAACTTTATGGGCTTAAGATGATAGAGGGTGCAGATTTGGCTTAGCACATCAACACATTCAACCAAGTTATTAGCGACATGTTGAGGATTGATATAAAATTCAATGATGAAGATAAGGTGATTATGCTTTAGACCTCACCTCTGGCTTCCTACGAACACTTGGTTACAACCCTATGTTGGGGGGGGGGGGGGGGGAGGAGACTTCGGAATTTAAAGAGATCTTAGGAGTATTGATGGATCACTACCATTGAAAACAGAATTCGGGTGAATGTTCTGGGGAAGGGCTTATGGTTAAGGGTAATCCAGATCGTGAAAGGGAGAAAGATAGGGATAATGATTCTACCAGGGGATATAGTAGATTCAAATCCAAGAGCAAGACAATAAATTGCTATAAATGCCAAAAGAAGGGGCATATACGGCGAGACTATCCAGAGTGGAAAAGAGACAAGGAAGAAGACAATGAAGGTTCCTCAAGATCTGCTAATGTAGTGGAGGTAGATGCAAATTTAGATGGAGATTTGTGTTTTGTTTCATCAAATGTAGACCGATTGATCGATTCTTGGGTTCTAGATCTAGTATGTTCGTTCCATGTGACACCTCACAAGAATTGGTTTGACACTTACAAGTTAGTTGTGGTTCTGTTCTAATGGGAAACAATGTTGTTTGCAAAGTTGTTGGAATAGGTTAAAGTTAAGATGTTCGACAATGTCGTGAGGACATTAAAGGATGTAAGACATGTTTCAAATTTGAAAAAGAATCTTATTTCATTAGGAACCCTATACTTTAATAGTTTTAGCTACAAGTTAAAAAATGGGATAATGAAGGTATCAAAGGATGCTATGGCTATGGTGGAGGGACAGAAAGTAGACGGTAATATCTACAAATTGCTTGGTAGCACCATTGTAGGTGGAGCTACTGCAATAATTGAATCTGAATAGGATGATACACTCTTGTGGCATATGTGATTAGGGCATGTAGGTGAGCGTAGTTTGAGAGAATTGCATAAAAGAAATCTATTGGCTGGAGTTTAGTCATGCAAATTAGATTTCTGTAAATATTGCATTATGGGAAGGTAGTGTAAGGTGTAATTCAAAACTTCCACACACAAGACATAAGGTATTTTGGATTATGTTCATTTTGATATTTGGGGACCGTCGAAGGTTGTCTCTAAAGGTAGATCTCGGTATTATATGAGTTTAATTGATGACTATTCCAAGAAAGTTTGGGTTTACTTCTTGAAGAACAAGTTTGATGCCTTTTGAAAATTCAAGATGTGGAAAGATGAAATGGAAAACCAATTGGGATGGTCAAGTGCCTTAAAATTGATAATGGCAATGAGTACATGAATAAAGATTTCTTGAGGTTTTGTGAAAAGCATGGCATCAGGAGGCACTTTACGGTGCCAAGAACACCTCAAAAAAATGGAAGAGCTGAGAGGCTTAGTAGAACACTTAGAGAAATAGCTAGGTGCATAAGACTGAATGTTAGGTTTCCTAAGGTCTTCTAGGCTAAAGCTGTGAATATGTTTGTTACATTAACTGATCACCTAGTTTTTCACTTGATGGGTGATAGGCTAAAAATGTATAGACGCCTTGTGATGAATTAATTGATTAATTACCCAAGTTTATTAATTAATTAAATTAACATGCAATGTACGTGGCAACACAAACAAATCACCAACTAAAATATAATGCAGTGGAAAAGAAAGTTGACACGATGATTTGTTTACGAATGGGGAAAACTTCCGAGGCAAAAACTCCACCGGGTGATTTTAAGGTCACCATTCCCAAGAATTCACTATTATCACAACAAGCGATTACAAATAAAGGAATCTCAGTACCTTATACCAACCTATAGTTGAACCCTTATCCCAATACCCAATTGGACTTGTTCTGTAGTGACAATCTCTCCTCTTAATGCATGGCTCCCAGTACGTGATTAACCAATAGATGTGTGGATCCCAGTACGCAACTTAATCACCAACTTGAGAAGGATGTTAGTTGCAAAGTTCTTCAGTTCATTACACGATGAAGATCATAAAACTCTTTGGTTACAAAACCCTATGGTGTACAAACACAACAGCTTCTTTAAGAGAAAGAAGAACTAGGGCAAATTCTGTCTTCAGTTACAATTTGCATAAAATTTTTTTTGATATACGCACGAGCAACTTGAGCAACCTTTGACGGCCCTTAAAACAATCCTTATATATGTTTAGGGTTGTGAGAAAAGAAAGCCCAAACATACATTCACGGATTGGAATGAAATCAAATCTGAAAAAATTATTTTCATAAATCTCGATAGATACCCTATCTATCGAGCAGTTGTCGAGCCACGAACTAGAACAGCCTTTTAAGCCTTGATAGATACTAGCTGTCGTGCTTTAAAATCCAACACTTCTTCACTTGATTCTTGGATAGACTTGTATGGCTTTAACACTTGAACTTGAAACCTTATTTCTTGAAGTATTAAACACATCCTAAATCTATCAAATTACAAGTAAAGTGCGTTTTGTCAAAGGATTAGCCAATTACATAAAATATTGACATATATTCTTAACATGATTCACATATGTCCTAACAATGGGAAAGTTGTTGAAGAGGTTTGGACTAGAAAAGAAGTTGATTATTCTTCGATAAGGATCTTTGGGTGTCCTACCTATGTGCATATTCCTAGTGAAGAAAGGTCAAAGCCTGATTTAGAATCAAATAAGTGCAACTTTCTTGGGTTTTAGAAAGATGTAAAGGGATACAAGCTTTCGGATCCGGTTGCAAAAAAAGTCGTGATAATCAGAGATGTTGCCTTTGACGAAAAGTCTATAATAAAAGCTTTCAAAAAGGAAGATGAATCTTAAGTAGTGGGAAGTAGTAGCGACAACGGTAAATCAATTTTGCAGTTGGAGCTAGATGAGGTGGAGTCTCAACTAGAAAAGGAACCTCACAGTACAAAATCAGACAAGCCTAAACGCAACAAAAGACCATCGGTTAGGTATGGTTTCAAGGATCTTTCTTTTTATTGTTTACCAATCAGTAGCGAGGATCCTTCCACATTTCAAGAATCAATTGATAGCCTTGAAAAGGACAAGTAGAAGGAAGAGGAGATGAAATCCTTGAATAAGAATAATATTTGAGAATTGTCAGAATTTCCAAAGAGAAAGAAACCAATGGGTTGCAAGTGGATGTTTAGAAAGCGGGATGATATGGCAATTGCAGCTAAGAGCATGTGTAAGGTTGACAGGAGAAAGTCTGCGTTGCACAATGAGTTTGACATGAAAGTTGAAAACATGTCAAAGGTCCCAAATGCAAGTGCTATTGGGTGTTTGATGTATGGATGGTCTGCATTAAGCTGGATTTGGCTCATGTAGTAAGTACTATCAGCAGGTACATGGAAAATCCTGGTAAAGAGCACTGGAATGCAATGAAATGGATATTCAGATACTTGAAAGGTACTTCGAAACATGAGATCTTGTTTGTAAGGCAACATGGTGATAATTTAGTGGTAGGGTATGTGGATGCAGATTACGTAGACAATGTGGATGGTTATATTTTCACATTGTCAAGCAGACCTATCTATTGGAGATCCACATTACAATTCATAATAGCCATGTCTACTACTGAAGTTAAGTAGATGGCTGGAGATGAAGCTAAAAAGGAAGCACTGTGGTTGGATGGGCTAATTAAAGAGCTTGATTTGAACCAAGGTTGAGTTTAGTTGCATTGTGACAGTCAGAGTGTCATTTACTTGGCAAAACATTGGGTTTATCTTGTTGTAAGGTTTCAAAAAAATAAGGGAGTTGATTGTTATAGAAGAAATTTTTCTTGAGAAGGTTCACACTTCGAAGAATGTAGCTAATATGTTGACGAAGCTAACTCCAAAGGACAAGTTCAAGCATTGCTTGGACTTAGTCAATGTTTGTAGCTTGTTATAGTCCTTAGGGGCTATGGTGGTGGCGATGAAGTTGTTAGTTCTTAAGGCTTGACCAATTCAAACCAAAGTGGAGATTTGTTGAGTCGGTGGCTTACTTGACCAATAAAGGTTTGACTGAATCTTATTTATGTTAGGATTGTTTGAGTTGTGGAAACCAAGGACATCAAGTCCTACTTGGTTTTGGTATCGTGGCTAGCAATATAAGAAATCAAGTCCTAGTTGTATTAGGATTGATTAGCCGACTTGGTTAGTATGTATATACACTATGCTATAATTTTTTTTATTTTTTATTTTTTTATGAACACTATGCTACAATTTTTTTTAATTGTATTGTACAAGAGAATGAGGCTAGCTACAAGACTAGTGCAAATCATAGTTTTGAAACTTGGACTGTTTAATGAATTGAGAAAATGAGAGGAGGTCAGACTGAAGTTCAACCGAGGTCAAACCATGATGTTCCATTTAATTTTTAAATATATTTGATACTTAAATTGGTTTATATTTATTAATTTTTCATTCCTGACTAACAAGATGTGTGTGGCCCAATGGCTTGCATGCTAGACATGTTATTTCACTTGCTGAGTCAAGTTTAGGTCCTGCCAGCAACATATTGTCATCAATTTTTACCAAAATAATGACTGGATGAACTGGGTTCTTATAAAATCGGAAATAGGGTGCTCTATTCTTTGTGAGAGAACCCAGGTGTATTTGAGGCTTGGGTCCTGTGAGAATGTCATTGTGCTACTATTGTAATCTCCTTATTTTATAATGAAACTTTTTTTGTCGCTACTAGTAGATGCAGGCAATTGCCAAACTATGTAAATCCTTATGTCTATTATTTCTTCTCTTTTTCTTTAATCTTGAGTTAGTCAGTGTATTTTCACAACAGTTGGTTTAAGTTCAAAGTATATATTTTTTACCCTCTTCTTTATGCCTCGCAACAGGATATCCAGATAAACAATATGACAGTATTCCCATAGAGATTGCATTAGATAATGGGCAAATTCAGTAGATTCTTGGTCATCTTTTTTCTATTTCAGAAGCTAGAGACTATGCTCATAAGTTTTACATTACATATATGATATATGAGCAATGTTACATTTTGAGAGCACCAATAATAGGCGTGGATCAGACTAGAAATTTTCTTCGTAAAACAAAGTCAAGAAGATTTTCTAATTCTTCGTGTAGTGCAGAAAGGGAGTAAACGTGAAGGGGTACTTCATGTGGGCTTCGATGGATTGCATGGAGATGGGGTCAGGCTACATGCACAAAGAGATGGGGTCAGGCTAAATGCACCAAATTATCTAAGTTATGTTATGTAATAGACTAACATTATATTTGTATATACTATCTTTATAGTGCAATATGATAACATCTATGAAATCAAATAAAAGGAAAAAAAAAAAAAAAACTTAAAAACACAAAACTAAATTAAACACATCAACCAAAAGTAGAGTTTTAAAAAACACAAAAATTAACTAACCTAAAGTAGAGATGCAAGATTAAAAAAAAAAAAATTGAGAGAGAGAGAGAGAGAGAGAAATAACATTTTTGTGCTAGACAGAGATGCATAGAATGGGAGAGAGAATTGCTAAAAGGATGCGATTAAAAAGAATAAAAAATGAATGAGGATTATAAAATGATAGATGAAGAGTGATATTAAGGTACTAGGAAGTATTGGGAAGTTGAAAAGGTAAAAGGAGGAGAAATGTTAGAGAAAGTGTAACAAGAAGTTAAGAATTAATAAGAAGAAAAAGAGTTTATTTTTTATTTTTATTTTATTTTATACAAATAAGAAGAAAAAGAGTTAAAAATAAGAAAGAGAGCTAAACAATAGGTGGATGATGTGGCTATTAATGTAGTTCAATAGAAGTGTAACAATAATAAATGTTATGTTTCAACTTTTATCTATACTAGTCGCTAACCCGTGCAATACACAAGATAGTTGATTAAATAACAATTACAAATAATCATATAAAGCCCCTATGTTCTTTGATTACAAATATAGGGTGCTCCACATAACACATAAAGATCACACCTTGGTTGCTATATGGCAATGACAACATTATTATTAATACTCCCAAAGCTCATACACAGATTTGGGCATAATTAGAATTCCTATAATGCTCAACTATAATTGAATTTATAGTCCACACCAATATAAAGCATGTTGTCTTGCGCACTTGTCTTTATAACTAACTGGATCGCTTAAAAACTACTTTATAGTTTATAGTAGTTGACTAAGAAATACAACACATAGACAATTATTGCAATAACAGAAACTGAGAAAAGATATTGCAAAATTAATTATATATAATTTTTTTTTAAAAAAAATTGATGCCTAGTCCACAGTTTATTATTTATTTTTAATTCAATCCTACAGCAAGGAAGCTCATTCATTCATGACAAAGGAAGATACAAAAACCACCATATATAAGATAAACTCAGTTCAAATTATTAAAAAAAAAAATTGTCAAATTATCAATAAGACATTAAAACAAACTCAGTTCACAAGTCGATGGAATGTAGAATAAAAACTATGCAACTGAAGCTTGAGCACTAATACTAAACCTTTTGAGCATTCTGGATCATTTATATATCGTTGAATTGGGGAATTTGATGATCTGGCCATGTGCACAAGTTTTCAATGACTTGTAAATCTTAAAGCTGCGAAGCAGTCATGAACAAAACATTTATGCATGTACAGCCATATTGAAAGCTATCAACAATTTTGAAGACCCTAAAAATAGAAAAAGAACATTTGCAGCACTTTAAAATATTCAAACTAATAAATTTGCTCTTCCTGCTTTGCTAATTTGTTCTACTCCTAAGATGCACTATTTTTTTTAGAGGATAAAAGATAAAACTTTATTGATAAATTGAATATACAAATGTGTAGACAATCTCGTGATAGCATAGCAAGACCATACATTTGCTGCCAAGGAGTAATATGCCACCTCAATCCATGAGGCGCTATGCCACTCTCTCTTATAAGAAGCAACTCACAAACACAAAATTCAAAACTTCGAAACAACAGACAAATAGTCTAGGTTTCTCTGCTTATATACTCCTGTTAGCCCCCAATTTTGATTATGCAGGCTTCTTGGAAACTATTGAGGAGATTATTTACAGCCGCATATATCTGTGTTAGATGCATTTGATAAATAACAGTATTTGAACTTAAAATATCCTGAACCACAATGATAATGATAACAAATCCAATTTATCAACCCATTCCCAAGTGCCAATCACAAATATAAAAGATCCAGTATCCCCATCACCCTACTCAATCAATAATCAAATCTCAAACTTCCAAACCTTACCACAAAATAAACAATTCAACTTTTGTTTTCTTGCCCACACTCCTAATTTCACATAACAGTAAAACCAAGAAAACAATTCTACCATATGAAGTTCATTACACATAAATCAAAAGAAAATCTAAAGTAAATTGATACGAACATGAAGAAGGAAAAAAACCTCTTTGCTAATTTATTGACTCTAGTCAGACCATGTGTATACTATAGCAAGAAGAATACATGTCTACTTATAAGGCTTGCAAAATGGACATTGTACAGAATCAATCAAATTCTGGAAAAAAAAAAATAGCCAGGTATTTTATCAAACAATTTGCATGCAAGTAACAAAATTTTTTGCTAGTTACATCAACAACAAAATATTTAAAGCAAATTACTAAGAGGGGATTTTGTAGAGATTATATACCCAACTTCTTTTGCAGGAAATACTTATCTGATATTCAAGTAAATGAAAGAAATTGAAAATCATATAAATTGGAAATATATTTGAAGTGCTAGAATCAAGTGTCTAATACAACATTTAGTTTATTGGTAGAGAGACACACAAATAGTAAAGCTTTAGAGAGTAAAAATAATCAAAACCTAAATTAAAAGTGTTAAATCAAGGTAATCGAATCACGCTTCGATTGGGTTAGAGGGAGGCTTGGAAAAACAACTTTGAGAAGGAGACGGAACATTCCAAGCAGAATACTATCGCTGGAAGAAGGAAAGGCAGAATGGGAGAACCGAATTGAATTAGAATAATACAATTGGATCTGGGAATTGGGGTTATTCCAGAGAAGACTATTATACATATTCAGAGAGAGGGAGAAGAGAGAAGTGAAGTTTTGGTTTTTCTATTCAAAGAAATATACCTATGCTAGCATATGATTCTTGCGGAGCCGGTTCAACCTTCATCACAAACATCATCAAATCAATCAAACCAAAACAACCAAATCTAAATTTTAGTCTATTTAAAACGCCTTTACCAATTGTGGTTATGGGATGTCGGCCTGAACGTGGGTGCTTGTTTGCTTAACGGTAGTAGGGCCCTTAAATTTCTCATTCTCTTTCTCTCTCCCTACATGCCTACTCCTTACAAATGATTTCTTCTCAATTTCAGTTATTTGTTTTAGGGATAATTATAATAAACTCACATGTAGTATGACCTATTTTCACTTTACTTATCTATGGTTCAATTTCAATCATTTACACTTTGCCTACCTGAACTTCAATCCATTACCCACCTCTGTTAAAATTAGGAGTAAAAATGTATTTTTATCTTCACTTTTATGTCTCTCTCTTCTAAAAACAAAACAAAAAAACTCAAACAAACAAGATCAAAGAGGGGGGTTTTGTAGCTTGGATTCAAGAACACACTTGCTTTTGGTATGAACAGTCTTGAGCCAATCAATCCAAATAAAATTTTCATATTCGCATAAATCCTAAAAAACATTTACAAAAATCCTACACTTGAAAGTGCTCTACTCTAATTTCACAAAAATCCTTTCAAACAATTTCAGTTATTTACAAAAATCATACACGTTTTTGGTTGATTGTGGATTGTGGGTGATGCCGTGAGTGGGTTGGGTTTGAAGAGAAGGAGAAGTCAGAGAGATAGAGATGAAGAGGGAGAAAAAATAATAAATAAATAAATCCCAGAGCCCCACCAACAGCCACTACCAACACAACCTTCCCCTTCCCCTGATCCATGCCGCCACCACCAACACAAACCCACCACAAAACAACCCACAGCAAGCCGAAACCCACCACACTGATACACCTACACAACCTTCCCCTTCCTCCAATCCACACTGCCACCTGTAACACAAACTCACAACCACCACAAAACAAACCCAAAACAATCCGAAACCCACCACGTCGATATGCCCCAACGCTGAAACCCACTCTAACCCACGAGCAAGAAAGACTTACTCCGATCCACGCCGATACGCCCCAATGTCGAAACCCACTCCTACCCATGAGCAAGATAGTAGAGAGGCCATCATCTCAGTTTAAGTCCGAGGCCATCGAACACATCTTCCTGTTCAAGGTGAAAGACGAGGTCGAACCATCGAAGGTGAAGGTGTGGCTCGACGCTCTCAACAGCTTGTCCTCCCTAGACCAAGTGGCCCAGCTCAGTGCCGCCCCATTAATCCAAACTGCTACCACCGCCACTTCGCTCAACTTTACTCACATCCTCCACAATCGCTACAACTCCAAGCAAGACCTCAAAGCCTACACTATCCACCCTCGCCATGACAGCGCCGTCAAAGATCACGGCCTGCTCATAGTCAAAGACATCATGGCCTTTGATTGGGTCGCCTCCGATATTCATTTCACGGTCACACCCAAACCCAAACCTGGATCCGCAATTCGAGTCAGCTTCTTCAAACTAAAGGAAGGAGATGAGGGCAAAGATGTAAAAAAATCAGAGATACTTGGGGTTTTAAAAGAAATGAAGGATGGTTTGTTGTCGGGGCAGCAATAAGAAGTTCTTCAACAATCAAAAACCCTAACTTTTTTATTCTTGTTATATTTGTTTTTGCCTAAAAATGTGTTTTTCTAATGGCAAATGAAGAGGTGGGTTACGGAAGACTAACCTCAATAGGCAAAGTGTAAATGATTGAATCACGGGTAGACAAAGTGAAAATGGGTCATACCACAGGTAGGTTTACTGTAATTATCCCTTTGTTTTAATATATATTTTATATGAAACGAGGGGATTCTAGCATTTTGCCCTTATTTTTAAAAAATTTTAGCAATATATCCCTGTTTTGAAACTATTTAGGTCCATGCCTCTGTTTTGAAACTCAATTTTCTCAAAATCGAGTTTCAATGTAAACCTCAATTTGTAGAAAATAGAGTATAGTGCGATCAAACTAAAAAAAAAAAAAAAAAAAAAAAAAAAAAAAAAAAAAAAAAAAAAACTTGTATGGAACTTGAGTTCATGAAGCTCGAGTTCCATTAAAAACGCCACTATAAGTCATTTAAAATGCAACTATAGGTATGAACTTAAAAAGAAAAAAAAAACTTGCATGGAACTCGAGTTCATGGAGCTTGAGTTCCATTGAAAACTCTATTATAAGTCATTTAAAATGCAGCTATAGGTATGGACTTAAAAAAAAAAAAAAAAAAAAAAAAAAACTTGCATGGAACTCAAGTTCATGGAGCTCGAGTTCCATTGAAAACGCCACTATCGGACATTTAAAATGCAGTTATAGGTATGGAACTTGAGCTCTACAAACTCGAGTTCTATGCAAGTTTTTTTTTTTCTTTTAGTTTCATTTGGCATTACTCAATTTTAAAACAATTGAGTTTTTGATTGAAATTCAATTTTAAAACAAAAAACTCGATTTTATTAAAATTGAGTTTCAAAATAGGGGCACGAACCTATATAGTTTCAAAACAGGAACATATTGCTAATTTTTTTTTAAATGAGGGCAAAATACTAGAATCCCCTATGAAACGATGAATAGATACTGAAACTAACACGAAAAGACACAATTATTCAGTGTTTTTAAAAGTAAACATGTCATAGTTTGAGTAGCCACATGGCACAATGGAACGCGATTAACAAAAAGTCAAACGTTTTAACTATTAGCTATTGGATGAGTTTTAGGGGAAAAAAATGTTTTATTTATTAGTTTTTATGTAAGAAGGAATAAGAGACGTAATGTTGCGTCTCTAGTTTAATTTGTTTTGTATATATAAGTGTATACAATATA
Source organism: Castanea mollissima (assembly GCA_014183005.1). Classification (NCBI taxonomy): domain Eukaryota; kingdom Viridiplantae; phylum Streptophyta; class Magnoliopsida; order Fagales; family Fagaceae; genus Castanea; species Castanea mollissima. Next base: position 28,368,392 of record JACAVU010000001.1, read on the forward strand.
GGTTATAATATATATATATATATATATCATAAGTTGAAACTCTTTAAAAAAAAAGGTCATGACCATTTAAATTGGATATATCAAAAGGTGCCTAGGAGCCTATTGACCAAAAAGATGTCTATTCTTATAAAATAAAATAAAAAAAAGTGTCTGTGATCCAAAAGGTGAGTATTAACTAAAAATATGTCTATTAAATGAAAATATATCTATTAAATAAAAAGGTGTTTGTTGAAGGGTAATAATCCTTTGGGTATAAATAAAGGTTCACATTCATTTGGTAACTTATTCTCAACTTCTTCTCTTTCATATATCTTAAAAACACAAAAAACTTGTGAGTATTCTCCTAAATGCTATTTGTGAGTCAGGTCTTTTTTGTTAAATAGTAATTGTAACCTTATTGAATGTTGGTTATAATCTATAACAGAATAATGATCCCACTCACATTATATATGTGTATATAATGTGAGTGGGATCATTATTACATAGTTATCACCACAAAATGGTCACCACTGATTTAAGAGCATTTCACTATTTCTGTTTTTTTTTCCTTGTTATATTAGATTTAGATTTCTTTAACTATGTATTACACACGCATTATATATATACATTTTTCATTTTTTTAAATGTATGTTTCTATAGCATAATATTTAAATTTTACACGTTCCAATAGTTACTGAAAGTCTTTGGGTTTTTTTTTTTTATATATCTTTCGTGTTCTAAATGATAGGTATATATATTTACTTTCACAATATTCTCATTACTGTGATTTGTGTTAATCTTTTTGTTTTGTTTTGTTTTTTTTTTTTTTTTTTTTTTTTTTTTTTTTTTTTTTTTTTTTCAGTATTAGATTTCAACTCTTTTGATTGTTTGGCTTAAGATTCAAACTTACCTTTATGATCAACTCTGTTTTTTTTTTTTTTGGAGCAATGATATTGGTTAATGCATTTACATATATATGGATCTAGATTTTATAGATTGAGATTGGAAAATACCTTATTCTCTGTCTATAATTAATTGTCTTGGTTGATTTGTAGACATAAATTTACTATGTAATGTATCTCTTTTGATGAATGACAATTACAGTAGAAAAAAAAAAGTGTCTATTGAAGTGTTATAACCATTCAAATTTAATATACTAAAAGGTATCTATTGACCGAAAGGTGCCTATTGATTGAATGTACATATTGACCAAAAATGTGCCTATTGGCAAAAAGTGTTCCTATTGAATGAAGAACTACATATCAAAAGATATCTATTAAAAGGTCATAACTCTTCACATTGGTTATACAAATAGTTGTCTATTGACTGAAAAGGTGCCTATTGATCAAAAAGTTGCCTATTGAATAAAAATGTCTATTGACCGAAAATGTGCCTATTGAAAAATGAAAAATCACAATTGTTTGGTGTTTTTAAATGTATATGTGGCTTCAATTTATGTAGCCACGTAGCATAATGAGGCGTGAACAACAAAAAGTCAAACATTTCAACTATTAGTATATAATATATATTAATATATAGTCAAATGTTTCGACTATTAGTATATGATATATATACTAATATATAGTCAAATGTTTTGACTATTAGTATATGATATATATATATGAGACAAAACGTGTTTCAAAAAAAAAAAAAAAACATATATGAGACAAGATGAATGATGCCAAACAAATTTTCCTAACTCTTTCAACCTCAAATCCATAAATAGTCCTCAGCTCTAGATTCCTAACAACCGTTCAAAGTCCCATCTCTTTGTCTCTAGATCACTATGACGCCAAACTAAATTTTCTAACTCTTTCAACCTCAAAGCCATAAATAGCCCTCAGCTCTAGTCTCCTAACAACCGTTCAAAGTCCCATCTCTTTGTCTCTAGATCACTAACCACCCTTCTCTATTTGTCTCTCAATATGGCGCTTAACATTGCATTGCTTGATCTCTCTCTCTATCTGTTTCTTTGTATCGCACTTTACCTTGCATTGCCAACAAGGCCATCTATGGCTGATGTGGGTTTATTAAAGAAATCAGAAAGTACCGTTAGAAGTTGGAAAGGTCATGTTCCACCAACCTCAATTCTTGATGAAGTTCTCAACGGAGTACAAGTAGCCCAACCTACAGTAATTCCTAAACCCAAGAAAGTACAGAGAAAGGACTTCCCTGCTGATTTCAAGTTTGGTTGCGCCACTTCTGCTCTTCAGGTGTCTCTTTCTCTCTCAAATACACACACATATGTAAGTTCATGTTTTTTGGTATGGTCAATACATGCTTAATTATGTTTTAAGGTAAAATGGAAAATATACTTCTAAAGTTTGAGAGTTTGAATTTTACCTCTAAAATTTTAAAATTTTGATTGTATACCCTAAAGTGTATCAACAATTTGTCCATATATATATATATATATATTTTTTTTTTTCCTCTTGTGATGTGTTCGTTAATTGACATAGTAGCTAGCCATGTATACCCATTTTTTTAATAAATACATGACACTTGTATATTTCACGAATTAACTAACTTAAAAATTCTTTAAAAATATTAAAATAATTCTTTAAAATTTGTTAAATTATTATTATTTAAAAAAAATTGTTTCCTTTTTATCACTTTTCGAATGAACATTTGAACATTCAAAACCCTTGGTAAAAAATATCACAATCTACACAACCATCTAGAAAAGAGGTAACTCAACTAAGTTACCTGTGAAGAACTTGGTAGGGTATCCCAGGTCTCCCTGGGTGTGTGAAACTCTGGTTGTGAGGAAGAGAACCATCCTGCTCTCATGTGAGATGGCCTACCTTGATTTCTTTGCTGTAAAACTTGATTTCCTTGTTGTGAAGCTTGATTTCCTTGCTGTGAGGATGAAGGCTGAGTGGCAGACCTCATGTTGTAAGTCTGGGTAGGCTGCTGGGATGCAACTTGAGGTGCACATCCAGATCTGGTACTAGGTGCAGGCACCCCTCCCCTTGCCTGCAACAAAACCTAGTTTTAGTACATTAATACCTTTGTAAGTTTAAAAACAAGTTTTTTTTTTTTTTTGCCATTTAAATCTCAATTAATTACAGCCTTTTCTCTTTCAAGCCTCAATCTCCTTTGCCATGGTGTCTCCCTAGTGATGCTAGCCTTGCACCCTCTTGAGTTATGCCTTTCCTTTTTGCATTTCCTACACCTTACAGGTCTGTTCAGTCTATTTTCTTTGTAAGGGTTCTTAGGCTCATTAGGAGCCCTCTTTCTTTGCTTGGGTGGCCTGCCTGGTGGTTTGTATATGTAAGGTGCTATAGGAGCAGGCTGTCCAGTCTCAGCCCATTCTGACTAGCCTAGCATGGGAGGAAGTACCTCCTTGTATATCTCTATGTAAGTTTCTTTATGGTAGCATGGGTGGGTGTAGGCTTATGGTATCTCAATGTTTGTATAAATGGCTGTAATGGCATATTTGCATGGAATGCCATTTAAATCCCAATACCTATAGCTGTATGTCTTCTTGACAAGATCAACTACATGCCTCTCATACTAACTAGCTATCTCATAAAGGAAACTGCTCGCTATGGTAGTACTAAACGACTTGCTTTCAACCTTCAATTTCTCCAACTTATCTTGTATGCTTTTACACAACTTTCCAGCATACTTCTCTATCCCTTCCCTTTTTGTGTAAAACCTAGTCATAAGTCTAACCCTAATCCACTTCAACATTGCCAAGATAGGCTTATCCCTAGACTTCAATATCATTGAGTTAAAAGTCTCACTCAAGTTATTTACCAAATAATCTGTTAAGGCTCTAGGAGTGAAGTGTGACCTTGTCCACTGTGCAGGTGCAATGTTTGCAAGATACTCATATGCCTTTTCATCCAAATCCTTTATGTACTGCATGCATCTCTCAAACTCCCTTACTATTGTGGCAGCAGCACACCTCCACAATGCATCCTTCAGCTCTAATCCCTTGTGATCTACTTTGAAATTGTTGTAGATGTGTTTCACCTAGTATCTAGGCTCCACAATAGGGAATAGTGTCTCTATTGCAGGTATAAGCCCTTGCAAATAACCAAACAAACAAACAAAACATGTTAGTTCAGCTACATATATAGTAAACTATTCAAGTATAACTGAACAAAACTTGCATACCTTTCGCCTATTAGAAATGAAGACCAACTGAAGCTCCTCTGGTCTCCCTATATCATCAGCAAAAATTTCCAAAAACCATATCTAATGCTCCTTGTTTTCTTGTTCCACAACAGCCATGACTACTAAAAAAATGTTGTCATTTGCATCTCTAGCAGTGGCAGATAAGATTTGCCTTCCAAATCTGTGCTTTATGTGACAACCATCTAAACCTATAAATGGCCTGCATCCACTTAAAAATCCTACCTTCTGAGCATTGAACCTAACATACATCCTCTTAAATTTTGGATGGGAAATCTCATCAACCAGTTTTGTTTGTAGTATAACCCTACTCCCCTTATCTATTGTGTTTATAATTTACGCATAGTCCCTAAGGACACCATACTACAGTTGCTCATCTCCATTGATTAAATCATTTGCCTTTCTCTTTGACCTATATACTTGGTTTACACTTAAGTCAATAGATAAATTTTGCATCATATGGTTATGTACACCACCCACCTCCCAATTTGGATTTTTGCTAAAGTCCTCAATGAACCTCTTAGCAACACAAGCTGATGTTGCTTGGCTATTTTTAAAAGATTTGGGGCAAGTATAGTCATTAGTCAAGGTCTTAATCTGAAATGTTAGCTCTCCACTTATTTGAGATACATAACATCTCCACCCACACTCATTCTTACAGTGAATTGATATCTTGATCCTCTTATTAAGCTTGAATTTGATGTCAATAGGTTTTTAGTTGCATACTCCCTCAAAGCAGCTCTGAACACCTTTGCATTAGGAAACTTCATCTCCTTCTTCAGTACAATATTTCTCATGTCACTCTTAGCATTAAACTCCGACTGCTCAAGTACCTATTCATCATCAAACCTATCCATGCTTACCAAGTCATCCTCAAGAGCTGGCTCAGCCCACTCAAGGTCTGCATGGGGTGCATTGCTTGATTTTGGGGCTGTATTGGGAGTATCACTTGATTTTGGAGCAGAACCTTATGGAGCTGAGTTTGGAGCAGCAAATATGTCATCACCAAAGTCATCTCCCTCTAGGCCTTCATATAGCCAATCATCATCATCATCTCCTTCAACATTTTGTTCTTTGACTCTTGCACCAATCTCAACATCTTGTTCTTTAACTCTATCACCAATCTTAACATCCTCAACATTCTCATCATCTTTTTCTTCCTCATAATCACTCTCCACATCTGTTTCATCCACCCCTCCATCACCACCTACACCATCATCTGCTCCCCCCTCCATCAAGATGCTCAACTACCAGTGGCTCCACATCTATGTCAGTATAGATTATGATTTTGTTAGCTGGTCATGCCCTATGAAGGGTAGTTATGTTCACCACATCTGCATCTGATTCTATGGCCCTTAAATCATTCTCTTCATCACCTTCAGGAAGTAAATACCTATATCTACTGTGTTCTTTAGGAGCACCAACTAAATGGCATAAATCTCGAATTTCAAAGAAACTCAACATATCAAGGTCAATCTCTGTCAATGTATGTACAGACCCACCTACATATTGAAGGGTTGGGTCCTCCACAAAACATCCCCTAACATGAATTTCAATGTCAAATGTAAAGTTAACCATCTGCAATTAAAATAAGTAGTTTGTTTAAAATAAGTAGTTTGTTTACATACTGACATGCTGAAAATGACAACAAGCCAAAAGAGACAACAAGCCAAACATAGTGCTATTTTATTTTCATATAAAATTTGTTTTGTTGCTGAGAGACAACACATGGCCAAAGGACCACATATAGCACATGCAAAACTAGATTCCCAACAAATTCATAGGGACCACACTACCCACAGTTCACAAACAAGTGTAATCATTGACAAATAAACTTGATTCTTTCAGGTATACGCATTATATAAACAACCATATCAGTACATTAGCTATATCCTAAGCGATTCTACATATAAATAGCAAAATGCACATTTAACATACACCAATTTTGAGAAAATTTTACAAACCCTAACTACGTGAATGGGTTGTGGGAAAAATGCTATCTAGAACCCAAATGCAAATCAACAGCAGTCCCACATACCTTCCCCTAGCTTCGATGTTGCGAAACTTGTGTTTTCTCCCCCTCCAAACACTCCAACCACGAAGAACACTTTTCTTTCACCACAGGTCTCTCTCTCAATTTTTTTTTTGAGTTTTGAGTGTTTTGATTCTGGTTATGTTGTGTTTTGGGGTTAAGAGGTGTTTTTTTAACGACTGAGACTGAGGTGGGTTACAGAGATTGACGAAAACATACCAACCAGTGGGTTAAGTGATACTTTTCAAACCACGGGTATACAAATTGATTTTCGCTCAAACCACAGGTGGGTTATGTGTAATTACCCCTAATAATAATAACATATTTTAAAGAATTGTTTTAATATTTTCAAACATTTTTTTAAGGTACTTAATTACTTGGAATAGTGTTATACACGTGTCATATTTTTATTGGATCAATTGGGATAAGTGGCAAGTTGATGTGTCACTTAACGGACACATTAGCTAAAAAAACTAGCAGAGGGGTTGTTGATACAAACAGTATAAAACTTCAGGTGTAAAATCCAAAAACCTCAAATTTTAGAGTATATTTTGTATTTTACCCTATATTCTTTTATTGATTTTTGATGTGTCTTATTAAAGTTGTAATTGAAGGTCAAGTTGAAAACACTGCTCAAGAAAAACTACAAAAAAAAAAAAAAAAAAAAAAAATCTATTTCTAGCATGTACCTTAATAGTTGGCTCGATATCTTCTGATAACTATCTCGACACCTCCTTGATACCTCTTAATCTATCAAGCTCTTCTAGGCCACCTTCTGCCTCCTTGATAGCTAGCACAATTCCTCTCGATAGCTGTCTCGATACCTTATTGATCTATCAAGATTCACGTTTTAGCAAAAGTTAGCAACGTGAAAAAGTCCATAGCTTTTTTGTTTGAAACCTAATTTGAGATTTATTTGAACCATTATTTAAAGGAGGTTATAAGCCATCCATAGAAGGTTTTTTAGAGAGAGAAACACTTTGTTTTTTATGGCTAGGTTTTTGTAACCGAGTTTTCTCAATTTCACCATACCAAAGTTTCAAAGTAAATTTGAAGTTTGTTTGGTGAAGAAACTGAAGGCATAGCAACAACTATAGACTTAATTCTATGAAGAAAACTCTTAAGAAGTTCTCGAAGTCAGTCAAAGGTTCTGATTGTGATTGTGGGTCCATCATTCTTTAAGGGTTAATATATTGAAGAGTTTAGAGGATTTGATGTGGCAAAAGGTTTTTACTGTAAATTCATCTATTGGGATTATAAAGTTTAGGGATAAAAGTTTTGTACTCAATCTCTAACTTATCTTTACTAGCAGATTGCTTTTTGGGAAGGTTCCCCTAGGTTTTTGTTGTGAAACTAATTTGTTTTATTGGTTTTCCATGGTCAATACTATTTGATTGATTTGAAATGCTTGGAAATTTTTATATTGTTTATTTTCATAACTTTTTCTCTACTTTTGAGGTTGATATGAGTTTACAAGACACTTGAGCACATGAAAACCCCTTGAATGCGTGATTTTTTATTTCAATGAGAACTATACAGTATAATCTTAAGTGATAATGCTTAGAAGTGTCTGCATACCTTTGTTCATGGGTTACATAGTGTTAAGATTTGCAAAAAATGAAAGAGAGAATATTGGTACTTTATGTGCTATCTCATTTGTTTTGTGAGTCATTTTTCATCTCAATTTTTTTTTTCTGTAACAGTTGTAAGAGCACAATTGCACCTGGTCCCAAGAACAGTTATGGGCTCAGGCCCAATGAGCCTTAAACAATATGAATTTGTAGAGTGTGGGCTTGAAACCCAGGTTAGAAGAGTTTAAGGGTTATATGGCAAGTCAAAGATTATCAGCACTTAAAAATAACAAGAAATATTGTAACTCAACCTCCTCGGACGTAAGCCGAGGACTGTTCTTATATTATCTTTCTTTTCTTTGTTTTTCTTTTTTATTACAAAGAGAGAGAGATCCCTTTTTCTGTTCTGGGTCTCCCCTTAAATACTCATCTTTCTGATACCTCATACACGTGTTGCCCCATCTCCCCCTTAGCCTAGATATTTCTTCTCTCAGTGCCCTTGAATAGTAACCAGAAGTTTCCCTTCCACTGTTCAGGTGTCACTTCCCCATTAATGCGGCTAGGGTGGTAGGTGAAAGGTCTTTAATGTGGAGGTGGCAGCCTTTAGTACTTTTCAAACACTGGTGCTTCTAGGACATCCAGGATTGCTCCTCTTAACCGTTGGTCTCCGCCGTGCCGTTCCTGAGCTTTTACGATGACGTCCCTGGTTCTTCTATGCCCATCCGAGGGTAAAATCAACCTCGGATAGGTCCTCGGGTCCTCGGCGCGTGAGCTGACCCGAGGTACTAAGAAGTTCTGAACTCAAGAGTAGGTCGGCCTTCCTTAGCATGGCCCAAAGGCCCATATACCTACCAGGATCTTTTTACTCCCCACAATAGCCCCTCAAAATTCTAATTTTCGACGTCCGAGGAGAAAAATAGGGTTTTGATTCGACGAGAACTTATTCTGCACACTTCATGAATGATCGCACGTGTGGAAACCGTTTCGCGTACTGGAAGGTGCCACTTGGCAGTTTCATTTTCAAAAACGTGCGCATTTATTACTGTAAGTTACATTTTGCCCCCCACGTTCAACGGCGAGATGGGCATCCAACGGCCCTGATTTCTCCACGAAAATTTAGGCGGGATAAACTTAATTTCGAGGCCGCTTTTCCGCACGTCGCGACGCTTCGGGAACCTGCGCCTTCATTTAATTCCCCAGGGACTAATCCCATCAAAATATCAGCAATCATACTTTATTTTCAGAAAACCGTGGAAATTTGCACATCCTCAAACTCCGTAAGTTCTTGCTCATTTCATTCTTAACCTTTTTGTCCTCGGACTTTGTCCTTGCAAACCTTTTCTTTCTTAGAGTTTAACCTGTCGTTCTTCTAGAATGGGTAGATTCAAATGTTTAGTTGATACCGCCGCCGGGATGGAGGGCTTCAGAGCCAAATATAACATTCCCGGTGACGTAGGCTTAGAATATTGCCCGGCAGGAGCCGTGGCCGGTTCTAGGAAGGAGGGAGAGGTTATAATCCCAATGATAACCTTTATAGAAGGCGGGATGACCCTCCCCATGAAACCTGTGATGAGGGAATACCTTCGCAACCATCGGTTGTGTCCCGATCAATGTCTCCCCAACGTTTTTAGAGTTTTAGGTAGTATCGATGCCTTAAATGAACAAATGGGTTTAAACCTCACGTGGCACGACGTCGTTTTTCTATACGAATCCCATAAGCTATCCAACGTAGGTTACTATATTAAGTCCCGATCCAGTGTCGTTAGGTTAATCTCCTGCTTGCCCAAATCCAACAAAGGCATGAAGGACGACTACCTGATCGTCTCTGGGAACTGGCACGACGGTCTCCACTGTCCAGTACAGTGGGGGGATCCAGGTGCGACACCTGAGGACTAACCTCCCCACCCCAAAACCTCCCTCAATGCTAACAAACATGCATATTAAGATATATTTCTGTTTGTTTATCTTTGTCTCTTGCTATGTGAATCTGACCACGTTGCTTATTTTCTCATCTTTCTTTGCAGATAAGCGAAATGTGCGCCCACGTTTGAGTCTTTGCAACGTCGCCGACCTAAACCGAGTACTTCGATCCGAGGTGTTCGTCAGTGAAGACTTACAACTGCGAGTGGCTCATTTGATTCTTGGATATACTCCCATCTCCTCGGACTTCCAGGAGATAGACAACGCTATAATTGCCGGTGACCGCAGGAAGAGGAGGATAAACGTAGCCCGGCCCCACTTTCTCGAAGACCACGACCTCCCCGACGCTCCTCACACCGTCCTGTACCTACGACCCATAGCGGCCATTCCCCTTGCCGTCCATTCCGAGGCAACTGCTATCCCAGAAAAGCAGGTGTCTTCCTCGCATACGTTAGACGACAAGATAGACCAGTTCCAACTCGAAGACTCCGAAAAACCTCGAGGGAACCAGTTTGTCGTACTTTCTGACGAGGAGGAAGAAACTGCCGAGGCCTCAGGAATTTCTGGGTTCGTTGTTGCACTCCCAGAAGACGAATCCGAAGAGGAAATGGACAGGATGAAGGATCTTCTCACCAACAGAGCCCCGAAGGTCACAGAGAAGAGGACAGGGGCTACCCAAGTCCTTCCTACTCTGCCCCTTCCCCCTCCTCCAGCTGAGCCAAAACTACCAGCCGAGGACCCCAAGAAGAAAAGAAAGGGGGAAGATGAAGGGGTGACCAACAAGGGCCCCAAGAAGCCACGCAACCAACCCCCACCGGCTCAGCAGCAAAAGCTGGATAAAGGCAAGGGGAGGGCTCGTTCAGTGGAGAGCGGAGAGATCAGAGATGTAGCCGACGTACGTCGACCACCTTCCATCTGGTCTCCGGACTTGAAGCTGGACGGCGCGCCTATCTCCTGCCAGTCTAGCATTAGGGCGGTTCAACAAGGTCATGCTCACCACTTGGCCGAAGTGTTGGAGCGCCCTCTTTTACTGCCCAAGGACATGGAGTCCTTGGAGAAAATGAATCAGCCGCAGCTATTCCTTTCTCTAAAAAGGAACTTGGCGCTGGTAAACTTACTTCTTTTTAGGAAGATTCCTCCTTCAATAATATTCACAAGTTTCTTCTGTGCTTGATTCCATCATATTTTATTACAGGCTGTCCAGGAGGTCTTCGTGGCTGAAAAATTTATAGAGGACACTCGAAAGAAGGCCAGGGCCGAGCTGGAGATCAGGCTGGAAACTGAAAAGTCCCTAGGAACGGCCCTTGCTGAGAATGAAAAGCTGGTCTCGGAGGTGGCTGAGCTGAAAAGGGAGAAAAACGGGGTCGAATCAAACCTGAAGACTATGAAGACCCAGATAGAAGGGCAGCGCAAGCTCCTTCGCGAAAAAGATGATGAACTGGCCCAAGCCGAAAGGGAACGCTCGGCCTTGGAAAAGGAGCTTGCACTGATGAAGGAAGAGGCCAGCACATTTAAACAATCTCTAAAAGCTGCTAAGCAGGCGAGTTTTGAGGAAGGGGTGGCCACCACAGAGGAGCAGCTGACAGAAGCGTTCGCGGCCTTGTGCCGTGAATATTGTCAGAAAGTCTGGGGGGAAGCCCTGAATGTAGCTGGAATTCCTCTATCTTCGGATCTGAGGAAGTCCGAGAACATTTGGCTTCCCCTTGAGATACAGGAGATTGAAGAGGCTCCTGCTGCTACTGCCACCCCAGAAACAACTCTTCCTGCCCTTCCCCCCATAGTCCCGGAGCCAACTCCAAATCCTACAGAACCTTTGGGTTCCAACAAAGATAAGGAGGGAGACGGAGATATTGAGAAAGACCTCAGCCAGGCCGTGGAACCCAACGTCCCTCCACCCAAAGCAGCAGACAAAGGAAAACAAGTTCTGTCTGCCTTTGAAGTGGAGCTCAAAGAGACCGAGGCGCCCAGCACCTCTCGGCTAGACCCTCCTCCAGGAGTTTAGGACTAGACTTAGGGCTTCTCCTTTTCTATGCTTATCCCTTATTTGTAATACCAATTTATGTAATTAATAAAGAACAAATTTATTTGAATTTCACTGTGTTGCATTTGTCTTTACTTCATTCGGTTTGTACTTGTTACTAAAGTTTCTTAAAATAAACAAATTTAACTTCAAGGATTGCACAACCATAACCTCTACACGGTTATGCGTTATATAAATCTACTTAACAATTAAAGAAATAAACTCAAGATCCGAATTAATGACCAGTAAGGCCTTGACTCCCCAACATAATAAGAAGTTAACTTGGATGAAGCTTATGGTCCGAGTAGAAGACTTAATCAACTCTTCTAGTTTTGTTCATTCCTTGGATAACTTTGTTTAACACTTAAGACTATACTTAAGACTATAAGAAATTTAAGAGTTGATCTAGCAAACAACAAGATGTTAATTTTCAGATGCGATTAGAAATTAATTCCACTGGATCCCTTAGACATCAAGCTCAATGTGAATTATCCCTAATGACAAGAGATCAATTTCCCAAGTTATGTGACAAGAGCTCAAATGTGATTACCCTAAACAAGTTTCTGTTTGATTCTTAAGAACAGTAACTTCAGATATTAATTTTCCAAAGAAGAGGTCCGAGGACCCGACATAACTAAGGTTCTATTTAATAAATGCTAAGAGATCAATTTCCACAAGGTTTGTGGTCCGAGGACTACACTTAACCAAGTTTCTGTTTGATTCTTAAGAACAGTAACTTCAGATATTAATTTTCCCAAAGTAGGAGGTCCGAGGACCCGACATAACTAAGGTTCTGTTTAATAAATGCTAAGAGATCAATTTCACAAGGTTTGTGGTCCGAGGACTACTTAACCAAGTTTTGTTTGATTCTTAAGAACAGTAACTTCAGATATTAATTTTCCCAAAGTAGGAGGTCCGAGGACCCGACATAACTAAGGTTCTGTTTAATAAATGCTAAGAGATCAATTTCCACAGGGTTTGTGGTCCGAGGACTACACTTAACCAAGTTTCTGTTTGATTCTTAAGAACAGTAACTTCAGATATTAATTTTCCCAAAGTAGGAGGTCCAAGGACCCGACATAACTAAGGTTCTGTTTAATAAATGCTAAGAGATCAATTTCCACAAGGTTTGTGGTCCGAGGACTACACTTAACCCAGTTTCTGTTTGATTCTTAAAGATTGTAAGTTCAACTCCCTGAAATGTAATTGAATTTAAACTGGGTATAAACAAAAATACAATTCATTAATAGTAATACCTTCTCAGGTTATTTACATTCCATGGACGTGGCACAATATTATCATCTAAATCCGATAACCGATAAGAGCCTATGCCCGCTATTGAAGTTATCCGATAAGGGCCCTCCCAATTTGGTCCAAGTTTACCCCAAGCTGGGTTCCTTGCAGTGCCCACAACTCTTCTGAGTACCAGATCCCCAGGTGCCAGTGGCCTTAGTTTCACGTGGGCATCATATCCCCGCTTAAGTTTTTGTTGGTAATAAGCCATTTGGACCATAGCGGCCTCACGTCGTTCTTCAAGTAAATCAAGACTTTTCTCCAGAAGTGCGTTGTTGCTCCCCGTATCAAAAGAACTTGTCTTTAGGGTGGGAAAACCAAATTCCAGAGGGATGACCGCCTCGGCTCCATAAGTCATAGAAAATGGCGTTTCTCCAGTGGACCGGCGTGGTGTAGTTCGGTATGTCCACAGAACATGAGAGAGCTCTTCTACCCATCTACCTTTCGCATCGTCCAACCTTTTCTTCAGCCCATTGACAATGACCTTGTTAACGGCCTCGGCCTGCCCATTTCCCTGAGGATAAGCCGGGGTGGAGTACCTGTTCGTAATGCCCATGTCACCACAATATTGCCTAAAAGCTTTGCTGTCAAATTGAACACCATTGTCAGAGATAAGTGTGTGTGGTACGCCGAATCTAGTAATAATATTTTTCCAAATAAACTTCTTGGAATCAACATCCCTAATATTCGCTAAGGGCTCGGCTTCCACCCACTTAGTGAAATAGTCCGTTCCCACGAGAAGCCATCTTTTGCTACCTGCGGCCCTCGGAAACGGCCCAACTATATCCAATCCCCACTGTGCAAAGGGCCAAGGGCTGGAAAGGGGATTAAGAACTCCTCCAGGTTGATGGATATTAGGGGCAAACCTCTGACATTGATCACATTTTCTGGCATAGTCTTGAGCCTCTCTTTGCATATTGGGCCACCAATAACCCTGAGTCAAAGCTCTATGAGCTAAGGATCTTCCCCCAGTGTGGCTGCCACAAATCCCTTCGTGCAGCTCTTCCAGAAGCCCTTCCGTTGAGTCAGGGTGTACACACAATAAATACGGTCCCGAGAAGGAACGTTTATAAAGTTTTTGATCCTCGGACAACCAGAAACGTGGTGCTTTTCGACGTATCTTATCAGCCTCTGACTTGTCCTCGGGAAGGATGTCATTCTTAAGAAAAGACACGACCGAGTCAATCCAGCTAGGACCATGCCTTATTAGATGAATGCGAGGCGCGTTGGTAATGACAAGGGTGGGTTCCAGCAAATCCTCAATGAGGATAACCCTAGGCAAACCTTGATCCGAGGACGTTGCCAGCGTGGCTAAGGAGTCTGCATGAGCATTTCCGTTCTGAGAGACATGAGTTAAAGTGAAAGAGTCAAATTCAGTTTGCTGGCGCTTGATCTGGGCCAAGTATTCCTGCATCCTCGGGTCTCTAGCCTCCATGGTTCATGTAACCTGGCCAACCACCAGTTGAGAGTCCGAGAAGACATGGACTTCCTTTCCTCCCAATTTATGCACCATTTTCATGCCTACCAGTACCGCTTCGTATTCGGCTTCATTATTAGTGGCCGAGAATGCTAATCTCAGTGACTTTTCGAAAATAATTCCCTCGGAGGATACCAGGACAAGTCCAACACCGGACCTTTTCTGATTGGCTGTCCCCTCCACATACACTTTCCAAACCGAAGATACCGCAGCTGTGATCACACCAACTGATTTTTCACCCATGGGGGAGTCCTTTAGAGTTTCTTCCAACAATGGCTCAGAAAATTCTGCCACCAGGTCAGCAAGGACCTGACCCCTCACCGAGGTGCGAGGCTTGTATTTAACATCAAAAGCCCCTAGGATGGTCCCCCACTTTGCTATCCTTCCTGAGTAGTCGGCGCTACGCAGCACTGCCTTAAGGGGCAATTGGGTCAGAACAACCACTGTATGGGACTGAAAATAGTGGGGGAGCTTTCGCGTGGCATGAACCACAGCCAGGAGTGCTTTCTCCAAGGGCAGATAACGGACCTCGGCCTCGCTCAAGGACTTACTAACATAATATACAGGTCTTTGCACCCCGTCATCGTCTCTTATCAGGACCAGACTGACAGCATGGGCGGCTACTGCTAAATATGCAAACAAAAGCTCATGTGCCTCCGGACGAGACAAGATGGGTGGTTGAGAAAGGTATTGCTTGAGTTGTTGGAAAGCTAACTCGCAGTCCTCGGTCCATTGAAACCCTTTCCATTTATTCAACAATTGAAAGAAAGGACGACAGCGATCAGCTGACCGCGATATGAACCGATTCAAGGCAGCTATCATCCCTGTTAACTTTTGAACTTCCTTTGGGTTCCGAGGAGGCTGCAAGTCTTGGATAGCCTTGACCTACGCTGGATTTACCTCTATGCCTCTATGGGTAATCATGTACCCCAAGAACTTTCCAGACCCCACGCCGAAAGAACACTTTGAGGCGTTGAGACGCAACTTGTATTTTCTCAGTATCTGAAAAGTGTCGGCCAAATCTTTCACATGTGAGGGTATTGTTTTGCTTTTTACCACCATGTCGTCCACGTAGACCTCAATGGTTTTCCCCATTTGCTCTTCGAACATTCTAGTCATCATTCTTTGGTAGGTAGCCCCAGCATTCTTCAAACCAAATGGCATGACCTTATAATGGTAGTTTCCTGTTGGAGTAACAAAAGCAGTCTTTTCCTGGTCCTCCACCGCCAAAGGAATTTGATGGTAACCCTGGAATGCGTCTAAGAAACTCATCCGAGGATGTCCAACAGTGGCATCCACCAATTGATCTATGCGCGGCATTGGGACGAGTCTTTGGGACATGCTTTGTTCAGATCGGTGAAGTCCACACATACTCTCCATTTCCCTCATTCTTTTTCTTAACAACCACAGTATGGGCTAACCACTCGGGGTAAAAAACTTCTTTAATAGCTCCAGCCCTCTTGAGTTTGATAACTTCTTCCTTTACAGCTTCTGCATGTTCCCTGGAAGATCGCCGAGGTGGCTTCCTCTTCGGAACAATGGCTGGGTTGACATTCAAGTGATGACAAATGAAGTTTGGATCCACGCCTGGGGCGTCATAAGGATCCCACGCGAAAACGTCAATATTATTCTTCAGAAATTCTAACAAATCCATCTTCTCTTGGTGTGGGAGAAGTATACCAACTTGGAAGAACTTCTCCGGATCAGCAGCCACCGAAAACTTCTCTAGTTTCTCACACTGTGTCTCCTCTCCTGTCAGCATTCGAGATGCATCAGGAGGTGTTAACTGCTATGAATTTTTAGTGACCACGGCCGAAGACTCGGCTTCTGTTTGATGTAATACTGCAGCGGACATGCATTGTCTGGCCACAGACTGGCTGCCGAGGATTTCCTCAACAGAATCCCCTGAGGGGAACTTAACTTTCACATGCAAGGTAGAAGAAACAGCCCCAAGCGCATGCAGCCAAAGCCTGGCGAGGATGGCCGTGTATGGAGAGTACGCATCAATGACAATGAAGTCCACCTCCACCGTTTCGGAGCCGGATTGGACGGGCAAACGAATTTGTCCTCTCGGCATAACCGATCTCCCTTCAAAGCTTATGAGAGGTGAATCATAAGGAGTAAGATCTTCCACCTTCAACCTCAGCCCCTTAAATAGATCTGGGTACACGATATCTGCGCCGCTACCCTGGTCTATCATCACCCTCCTCACATCATAATTACCTATCCTCAATGTAACTACAAGGGCATCATCATGGGGCTGGATAGTCCCCACCTTATCCTCTTCAGAGAAACCTAGGACGGGCAAAGTGCCCCTCAACCTCTTCGGCCTGCTGCCCACATCCTCAGCACAAGGGTGGGAGACAGTCAGTACCCTAGTGGGACCTGAACCGGTCCTTCCGGGCGCGGCAAAGATAACATTAATCGTTCCTAATGCTGGCCGAGATGAATTGTTCCTCTGGTTGTTAGAACCGACTTGACTGACATGACTAGTAGGCTGACATAAGTGCTCCTTTAACTTTCCCTCACTGACAAGTTGCTCCAAATGGTTCCACAAGGTCCGACAGTTCTTAGTAGTGTGGCCCACATCTCGATGGTACTGGCAGAAGAGATTTTGATTTCTTTTCGCAGGTTCCCCTGCCATCTTACTGGGCCATCTGAAGAAGGGCTCTTTACGAACTTTCTCCAATAACTGATACACCGGTTCTCGGAACACAGTATTGACAGTCTGAGGTGCTGCCGAGACAGATTGCCCAAAGTAATCCCTCCTCGGCTTATTGTTGTGATATCTGTCCGACCTGAAATCCCCTCTCTCCTGAGGATAACCTTTTCCTTTCCCTTGCCTTGCTGCTGGTCCTCCTCTACCCTCTTGTATTCATCAATACGATCCATGAGGCGACGTACACTGCGGACGGGCTTTTTTGTCAAAGACTTTCTCAGGTCATGGTCAGTAGAAGACCTACTTTAAAGGTATTCAGTGCCACCTCGTCAAAATCACCGTCTATTTCATTAAACATCTCCCAGTATCGGTCGGAGTATGCTTTCAGCGTCTCTCCGTCTTTCATGGTCATAGATAGTAGCGAGTCCAATGGCCGAGGAACTCTGCTACAAGTGATGAATCGCGAGGCAAACGCCCTAGTCAGTTCCCCAAATGAACCTATAGACCCTGATTTGAGGCCGTTGAACCACCTCATGGCCACAGGTCCCAAGCTAGAGGGGAAGACCTTACACATCAGAGTCTCGTTGTGAGAGTGCACAGCCATCCTTTGGTTGAAGTGACTCACATGCTCTACCGGGTCAGTCCGGCCATTATAGATGGTGAAGGTGGGCTGGGTAAATCTCCTGGGAAGCCTCCCCTTCTCAATCCTCCGTGAAAACAGAGATTTGGAGAGCTGGTGCAACGCCCTGCTCATAGCATCGTTGCCTGAGCCCCTAGATGTAACCTTCTTGCGCTTGCGAACTGGCTGATCGTCCTTCTCACCGGAAGACGCTGAGCTGGTAGGTGAGCACGACCTCGAGCTGTGTCTACCTCGCCTATCCTCTTCCGAGGAAGAATCCGATGAGGACGGTGAAAGCCTACGCTTAGCGCGACGTAGCTTTCTCTTCAAACGGTTGATCTCCTTCTGCATGGTTTTAGAACCATCGTCATGGGTGGCGCTACCCCCATCAGGAGTATGACTAGCCCTTGGGTACTCCGTATGGACACTCCCCTCATGATCCCTTCGACGTTCAAGACATTCGAATTGATCTTCCGGTTGTGATCCTTGCGACTCTGCACGGTAAGCACCTAAGCCTGCCATAGTATCCCTACCTCTCCTAGACTAGACTTCCCACAGACGGCGCCAATTGTAAGAGCACAATTGCACCTGGTCCCAAGAACAGTTATGGGCTCAGGCCCAATGAGCCTTAAACAATATGAATTTGTAGAATGTGGGCTTGAAACCCAGGTTAGAAGAGTTTAAGGGTTATATGGCAAGTCAAAGATTATCAGCACTTAAAAATAACAAGAAATATTGTAACTCAACCTCCTCGGACGTAAGCCGAGGACTGTTCTTATATTATCTTTCTTTTCTTTATTTTTCTTTTTTATTACAAAGAGAGAGAGATCCCTTTTTCTGTTCTGGGTCTCCCCTTAAATACTCATCTTTCTGATACCTCATACACGTGTTGCCCCATCTCCCCCTTAGCCTAGATATTTCTTCTCTCAGTGCCCTTGAATAGTAACCAGAAGTTTCCCTTCCACTGTTCAGGTGTCACTTCCCCATTAATGCGGCTAGGGTGGTAGGTGAAAGGTCTTTAATGTGAAGGTGGCAGCCTTTAGTACTTTTCAAACACTGGTGCTTCTAGGACATCCAGGATTGCTCCTCTTAACCGTTGGTCTCCGCCGTGCCGTTCCTGAGCTTTTACGATGACGTCCCTGGTTCTTCTATGCCCATCCGAGGGTAAAATCAACCTCGGATAGGTCCTCGGGTCCTCGGCGCGTGAGCTAACCCGAGATACTAAGAAGTTCTGAACTCAAGAGTAGGTCGGCCTTCCTTAGCATGGCCCAAAGGCCCATATACCTACCAGGATCTTTTTACTCCCCACAACAGTTGTGCTATAATTTTTTTTTTTAAATGAGAGAAAGTTGTTCTTATAACCCTTGCTCTTTATAGTGGGAGTTTAATCTATTAGCATTCCATGAGTGTGTCATTCTTATTTTCAATATGTTGTCCCCTTAGTATCCATGGCATCCATGTTTTCATTCTATCCATGTTTGTTTAGAGCATTCACATCCGATTTCTAAACAAAATCTCATTTTACCATATCAAAAGCTACTTTATCATTTATACCATATTATTTTACAACACACGTAACATCTCAAACTCTATATTCTTATTTAAATATACCTAGAAAAAAACACACATAACAATCACAATAGCCACCACCACCATGCCACCCACCAACAAACTACCACCCCCAAATATCATAGCACCACCCACCGGATCATCAATTCAAAACCAAAACCACATTAAAAAAAAACCCATCAAATCATCAATTCAAACCTAACCAAAACCCCACTTATCACAACAAACCCAATTTAAAAAAAAAAAAACCAACGGAGCCATCAATGGAGCCACCAATGAAGCCATACATTGCACCCAAACCCAAAAAAACCACTATTAAATAACCAAGAGAATTCCACCAATCTCCACACCACAACCCCACCTGACCCACAACTCCAAATTCACCCCACCTGACCCACGACCCACACAACCCACCGATCCAAACCCACGCCACCACCTAACCCACAATACATTGATCCACCGATCCAAACCCATCACTTGATCCACAACTCCAAACCCACCACTTGACCCACAAACCCACACACCCACCGATCCAAACCCATACCACCATGATCTCCGATCTCTGCCTATCCAAAATCCAACCTTTGATCTTCACCACGCTATGACCATGCCATGATCATGCCGATCGGCATGTTGTGACCATTCCAAATCCAACCCAGCTCTAGTGCAAACTCTGAATGAGAGAGAGAGAGAGGGAGAGGAAATGAGAGACAGAAGTGAGAGAAAACAAAAGGTGAAAAGCAATTTTTTTTTTGGATTACAATTGTGCTACAGGGCCATCATACATTTAGGATGACACTGTAGCATAATTTCAAATTTTTTGACAATTGCAAGGTTTTGCAAGACTAGGTAATGGACTATTTTTGTACCTTTATGCTAAAATATACCAACATATGACATATAGAAGATCGAATGTGAATGCTCTTATGGATTCTTTGTGCCCCTTTGATCCCTTTTATGTTTTCTTGTTAAAACTTTGTAGCTTTCTATTAATCATGACAAGGGAGAGAAAATTGGTATTTGGAGTGTCTACATGTTAGGGGGAGCAATACTTGTTTCTGTAACAGGGAGATGTGTTTTATTTACTTAGGGGGAGTATTATGTACTTTGGGATTTTGTGCCAATTTTTTATTGGTATACATATTCTTGAGCTCTACTTGTGTATTATTTGTCATTGTTTTCCACATGGTGCGCATAATGTGTTTGTTAAGTGCTTTAAGAAAAGACAGATATGAAGCCAATCAAAACAATTTAATCCTAGTTCATACTATGATTTCTTGGGACATGTTGTTAGATTAGTCTAGTTAGTTGAATATGGATTCATTCTTGTAATTGGGTTATTTTTGTAATTGAGATTTTGTCATGGATTGACAAAGGGGGAGATTCCAAGGTTCATGTGTTTGGTATTGTCAAATTGTGTTCTTTTATTGAGTTTTAATATGTTTTAAAGTTGTAATTGAGGATTACTTAAGTTGAAGACAAAAGTTAACTAAAGAAAAGCTCAAGAAAAGTGAATTTCAGCATGTACCACGATAGTTGGCTCAATACCTCTCGATACCTCCTCGATACATCTCGATCTGTCTAGCCCTTCTAGGTCACCTTCTACCTCCTTGATAGCTGGCTCGATACCTCTCAATAACTATCTTGATACCTCTCAATCTATCAAGATTTGAGTTTCAGTAAAAATCAACAACACAAAAAAGCCAATAACTTGTTCGTTTGAAGCTTGATTCAAGATCCATTTGAACCGATATTTAAAGTACGTTATAAGCAATATATTAGAAGGTCTTTTTTTAGAGAAAGAAACACTCCATTTGTGTAGCTAGGGCTTTTGTAACCAAGTTCTCTCAATTTCACCATACCGAAGAGATTCAAAATAAAGTTGAAGTTCGTTTGGTGAAAAAGCCGAAGCAATAACAACCGCCACAGACTTACTGTTATGAAAAAAAACCTTCAAGAAGTTCTTGGAGTCAGTTGGAGGTTCTTATTGTGATTGTGAGTGCGTCATTTGTGGAATATTCATATATTGAAGAATCTAGAAGTTTTGATGCAATAGGATGTAATAAAAAGTTTTTATTGTAAATTCATGTACTGAGATTGTAAAGTTTTGGGGCAAAGATTTTGTACTAGATCTTAAACTTTTCTTTAATATAGTGGTTTTTTTTTTTTTTTTGGCAAGGTTTCCCCTAGGTTATTTTATTTTATTTATTATAAAATTAGTTTGTTTAATTGATTTTCTTAAATCATCATATTTTATGTTATTTACTATTCTATTTAATTAAGTAATATTCATAATAGATTTAATTAACAACTTGACTTTAAAACTAGTTAACTGTATAAATAGTTGTCATGTAATGGCATGGTGCAGACAGAAGGAGCAGGTGATGAAGGAGGGAGAGGACCAAGCACCTGGGACCGTTTTATACAAGATGGAGTTGGAGATAAGGACATTGCAGTTGATTCATACAATCATTATAAAGTATATATGAATATTGTTACATAGTTATCAATAAATGATAAAAACAACTCTACTCTACAAATGGTCAAAACAAGAAAACTAAAGATAGAATATAATTAAAGCACTCAAGCACTACCCATGTATTTCAAAATTTTGACCTTTTTTAGATCTCACGCTCATCATTCATCACATCTCACTTCCTAAGTTCGACCAAAAGAAAATGTTTGTTCTTTATTATATCAGATTGAAAAATGATCATACTTATTTAGAATGGATCTACTTTATGAATCAAATTAGATATATTATAAATCTAAAAATATATCTATCATCATTTTATTTTAAATTTTAAATAACACGTCACACTAAACACATACATTATTGAGTATGAAGTTCCAATTAGGAAATGTCGCTAATGTGTAGCCCCGATTCTTAATCTACTTTATAACCATAATGAAAGCTTTATTAGTAGAACAAGTTTTTGGCCTTTTGCACTAACCTAAATTCAGAAAATAAGCTTGTGTAAAATAATGTCATCCTTCTAGCCACACGTGTGTTTTTCTTTCTTTCTCTTATTGGTTGGTGTCACAGGAGGACGTGCAATTGCTGAAAAATATGGGAGCAGACACTTACAGATTCTCCATTTCCTGGTCAAGAATCCTCCCTGGTACTTTCTTCTTCAAAATATGCCACCCTCAAATCAACCAAATATTTAAAAAGAAAAAAAAATTATGTTCTATTTATATAATCATCTTGCATGCAGATGGGACCGTAGCTGGTGGAGTAAACCAAGAGGGAGTCAATTTCTACAACAGTTTTATTAATGAATTGGTAAAAAATGGTATGAACCAATATTTGGCTTTACAATTCTAGTAGCTGATTGTGCTTCATATATGCAAGGACCAGTTTTTGTTCCTAAATTTTCAAACCGGTTACTTTTCAACTGCTCAAAAAATGAGAACCTGAATTCGCCATGCATGCAGGGATAACCCCATTTGTGACACTCTTCCACTTTGACTTACCTCAAGCACTGCAAGACAAATACGAGGGCTTCTTGAGCAGACAGATTGTGTAGGTTCATGTGATCCAGTTGATCAAACTTCTTATTTCAACTATCAATATTTCCTAAGATAATAATTATTAATCAGTGTACGTGTACTTGGATGCTACCTTACTATTAATAATAGGGATGATTTTAAAGCCTATGCCGACATTTGTTACCACAATTTTGGTGACCGAGTGAAGTACTGGACTACTATCAATGAGCCACAAATCTTTGGGCCGTACGGTTATGAAACTAGGAATCCAAATCCAAAACCTGCAACAGATCCATACCTTGCTACCCATAACATTATATTAGCCCATGCTGCAGCTGTAAAACACTACAAAGAAAAATACCAGGTAAAATCTATATAAAACACCCATTTTGTTTCTATACAACGTTATTTATATAATTTTTTTTTTTATTCATAGCCAACTCAAGGGGGAGAAATCGGTGTTTCACCAACGGTAGAATGGTTTGAGCCATATGGAGATACACCTCATGATAAAGATGCAGCCAAGAGAGCATTTGACTTCTTGGTTGGATGGTTAGAACAATTATCAAAGTCAATAAAACACACACACACACATATAATCAAATCCTTTTGATAAAAAAAATCATGCCTAATCCCCCCCCCCCCCCCCCCCCCCCCCATTATATGTATAGGTTTATGGAACCATTAGTGTTTGGAGATTACCCATTCATCATGAAGGCTTTGATAAGAGATGGACTTCCAGAATTCACAAAAGCAGAGAAGGATTTAGTTAAAGGATCCTTTGATTTTATTGGTGTCAATTATTATACATCCAGATACGCGCTTTCCCAACATTTTGATAAAGATGATAACTATTCTACCTTTAGTCAATACCAGTATGCTGAGCTCAAAGGTAAACTTTGTGGTTTCCTTTGTAAAACATCTTAGTTTAGCTTGTAATTGAATTTAGCATAGATATGATTTTGGTAGCCAGTATTATCTAATCCCTGTTTGTCGCATTTGTCATAGTCGATAGAAATGGGAAACCCATTGGTGATCGGGTAAGATTGTTTCATTTTAAATTGTTTACACATTGATTAAACTCAATGACTTGAAGACATCATCTAAGAACATGTTATTTCATTGTTAAACCAGACACCGGGTAGCACTCAAATGTCAAATGTATATCTATCCACAAGGGTTAAGGGATGCATTGATTTATATGAAGAAAGAATACAACAATCCCAAGTTCTACGTTACTGAAAATGGTTAGTAATTAACTTAAAATAGTTCCTTAATTTTTTTCCACATTAATCAAGAGAAAAAAAAAATCAAAAATATAAATATTTTTTTATCTTGATGTATATTCAAGTTAGACATTCTTTGGAACAGGATATCCAGAGAAACGAAACGATACTATCCCAATAAAGATTGCACTAAAAGATAATGCGCGAATTAAATATATTATTAGCCATCTTTCTGCTATTTCAGAAGCCATGAAGTAAGTTCAAATTATGTGCTGAGTACTAACAACTACCGTTTGATGATAGCAATATTATTCATAAATAGGACCATAAACAAGTTTGTCCCGTAAAACAAAGTCATCATAAAGATTATTTGTTGTTTGAGTGCAGGAAGGGGGTGAACGTAAATGGCTACTTCATTTGGGCTTTAATGGACTGCATGGAAATGGGGTCAGGCTACACTGCTCGATTTGGGCTTGCTTACACAGATTACCTTAACAACTTGAACAGAATCCCAAAGAAGTCTGCAAAATGGCTCAAGTCCTTTGTGGGACGTTGACCTTAATATGGATTAGCCCTGATCTCATATGCAGGATCAATTGGTTGTCTGACAATTAGTTCCAACCTTCTTAATTATCAGAATAAATTTGAACCTTTTCGCTTTGGAGTATTCCAAGCATTGAGGTTTTAGTTGAGGCTAAAACAGCCTAGTTCTATTTGAATCCATCTTTTGTAATTCTCTTAATAATAATAATAATAATAAATGTGATTCACTCTGGCTGACCATCTTCAATACTTCATCATAAAAATTATCGACTTTTTTTTTTCCCTTCACTTTTTATGTTTTATAATCGATAACTATTAGCTTGAGGGGTCACAAACTTCCCCATGCATTGCTCATCAAATGTTTATGTATGTAAAGTTGTAATCATTGTTTTTAATTTTATCAATAAAGCTATAGCATATTATTTGAGAAGTGTTATCGTGTGTCCATTTGGAAATTGTTGATTTTTTTATAGCTTATTGTATAGTATTTATCAAACAAAAAAACATAAATTATATATTTTCTGAAATATTTGGCTTGTTTGAGGTTGGGTTATGTTGAAGAAGAAAATGCCAAAGAGAATTATTGACCAAGAAATAGAGAATCTGTCTACCCCCATTTTTTTTCAGTGGTTGCACGTCCTCCTATGATGCGAGCCAGTTAGAGAAAGAAAGAAAGAAAAAAGCAATATTTGTTAAAAATCAGGACAAGAAAGAAGTTGTGCAAGGAAGTTGTGTGTATATACGCGTGTGAGACATTGAATAATGATATGAATAATGAGTAATTAATATAATATAATTGAGCACATACTCATGGGTTTAGGCCTTTTGAATTTAGGTGTATTTTTATATGTTATATTAATTACTTAAGGAAATTCTCCAAGTTGTTTATATCCTCAATAAGTGGTATTAGAGCCCATGGTAGTGGTGTGGGTCAAAGGTGGCAATTAAAGTGGGAATAGGGTGTGTATACTTGAAACCCTTTCGCAAATGGAGTGGGGTAGGTCCCTTTCGCAGTTGGAGCAGGGACAGTATATTGCACCAAGCAAGCCCATAAAGCTCACGCAAACGATCTTGGAAAAATTCCAACAAAGAAGTATTATTGTCAATGGTGCTATACAAAGATGAGATGCGAGATTCTCAAAAAGGATAAAAGATGTGCAAGATTGACACGTGGAGACCCATGGATGACGCATTAGTAAAGGGAAAGACCCATTAAGAAAGGGGGAGTGAGTAGGACTTGTTCATGGCCTAGAGAGAGGTCTTGAAGCCCACAGAGAGACAGAGACTCACACGTGAGAGGGAGATTGTTGGTATATACGTGTGAGTAAAGTCTCACATTGAATAATGATGAAAAGAATGAATGGTTAATATAACATATAATTGAGCACATACTCATTGAGCTTAAGCTTTTTGGGTTTAAGTGTGTCTCTATATGTTATATTAATTACTTAAGAAAACTTTCCAAGGTATTTATCTCCCCAACAAAAGTCTCACATAGTCACCTCATCCATGGTTGATGGTTGAGTAAAGGTTCTACTAGATACTAGCTACTGATAGTAATGATACATGACTGGGTAAAGGGCACACTATTGGGATAGTGATGCGTAACATTTGGATTAGTTGTAAAGAAATGCTTTCATTCAAGGGAGAATCTAACCAAGGTGCCGCAAATGACTTGATAGAAGGCTCACACATGAAGGGGAGGCTTTTTTGTGATATTTACATATGAGTAGTGTTGTTGGTTAAGAAGTAAAATCGCACATTAAATACTAATGAGATTGTATTTTTAAGATCTAAATTTTATTATAGTTGTATATGGTATGATACTATATGAGTTAAAATGTTATTTTCCCTACTTTGATTTAATTTTGATTTTGGCATTAATCTTGAGGGAATCAGCTTAGCTCCGGTAAAAAGAAAGCTTATATATATATATATTATTTGGACAGAGTTAATTTGCAAAATTTTATATTTGTTTCTTGTTTTTAAGTTTTTTTCACCGCAATAATAATAATAATTATTATTATTATTATTATTATTTTGATACTGATGCTATCATTAATAAACAAAAGAAGAGTCAAAAAAAGCGAAGGGCTGCTGGAAGATCATTAGAAAAATGCTGAACAAACCCAGCAATGATGGAGAGGCATTTTAGCAGCCGCTGAGGCCAAATCATAGACATTTGAAAAGATAACCCTAGGGAGCAAAATAGTGGTAATGAGTTGACCATGGTGAATCTCTGCATCCCCTTTTGGGTGAGATTGTGCAGGTCTGTTATCATTGTCTTCGCCTGCCAATTTGGGTTCCGAATTTCTACTTCGGTTGAGAATGATAATATGATGGTAACCAAGTTCTCTTGCCCTTCAAAACAGCTTGAGGAGTACCGTCACAAGACTCACTACCGAATCTTTTAGGGGTACAATGTGAATCATGTGAATATAATATGCAATTTTTTATATGCGACATTATCATATATTACACAATTAAAATATGAATATCTAGATGGTGTATATGCCAAATGTGAACACAGCTCGTTTTAGAATTGTCAGGGCTATCCCCAGGGGAGCGGGTTGGCCATGTGGTGCCGATCGAGCCAGATACATTTTGCAGATTTGGTCAACTCATTACCACCAATTCGATATTGAAAACCATGTAACTCATTGGAACTTGATCAATATTTCTCCAATGAGTTTCTCTCTTTTTAAGTTATCTTTTTCCTTTTCCGACAACCTACCCACACCCCATTTGTCAAGTGTAATGTAATTATATAAAATAAAAAAAAATTCTTTGGTTTGCAATGAAACGTAATGTAAAAATGGGAGTATTAATTTATTCAAGGCAAAGGAATTAAATACACAAAAATATGTAATCAAATAGTTGATTGGTCAAAATATTCGTCTAGAGACAAATTATAAAGATGTGTAATATGACATAAAGTTATAATACCATAACTTTTAACAATATTATATCATTCAATGTTTTTTTATTAGAATAGTATTTTGATAAATTTACAGTTGGATAACTTTTTTATTTTATTTTATACCTTTCATATTTACATAATTTCAAAATAATCAAAGATTAATAATTACATCATGAAGTTGTCGTTATCTATAAAAATTTTAAATATGAAGGGTTTTTGTTTAATCTTAAAATTATGCATAAGATAAATTTAGGATCAAATAGCAAATGATACTTTAGTGAAATTTGATATGCATGTTAAGAACATAGGAAACATGTAGTTTAACAATGAAAATTTTAAAATATTAAGTTAATAAAATGTCATTAGATATTATACATGTTGCAAGGTTTTATATATATATATATAATATTATATCGTGTACATGTTGTAAGTTTATCATGATCTATAATATATTGAATGATACAGATTGAGCATCTCTATAATTTTTTTTTTTTTTTATGACCAATTCTATTTAAAAAGTTTATATCAATCTGCCAGATCTCACTGAGCCCTTGCAGTTCTTAATTTTCAACTTGCATAGATGCACCCAAAAAAATTATGTGTATGAGACAAAGCTAATGAAGACAAGCAAATTTTTCTAGCTCTTTCATGACTAGTTCAAATCTATAAATAGCCCTCAGCTCTAGATGTTTAACCATTCTTCAAAGTCCTCTCTCTCTCTCTCAATATGGCACTTAACCTTGCATTGCCAATGAGGCTATCTATGGCTGATTTGGGTTCTCTAAAGAAATCACAAACTACTATTTTCGGAGCAACACTTTGAGTCCCATCTCAGAGAAATGAGAACAAGAATTCGAGGCTTACCATTAGAAGTTGGAAAGGACATGTTGTTCCACCAACTACAATTCTTGATAAAGTTCTCAATGGAGTCCAAGCAGTCCAGCCTACAGTAATTCCTAAACCCAAGAAAGTAACAAGAAAGGACTTCCCTGCTGATTTCAAGTTTGGCTGCTCCACTTCTGCTCTTCAGGTCTCTCTCTCTCTTAGAAATACACATACATCCATATATATAGAATTCTTGTGTTGCATATATAGTTGACATGTAATGACATGGTGCAGACAGAAGGAGCAGGTGATGAAGGAGGGAGAGGACCAAGCACCTGGGATCAATTTATCCAAGATGGAGTTGGAGATAAGGACATTGCAGTGGATTCATACAATCGTTACAAAGTATACATGAATATTGTTACATAGTTATCAATAAATGATCAAAACCACCCTACTCTACAAATGATCAAAGCAAGAAAACGAAAGATAGAATATAATTAAAGCACTTAAGCACTACCCATGTGTTTCAAATGTGACCTTTTTTTGTTTTACCTAAAAAAGTTTGACCTTTTTTAGATCTTATATGCTCATCACATCTCATTTCCTAAGTTCTACCAAAAGAAAATATTTGTAGTATATTATTAGAATGAAAAATGATTATGCTTATTTAGAATGGATCTATTCTATGAATCAAACTTGATATATTATAAATCTAAAAAAAATATTTATTGTCACATTATTTAAAATTTTAAATAACATCTCACAATATACACATACATTAATGAATCATGAAGTTCCATTTAGGAAATGTTGCTAATCTCTGTAGCCCGGATTCTTTATCTGCTTTATAACAATAATGAAAGCTTTATAAGTAGAACAAGTTTTTGCACTAACCTAAATTCAGAAAATAAGCTTGTGTAAAATGTTGTCATTTTCTAGTCACTAATTTGTAGCTTATAGTGCATTTTTTTCTTTCTTTCTCTAATTGGTTGGCATCACAGGAGGACGTGCAAATGCTGAAACAAATGGGGGCAGACACTTACAGATTCTCCATTTCCTGGTCAAGAATCCTCCCTGGTACTTTCTTCTTCGAATCTGCCACCCTCAAATCAACCAAATATTTCAAAAGAGAAGAAAAGAAAAGAAAATTTATGTTGTATTTATATAATCAACTTGCATGCAGATGGGACCGTAGCTGGTGGAGTAAACCAAGAGGGAATCAATTTCTACAACAGTTTTATTAATGAATTGATAAAAAATGGTATGAACCAATGTTTAACTTTTCAACCCTAGTAGCCGCTTGTGTTTCATATATGCAAGGACCATTTTTGTTCCTAAATTTTCAAACAATTTTACTATTTAACTGCTCAAAAAATGAGACTCTGAATTCCCCATGCAGGGATAACCCCATTCGTGACACTGTTCCACTTTGACTTGCCTCAAGCACTGCAAGACAAATACAAAGGCTTCTTGAGCAGTCAGATCGTGTAGGTTGACGTTCTTCTAGTTGATCAGACTTCTTATTTAATCACTTCAACTATCAAAATTTCCTAAGATATTAATCAATGTACATGGTTGCTGCCTTACTATTAATGATAGGGATGACTTTAAAGCCTATGCCGACATTTGTTACCAATATTTTGGTGACCGAGTGAAGCACTGGACTACTATCAATGAGCCTCAAGTCTTTGGTCAGTACGGTTATAAAATTGGGATGACTAACCCAAATCCAAAACCAGCAACAGATCCATACCTTGCTACCCATAACATTCTATTATCCCATGCCGCAGCTGCTAAGCTCTACAAAGAAAAATACCAGGTAATATCTAATTAAATCCTTTTTTCCTATTTCCACTTTCATTCTGCGGCACTGCCACCAAGCCAATCAAAAGCTGACACCCATTTTGTTTTAGAATGACTAATTTTGCATTTTTATTTCTGTAAAAAAAAATTATATAATATAAAGTTTTGTTTCTTCATAGCAAATCCAAGGGGGAGAAGTTGGTATTTCGATAGTGACACAATGGTTTGAGCCACATGGAGATACACGTCATGATAGAGATGCAGCTGAGAGAGCATTTGACTTTTTGGTTGGATGGTTAGAACGTTTATCACAGTCAATAAAATACACACATATAAAATCAAACGCTTTTGACAAA
Organism: Castanea mollissima; assembly: GCA_014183005.1. Taxonomy (NCBI): domain Eukaryota; kingdom Viridiplantae; phylum Streptophyta; class Magnoliopsida; order Fagales; family Fagaceae; genus Castanea; species Castanea mollissima. Next base: position 28,398,842 of record JACAVU010000001.1, read on the forward strand.
AAAATCATGTCTAATTACTTTTTTTTCCCTATTATATGTATAGGTTCATGGAACCATTAGTGTTTGGAGATTACCCATTCACCATGAAGGCTTTGGTCAGGGATGGACTTCCAGAATTCACAGAAGCCGAGAAGGATTTAGTTAAAGGGTCCTTTGATTTTATTGGTATCAATTACTATACTTCCAAATATGTGATTTCCCAACAATTTGATAAAGATGATACCTATACTAGCAATAGTCACTACCAATATGCTGAGCTGACAGGTAAACTTTGTGGCTTCCTTTGCAAAACAACGTAATTCAGCTTGTAATTGAATTTGGCATAGATATGATTTTGATAGCTAGTATTATCTAATTCATCTTTCCTGTTTGTTGCATTTATCATAGTTGATAGAAATGGGAAACCCATTGGTAATCCGGCAAGATTGTTTTATTTTAAATTGTTTACACATTATTAAACTCAATGACTTGAAGACATCATCTAAGAACAAGTTATTTCATTGTTAAATTAGACTCCAGGTAGCAGTGAAATTTATGTTTATCCACAAGGGTTAAGGGATGCATTGATTTATATGAAGCAAGAATACAACAATCCCAAGTTCTACATTACTGAAAATGGTTAGTAACTTAAAAGAGCTCCTTAATATTTTTCTGTTTTGAACAAAAAAGACACATTACAAAATATTGTTTTTATCTTGATATATAATCAAGTTATATATGCTTTAAAACAGGATATCCAGATAAACGAGATGATACTATCCCTGTAGAGACTGCATTGGATGACAATGCACGAATTCAACATATTCTTAGCCATCTTTTTGCCATTTCAGAAGCCGTGAAGTAAGTTCAAAGTGCTAAGTACTAACAACTAGCTTTCGATGATAGCAATTTTATGCATAAATAGGACCATTAAACAAGTTTGTTTCGGAAAACAAGTCATCATAAAGATTATTTGTTGCTTGAGTGCAGGAAGGGGGTAAATGTAAATGGATACTTCATGTGGGCATTAATGGACTGCATGGAAATGGGATCAGGCTACAACGTGAGATTTGGGCTTACTTACACAGATTACCTTAATAACTTGAACAGAATCCCCAAGAAGTCTGCAAACTGGCTCAAGTCCTTTGTGGGACGTTAAACTTAATTTGGATTAACCCAGATCTCATATGCAGATCAATTTGGTTGTCTGACAATTAGTTCCAACCTTCTTAATTATCAGAATAAATTTGAACCTTTTCACTTTGGAGTATTCCAGGCACTGAGGTTTGAGTTGAGGCTAAAACAGCCTAGTTCTATTTGAATGATGTTTTGTAATTCTCTTAATAATAATAATAAATGTGATTCACTCTCGTTGCCCATCTTCAATGCTTCATCGTAATAATTTATCGACTTTTTTTTTTCCTTCATTTTTTATGATTTTAAAATCGATAACCATAAGCTTGAAGGGTCAAAAACTCCCCCATGCATTGCTCATCAAATATTTACGTATGTAAACATTGTTTTTAATTTTCTCAATAGCATAATATCTAAGAAGTGTTACATGTATTATCCATTGGGAAATTGTTGATTTCCGGTAACTTATTTGCGTAATATTTGTTAAAAAATATAATTTTTGGTAATTTTTATGTTAAATTTATTGCAAAGAGCTAAAAGTTAACTTATTTCAAAAAAAGCTATTTGCACACACAAAAAAAAAAACTGAGACAAAAATTAATTAAGCATAACTTTTTTTAACAATTCCCAAATTCGCACACAATTAATTTCTTCCTAATTCATGCTTTCACTTTCTTGAACTCTAGTATTTTTGTTGAAAACACCCAAAGATATCAATCAATTGACATGAGCTAAAACCTACAAGACTCTTAACTTTATTTGCAATTCCTGAACAGCTATGAAAATAGTCTATGTTCTCATGGTTCTAGCATGGTCATTGAACACAAGATCAAAATTGGATTGCATGAGAGAAAATGAGCATAAGGAAATGCAAGTTAGAAAATGGAAACAATGTTGTTCTCTGAACTAATAAAAACAATCCAACCTAATACACAAAATTAATATTTTCATATGAAAATTTGAGCTTAAGTCATTTTTTTGTTAATTGGTTTGCTATTATTGACGTGAAAAATTTCTTTACTCGAAATAAGCTAGTGAACGCTTAAAATAAGTTTCATTCTTGGGCAATCATATGAGACTCACAAATAATATACAAAATAAACTAACTTAAAAGTAAAATCATTACCCAAACGCACACTTAAATTGAAACACATGTTTTTTTTTTAAAGTGTGCACGCATGTAAGTAACATGGAACAAACACATGCATGGTTAATTTGATGCACTATGAACACGCAAGGTACCAGCTACTGGCTAGGGGACTCTTACGGTGTACTGTTAATCTTTTCTTTCTTTTTCATTTTTTGAAAGTTTAACCTTTTCTATTTTGGTTTGCCATGAAATGCAATAAACAATTGAGATAATTTCTCGAAACATGCATGTGTTTGTTGACCTTTATATATTTAAAATTATAATATATAATGAACAAAGGTTAACCTTTTATGGACAAAATTTAAATACAGTAACTTAAGTACTGTTCGTTAAGTACCTCTTTTAAAATTTAGTACCTGTCTATTTACTTAATAGAGTAAATGTGCATTAAGTTAACATCCTTTTTTTCATTTTTTTTTTCTTCTTTTTCTTTTTCTTTTTGGCCGTGTCCTTCAGATTTGAAAGCCAAAGTTAACATCTTTCCTTTTTTTTTTTCTTTTTTGGCCTTCTCCTTCAGATGTCAGTTAACATCTTTTTCCCATATTTTTTTCTTCTTGTTCTTTTTGGCCGTGTCCTTTAGATATGAAAGCCAAAGTTAACATCTTTCCTTTTTCTTTTTCTTTTTGGGCCTTCTCCTTCAAATGTCAGTTAAAATCCTTTTTCCATTTTTTTTTTCTTCTTGTTCTTTTGGCCGTATCCTTCAGATCTGAAAGCCAAAGTTAACATCTTTCCTCTCTCTTTTTTGGCCTTCTCCTTCAGATGTGTGAAAACCAGAGTTCATGACCCAAATTTTGAAGATCAACATCCCTCTTATCACACTCTCATACCCCTAGATTTTGAAGAAATCAAGATTTCAAAATGAGGAAAGGGCTGGCTCGTGTGTTTCGCGTTGTCAATTGAACGCTTTGTTGGATGCCAGTCTCTATTTCTTTCTTTGTTCCTCTCTTTTCTGATCTCTCTTCATAATTATTTTTCTCGATCTAGCCCTTAAACAGTCAGAAAGTTGATGGGTTGCTGGCTTTTGATCTCAAAGATTTGAACTTTGGTTTGCAATTTGAACGGCTGGTTGGGCTCGGTAGGTGCCTGGCTTTGGTGGCTGACAAAGATACTGATCTTAATTCCATATTGGAGTGTGGATTCTAAATAATTACTACATGGGTTAATGATAATTTTTCCAAGAAAAAAGGAGAGAAAGAAGGAAAATTTTGGGTCATGAACTTTGGCTTTCAGATCTGAAGGACACGACCAAAAAGAAAAAGAAGAAAAAAATATGGAAAAAGGATGTTAACTGTTAACGCAGTTGCTCCGTTAAGTGAATAGACAGTTTGACTAATTTTTAAAAGGAGTACCTAACGAACAGTGTCTAAGGTACTGCATTTAAGTTTTTCCCTTCTAATATTATATAGGACAACTTATATACAGTACCTTAGGTGTTGTTTATTAGGTTCTCCTTTTAAAATTTTACTATGTGGTTACTTAACTTAAAAAATATACTTTCATTAATAAGAAAAAACTACATGGCAGAATCTTAAGAGAGAAACCTAAGAAACAGCACCTAAGTACTATACCTAAGTCTTGCTCTATTATATATATACACCCCCAAGTTATGACCATGCAGTGTATGTTATTATGTTAATGCAACAAAGCAAATCAAATTTCCTAAACGGTTTCATCACCTTATTATGTTAATGCAACAAAACAAATCAAATTTCCTAAACGGTTTCATCACCTCAAATCTATAAATAGCCCCAGCTTATATCCATAACAACCACCAAAGTCTCTCTCTCTCTCTCTCTCTCTCTCTCAATAAATGTAAAAGCATATTTAACTCTCTCTTTTTTTGTTGATAAAAAGGGAACTCTAATTGCAAATTTAACTATAATATCATGTTACTTCAAATTATAAATTAATGATGTGCTATTCTATATATAATTAGATCCAAAAAAGTAATAAAATCTTTAAAGAAAAATACCTCATTGAATCATGAATTTCATATTAGGAAAAGTTTCTTATGTGTTGCTGTTGCTGTTGGCAGGATTGTTGATCTGCTTTATAACAATAATAAAGCTTTAGGAACAATAAAAAAGTAATAATAAGAAAATGTTAAAGAAACCACAAATTTTACTACATAATTTTTATAAACTAATGCGATAATAAATGTGATTGGTTAATTTCAACATCATAAATAAATGTTGGAAATCCTGATAAAAATAAAATTAAAAATAAAAAAATATTATATCTATAATATTTTCATAACAAATCATAAGTTACAATTTGTTACAAGTTGTTATTAGTAGGTAAAAAAGTAATTTTAATGGTAGATTTAAATTAGAACCAATAACAACTTACCACCTAAGAATTTTTAAAATTTTTTTGTAAAAATATTGTAAACGTAGCACTTTTTAAGAAATAAATTAATGTTTGAATTACTTTTTTGAGATTGATCACCATTAGTTTTCAAAAATTAAGTTTTTAACCCAACAACTATATCAAAAGGCAATTAAAAAAAGGCTAATCTATGGTTTTTATATATAAAATTTGACTAAATTTCAACATTCATCCCAAACATAAGGTCATACCTTTGTTTTAAAATATTAAATAATTCTTATTTCAACCCTAACCTGTTGAATTTATTTTTTCGATCCTTATATTTTTTCTCTCAAACTACTGAAAAAATAATAATAGTCTTAAATGAAAGTGTAAAGTTTTCAATAGTTTCAGAACTGGAAAATAATTTTTTTAATTTGATAGAAGAAATATAAACTTCGTGCAAAAATTCTTTTTGGTATTTTCTTCTTCAAAATAGCCCAACCTCAAACAAGCCAAATATTTCAGAAAATATAAAATTTATCTAATACTTTATAATTTGCAGATTGGACCGTAGATGGTGGAGTAAACCAAGAGAGAATCAATTTATACAACTGTCTTATTAATTGATGGGAGTATTTTTGACCTTATGCCCAGGCACGTCATACACGGACACCAACGACACCTACAGGTCTAGTCCCATATTAGCAGACAAAAGGCCTAAGTCGAGAAAAGCGATGAGGCCACATTATAAGACTGACGGACGAAAATCCTGACAGGGCACACAAAAGGCCAACAGGGCAAGCATGAAGCCAAAGGATCCTACAGAGTCTTGGTCCCCACGAAAACCCATATAAGGAAATACCTTGTGTATCACGCAAAGTGAATATGTTACGAGACTGCATCTCCCTCGTATGGAAAGACACCCTGCAATCTCGGAAACCCTAAAACCCTCCACAATGAAAGCTTCCTACTTCTAAGGGATCTCAATTCACTACTCACCACTATATAAGCACCACACCTCCTCTTTCCTTATATAGGTACACAAAAAATCCCTGGTTCTCTCACTATAGAGCTCTTAGAGATTTCTCATTCACTAACTTGACATTCGGAAAGTTCTTGGCCCGGTATCACACCAGTGCCTTCTGTTTGGTCCATTTGTTCGTAGTCCATAGGTACCCGTTGAAGTGCTTTGGAGCCCACAACTCACTGACGATTTCAGCACATCATCAGTGGGCGCCATCTATGGGAAGACAACAATTCTAAGACAAAAGTGTTGCATGGTCCAGACATGCTCGATGGCTACTATCAACCAGGAAACGGAGAACCCATCCCATGCCTTGGAAAGATAGGTGCAGACCCTAGCTGTTGTGGTAGAACGACTCACCCAGCGCAATCGAGAGCTGGAGCAACACCTGAACCAAAGGAACAAGCAAAGACAATGCGACAAGCTGGATGTCGATGAACAAAACAGTAGTCACTTACCAACGAGGGACAGACAGGAAATGGAAGACCAAGAAGAAAGCAACGTCCCTAGCAGAAGGGACAGCCCGGAGGATACCAACCGCCCCTCCGAGATAAAGGTAAGCGTGATGCACATGGCCCAGGATATGCAGATGATAAAGGAGAAAATGGATATAATGATGAATGCCATGAGGGGACGGGTGTCAACCAATGTGGACGAATTGGTCCACCAGACAAACTCCCCATTCACTGCCTAGGTGACTTCTTTCTCCCTCCTAGCAAAATTTTGGATGCCGCAAGTAGAGGCATACGATGGGTTAAGGGACCCGCTCGACCACCTAGAGTCATTCAAAACTCCCATGCACCTGCAAGGGGTTCCAAACGAAATCATGTGCAAAGCCTTCCTTACCACATTGAGGGGGCTGAAAAGGGTGTGGTTCAACAAGCTTACCCCGAACACTTTCTCCACCTTCAAAGAATTGAGTGGACACTTTGTCATACACTTCATCAGGGGACAGGGACATAAAAGGTCCTTGACGGCCATACTGAGCATTTAACATTGGGAAGATGAAAGCCCAAGGTCATACGTAACCCGTATTATCAAAGAGGTCCTCCTAATTGACGAAGCCAACGACAAGGTCCTTGTCAATGCCTTCACTCGGGGGTTGCAACCAGGAGAATTTCTCTTCTCCCTCTACAAGAATGACCCAAAGACAATGGCTGAGACATTGTACAAAGCTACAAAATACATGAACGCCGAAGATGCGATGATAGCTCAAAGGGATGAGCCAAGAAGAGACAAAGACAAGACGACCCTCATCTAGATAAAGAAGGAAGACATCCCGAACGAACGACTGAAGGGACGATAAAAGGTCGAGGCTGCAACAAAGGCGAGTGACGAACTCCACCCCTTTGAACGTTCCATTGGATCAAGTGCTCATGCAGATAAGAGACGATACGGCCTTGACATGGTCAGATAAGTTAAAGGGCGATCCAAACAAAAGGCCACAGAACAAGTATTGTCACTTCCATCGGGACCATGGGCATAACACCTCTGAATGCTACGACCTCAAGCAACAGATCAAAGCACTCATCAAGCAGGAAAAGTTGCAGCAATTCATCAAGGGGAGAGAGAACCTACCTAGGGACCCTGAAACCAACCGACGGGCCGGGGTTGGCAGCCCTATCATTAGCTTCACAGAAGACGACGTTAGACAACTACACCCCCATGACGATGCCATGGTCATCACCCTGTCAATCGCAGATTTCACTACTTGATGAGTTCTAGTGGATAATGGAAGCTCAGCAAAATATCCTCTACTACCTGGCATTCCAGCAAATGAGGATCGACAGGGAATGCCTCAGACCCTTTGACACACCATTAGTAGGATTTGGGGGCACCAAGGTCTTCCTCGTTGGAACCATCACCCTGCCGGTGACCATCAAGACGTACCCTCAATAGCTTACTAAATAGGTTAGCTTCCTAGTGGTTGATTACTCCTCCGCCTACAATGCCATCATTGGTCAACTGATGCTTAACACCTAGAAGGCAGTTACATCCATGTATCACCTGCTAGTGAAGTTCCCAATGGAGTATGGGATAGGGGAAGCGCGAGGGGACCAAATGGCCGTTCGCGAATGTTATGCCCCCATGCTAGAAATGGATAACCACTAACAGGCCTTGAATATCAAAGAGAGGAGGATAGTTGTAGAGCCAATGAGGGACTTAGAGGAAGTCTCCCTAGATGATAGCATCCCAGGACGAACCACTCGTATCGACACCTAAGCCGACCCTTCAATTCGTAGAGAGCTCGCCCTCTTCCTAAAAAGCAATCGAGACATCTTCGCTTAGAGCCAAGAGGATATGCTAGGAATCAGCCCAAATACCATGGTCCATAAGCTTAACGTGTGCCCATCCTTCCCCCTAGTTCGATAGAAGAAAAGAGTCTTTACTTAAGAAAAGGATAAAGCCATAGCTGAAGAGGTGCGCAAGCTATTAGAGGCGAGTTTCATTAGGGAAGTCTACTACCACAAATGGATGGCCAACATGGTCATGGTCAAAAAAGCAAATGATAAATGAAGAATATGCATGGATTTCACCGACTTGAAAAAAGCATGTCCAAAGGATGGCTATCTCCTTCCACGTATCGACCTCCTCATAGACTCTACAGCCAGCCATCAGTTATTAAGTTTCATGGACGCCTATTCTGGATATAATCAAATCAGGCTGGATGAGGCAGACCAAGATAATACTTCATTTGTCATGAGCCAAGGACTTTTCTGCTACAAAGTCATACCTTTTCGTTTAAAGAACACGAGGGCAACATGCCAAAGGCTTGTGAACAAGATATTCATCCGATAGATAAGGCGAAATGTGGAAGTATACATCGACAACATGCTCATAAAAAGCACGAAGGATGCTAACCACTAAGACGACCTTCGCGAACCCTTCACCTCCACGACATGAAGCTCAATCCCAACAAGTGTGTATGTGGTGTGGAGTCAGGAAAAATCTTGGGCTTTTTGGTATCACAACACGGGGTAAAGGCCATTCCCAACAAGGTTCAGGTGATGATAGAGATGGCCCCTCCAAAGAACATCAAGGAGGTGCAAAGCCTAAACGGTAGGGTTGCGGCCCTCAACAAGTTCGTCTCCAAAGCAACGGATAAGTGTCTACCTTTTTTCAAGGTGCGACGGAAAGCTTTCAAATGGACTGATAAGTGCTAGAAGGCTTTTGAAGAGTTGAAGACCTACCTTACGTCTCCCCCACTACTCAACCCATCCAAACCTGGTGAAAAGCTCTCCCTCTACTTGGTCGTATCCCAAACGACCGTCAATTCCATTCTAATGCGGGAGGAAGACTAAGTACAGTTACTCGTCTACTACACTAGCCGAGCGCAACGAGGAGCGAAGGAACGATACCCTTAATGGAAAAGCTGGCATTTGCACTAATCACCGCCACATGGAAACTCAGACTGTACTTCCAAGTGTATACCATAGTGGTCTAAACTGACAAGCCGCTACAGAAGACGATGAATAACCTGGAGGTGGCCGGATAAATAGTCCTATAGGCAATGAAGCTCGACAAGTTTGACGTCCAATACCGACCCCGAACTGCAATCAAAGCACAAGCGCTAGCTGATTCGTTGTAGTGATCACGACAGGAGGAGTTGAAGAAGAAGGACCGATGACATAAATGGTATGAACGGACGGATCATTTAATCAACGGGCAGGTAGAGCCTGGGTCCTGTTGCAAACACCAGAAGGAGATACAGTGGAGTGTGCGGTCCGCCTCCAATCCTCAACAACCAACAACGAGGCAAAATATGAAGCGGTCCTCTAGGGTATCGACTTGGCTAAAGCAGCAAGGGCCATGTCGGCAATTGTGCATTGTCACTCGCAGGTTGTGGTCAGGCACATCACTGGCGATTATGAGGTAAAGGGAAAACAAATGAAGAAATATCTAAGCTTGGTCAAAAGGAAGATAAGAAATGGATTTTCAGTCAAGTTTGTCCCAAGTCCCCACGGGCAGCAATGGGGTCCTGGTCTTAAAAATTGCCCTAAGTCCCCAACTATAGGATTGCCAACAGATACTTGGCTCACAAAATATAAGTCAAACAGGACGAATGGATGTAAAAATATTAAGTAAGATATGTCAAGAAAATATTGCTGTAGGGAAAATATGCAAGGACGACAAGTAGAAAATAATAGATGTAAGCCCAAAGGCATAAATATCATAAAAAACCCCAAATGAAGGGGGCATTAATTACTGTCTTACAAATGATTCCACAAAAACTTAAAAACAAAGGAAAAGAAAAATTAGGACGCTAAAGCATCGATAGCCATTGAATCCACAGCAGAAGCACCATCAGTAGGTGACGGATCCATAGCAGTTGGGGCCACAACAACTCCCAAAACTTCCAGGGCAAGTTTAGCAATAACCACGCCATCGGTATCTATAGCTTCTTGTTCAACCATATGAACGAAGTCAACAGTCTAATTGCTGACAATGTCACCCCCCCAGGCATTGGTGGCATTGTGTAGTCTATTGCGATCTGGGACAAGTTGAGATTAGGGTAAGCAGCTCCCACCTGCTTCAAGCAGTCATCAAACCTGTCATCATAGTAGGTGTCACACGCGTCAAAGAAGGGTTGAGAAACCCGAAACTCCACCACGACATCATCCTTAGCCTTGTCCATCTGCTCACAGAGTACAGCCAGCTTCGTCGTTAAATTGGTCTTCGCCTTTTCTGCCCCCTCCCTTAGACGGGACTCCTCCCTTGCAGAATGGATGGATCACCCTTTCGTTGGCAACACATCTATCTTGAAGCGCCCTCATCTGCACCAACGCCTGGGTCAAAACATCCGTCAAGAAAAGAATGAAGAAAAAGCGCACAACACAATAACTAAACAAAAGCGTACCCTAGACAGGTCATAAAGACCAAATGCCCTCAATTCCTCCGAGGTCTGTTAGGCGTAACGATCCAAGTCTGTCTCCTTGATGATCGATTCGACCATCTCAACAGCATAGTCTTTGTGCATAATTAGTCTGCGAACGAGGCCAGGGATGACGGGGCCTTTCCCCGTCATCAAACCCTTCCCAACTCTGTGGCTGGAAGGCTTGGGGGGGGATGGAGGCTTCGACTGCTTGCCACCAATGGAGGGGCTCATCCCCTTCTTGTTTGAACGATCGTCCTAGCCATAGTTCTTTCTCTTACCATTAGCGATGACCTTAGAGGCTAATGTCGAGGCCCCACCCTATTGCTGCTGCTTAAGCCCCGCAAATGACTTCCTCACCAACACTCTTTATCTACCTAAGTCTATTTCTGCGCAGGAGAAGAATAAACGTTAGCAAGAAAGCAGACGGTTTGGAATGGACAATGAATTTGAAACTTATGTCGACGGGAGAAGGCGTGTATTTGTAAAGGGTATCAGGGGTAACGAGGTCCTTCCACTTCGTTTGTTCGAGGGGAATCTCCAATACGGGACAAATAAACGCCTCTTGTTCGTCGGTAATTTGTGGATGAATTTAGGTTGAAAATAGGAAAAAGTGTTAGAAGGATAACAAAGTAGACAGATTGAAAAGATAAAAGACTGATGGCCCATCTGACTCCCTTACAATCCCTCAAGTGTTATCAAAGCCATTTCGCATGGTAACCCACTCCTTCGGCCTACAAACCCAATCCGTCCCTTAGACAAAAAAAGTAACGGTTTTTCTAGTTTCTGTTGGAGTCAGGCATGTCTGACACTAACCTAAGCAACATCTTCCTCACCAAAAAATGGTAGATGCCCTGGGACGAGGAGATATGCTGGGGCTTGTAGCAATAAAAGAACTCGTCAAGGGTAAGCCGATAGTTTCCACCACTAAGCTGACCCCAGATTACTTCAGCTCCAATAAATATCCTCCATGCATTAGGAGCAATCTGGTTAACAGATAGCCCCAAATAGTTGGTAAGCTGACGGTATAAGTCCGTCAATAGCAACCTTAACCCTACAACAAACATGGCATCATACATGCCAACATTCACAGTCCGTCCAGAATAGCACTTCTCAAACTTTCCAAGTAGACGGAGGGGTATGTTCTTAGGAATCTGGTAACAATCCCAAAGGGTATTGAAGACCTTACTCGACATCGTCAGGTAAAAGTCATTGACTGTCCACATTAGAGGGAGAATAAAGGGCCAAGTGCGCCTGTCTCGCTGACTCACTCCCTCTCCTCCTCTAGACTGGTCCCCCTCATCTTCCTCACTTCCCTTGTCTTCATCTTCCTCATCCTCACCCCCCCCCCCTCTCGATCATACTCATCCCCCTCATCATTTTCCACATCCCCCTCCCCTTCCTCATCTTCCCCATCCTCGTCTTCCTCACTAGAGGAATGGGTAGACTGTTCCTTTTTAGGGGACCGAGGGGAACCTTCTTCGGGTACATGCCCAGATGGATAGACCTTGTCGTAGATCACACCCTCATGAACTGAAGACTACATTTCACTCATCACTTCCCTATCTGACACCTATCCACCTACAAGTGACAGGGCTATTCTAAAAGCATCTTTGATAGTTCTCTAAAAAGAAAAATGACGACTGACCAATAAAATAGAATGAGGAAACAGAAAGAGAAACTTACAAGAAAAACATACGAGGGATTGGGATGACGGTTTCCTTAAAAGCAACGGGGTCATAGGCCACGGGCGATTTGGATGACGGTACGATAGCGTTGATCTCAAAGAAGATCTCGAAAAGAAGTTAAGGAAAATGAGGAGGTGGGGCAGAACTATTTATAGAACAAGGGGGCACGGCATACAATGCGATGCCTATGATTAGAAACGAGGCCAACCCGCTAGTGCCACGTGTCACCTCGCATTTAAACTCAAGGCTGCTCAAGCCATTTAATAACACCTCCTTCAAGAAAAACCATGATTAATGGCCATAAATACCCATAACACTCCATAGCCCGTCAGCTAAGGCTAAAAAAACCATAGAGTAGAGGGCAGCTAATGGGGGTATTTATGACCTTATGCCCAGGCAGGTCATACACAGAAACTGACGACACCTATAGGTCCGTCATCCCATATTAGCAGACGAAAGGCCTAAGTTACGAAAAGAGACGGGGCCAAATTATAAGACTGACAGACGAAAATCCTGGCGGGGCACACAAAAGGCTAACGGGGTGGGTATGAAGCTGACAGGTCCTACAGAGTCTTGGTCCCACAAAAACCCATAACGCATCACGCGAAGTGAATCTACTACGAGACCGCATCTCCCTCATATGGAAAGACACCCTGCAATCTCAGAAATCCTAATACCCTCCACAAGGAAAGATTCCTACTTCTAAAAGATCTCGATTCACTACTCACCACTATATAAGCACCAAACCTCCTATTTCATCAAGTATGCAAAAAAAAAAAAAAAAACTCTAGTTCTCACTATAGAGTTCTTAGAAATTTCTTATTCACTAATTTGATCTTCAAAGAGTTCTTAACTGGTACCACACTGGTGCCTTCTGTTTAGTCCATTTGTTCTTATTCCACAGGTACCCAATGAAGTGCTTTGGAACCCACAACTTAATGACGATTTCAACCCATCATCATTAATGAACTAATAAAAAAATTTATGAACCAATTTACTTTTCAACCTTACTTGAGCTTCATATGAAAGGACAAGTTTTTGTTCCTAAATTTTCATACCAATCTACTTTTTATCTACTCAAAAAATGAGACTCAATTCCCCATGCAGGGATAACCCCATTTGTGATACTGTTCCACTTTGATTTACCTCAAGTACTGCATGTGATCCAGTTGATCAAACTTCTTATTTCAACTATCAAAATTTCCTAATATAATATTTATTAATCAGTGTACTTGGCTGCTTCCTTACTGTTAATAATATGGGTGATTTCCTAAGATATTAATCACTATAACTATCAAATTATTTCCTAAGTTCTTCTAGTATTAGATGTCTTATTATAATCACTATGACTATCAAAGTTTCCTAAGATAAGTATTAATCAAATGACCATCAAAGTTTCCTTAGATAAGTATTAATCAATGTAGTTGGCTGCTACCTTACTATTGATAAGGATTATTTTAAAGCCTATGCCAATATTTGTTTCCAATATTTTGGTGACCACGTGAATCACTGAACTAATATCAATGAGCCACAAGTCTGGGGGCCGTGCGGTTATAGAATCGAATTGTCTAACCCAATTCAAAATCCTGTAACAGATCCATACCTTGCTACTCATAACATTATATTAGCCCATGCCGCAGCTGCAAAACTCTACAAAGAAAGATACCAGGTGAAATCTAATTGAGTCTTCTTCTTCTTCTTTTCGTTTTGCAGCATTTCCACTAGGCCAATCATAAGCTGACACCCATTTTGTTTCTATACAACGTCATTTATATAATTTAAGTGTTTTTTTTTTTCATAGCCAATTCAAGGGGGAGAAATCAGTATTCAGCTAATGACAATGGTTTGAGCCTCATGAATACACACATCATGATATAGATGCAGCCGAGAGCATTTTACTTCTTGGTTAGATGGTTAGAAAATTTATCACCAATCCGTAAAACACATACATAATCAAATCCTTTTGACTAAAAAATCATGTCTAATTTCCTGTTTTATTTTTTATTTTTTCTATTGTATGTATAGGTTTACGGAACCATTAATGTTTGGTGATTACCCATTCATCATGAAGGCTTTGACAAGGGATGGATTTCCAAAATTCACAAACATGGAGAAGAATTTAGTTAAAGGATCCTTCGACTTTATTGGTGTCAATTATTATACATCCAAATACACGGTTTTCGAACAATTTGATAAAGATGATATCGACACCAGTTTTACTGAATATCAGTATGCTCGATCTACTCAAAGGTAAATTTTGTGGTTTCATAGATCTGATTTTGATAGTTATGATTATCTAATCCATCTTTCCTGTTTGTTGCATTTGTCACAGTTGATAGAAATGAGAAACCCATTAATTGGTGATCCGGTAAGATTAATTTTGTATTAAATTTATCATTTACACATTGAGTAAATTACCCAATGACTTTAAGACTTTGTCGAAGAACGTGTTATTTCATTGTTAACCCAGACACCAGGTAGCAATATAATTTATGTCTATCCACAAGGGTTAAGGGATGTATTGATTTATATGAAGCAAGTATATGACAATCCTAAGTTCTACGTTACTGAGAATGGTTAGTAATTTAATTAAAATAGTTCCTATTTTTTAATATTCATCTAGCAAAAAAAAAAATATCACAATTTTTTATCTTGATATGATTGTGTATGCCTTGAAATAGGATATCCAGATGATATTGTCCCTATAGATATTGCATTAGATGATAATGCACAAATTCACCATATTCTTAATTTGCTATCTTTTTGCTATTTCAGAAGCCATGAAAAATGTTTCGAGTGCTAGCTACATACTAACAACACAGGGCCGGCCCACAAGGCCTGGCCCCACCACAAGATAAAATATTTCCTATTAAAAAAAGGTCTCATCTAAAAGTCCAAAATTTTATAAAAATATAAAAAAATTAAATAATCGATACTTTTTTTTAAGAGTAATGCTAAAGATCTCACAAATTTTATTATAGGTTTAATTAACACATCACCAATCACATAAAAAAAGTAATTCAAATACAAATATATTTTATTGTTAAAAATTATCAATTACAGTCATTATTATATTATATTGTGAATATTTTGTAATTTCTTTAGTATTTTTTTTTTCATTTCTAACAAGGCTTCCAAAATAGGAAACCAATAGAAATTTAAACCAATTGAAAACCTAAAATGTTTCAAAAAAAAATGCTGCAAATGCGATAGATCATTAATGATGACTAATCTCCTTTAATTGTTTAAGACCTTAGTTTTTGTAAACAAATCTCCAACAAAACCACACCAAATAATATATGTCTATCTCTTTCTCTTAAAAAGAATATATAATATTAAAATTTAGATTACTACTGTACTTAAATATGCATAATCATATATCCAAGTTAAAGTAAGTTTTCTTTTTTTAAAAAAAAATTAGTTCTTTTTGTTTAAATTTATGGCTCAACTATGATATTTGATTTTCTATATGAAATTAACCTTAGTTTAGTTAGTATTATTCATCAATTTTTGTATTTACATCAAATTAGTCTTAATTTAATTAGTATTATATAATTTTATTTAGTTAATGTGTGTGTATATATATAAATGTCTCATATAAAAATTTTCGTATTAGGCCCAAAATTTTCTTGGGCCGGCCCTATAACAACAAATATAAATCATCTTCTTACTTAGTGTGTTCCACTTTATGATCTGTCAATCACAACTTAATTGTCACATAGTCTTTTGATGGCAACAATATTATGCATAAATAAGACCATAAAACAAAGTCATAAAGATTGTTTGTTGTTTGAGTGCATGAAGGGAGCAAACGTAAAGGGCTACTTCATGTGGTCTTTAATGGACTGCACGGAAATGGGGTCAGGCCACAAAGTGCGGTTCGGGCTTGCTTACACGGATTACCTCAACAACTTGAACAGAATGCCCAAAAAGTCTGCGAAATGGCTCAAGGACAGCCTGTCCTCAATATAATTGGGCCCAGATTTCATATATATGCAAAATGATTGGTTTAATATAGGGATGGTTTTTTCATAATATTTTCATAAATGAATTATAAGTAACAGGTTGTTACTAGTGGTTACTAGTGGACAAAAAGATAATTTTAATGGTAAATTCAAATTAAAACTAACAACAATTTATAATTTAGCATTTGTTGTAAAAGTATTTTGAAAATATTGTAAACATAACTGTTCTTTAAAATTACCCAAAAAAATACAACAAATTAGTCTAAAAACCCAAATTAAATGTTTCATGTGGTTTTTTAAATTGTGTTTTCAAAAGACATATTTCAAAATCATATATTTTTTTCTTCTTCTAAAAAACGCACATTTTCAAATAGTTAGTCTTTAACAAAATCTGTTGAATTTATTTGATACATTTTGTCCACATGCACATGCACTAAAGTAATACTTGAATATTTTATTGAATATTATTAATGTAACGGTTGAATGCCTAAGTTGAATATATTGAATGAACTTATAGTTTACCCTTTATTCTTTTTCTAGCCCTATGAACAAATTTCTCGTAAGGAAATCACTTGTATTGCAAGATTCATCTTCTAAGAAAATTCGTATTGACTTTGATAATCTTCTTTCAAATCCTAGGTTGAAATAAGAAGAGATAATTTTCAAAGAGGAACTATTGTCAACCTCTTGGCCACAATTTCTCTAAAAAAAATATTAGTAAAGCATTGTGTCAATTTAATCCAAAATTGTTTAAAGAATACAAAAATTTGTTGGAATAGATCATAAAAAAAGATGATGCATTTTTTTTAAAATTTATTTAGGTAAGGTGTTAGTAACTGAATGGAAGATCAATAGTTTAATGATTGCTTAGTTGTGTACATTGAAAATATGAAAACTTGTAAAATAAAATTTTAAAAAGAGAAAATTAAAACTTACCCACCTATGGTTTAGCTGAAATATAAGTTGTCTACCTGTAATTTGAAATTTGACACTTTATCCACATGAGGTTAGCTCAGTTAGATTTCTGTAATCCACTTTTATTAAAAACAAGGCTGAATATGTAATTTTACTCCACTTTTATGTCTCTCTTCTCCAAAAACACAAAAAGTATAAAAATACAAAATCAAATAATCTTTATTTGTTTAGACCCCATAAACCAAGTTGTTTAACCTACTAAATTAGTCAAGTGATTAATTAAGTTAATTATGAGATCTAGGTTAAATAATAAAAATCATATCATGCACAACAGGGGAAGAGTAAATAACACACAAATATGATCACCTAGGAAAACCATTGAAGTAAACCATCTCAACGTAAAAACCTGGGAAGGATTTGACCTAACAATCCTCAAGGTAAAACAAATTCACTATAGAGAATTGAAGTTTCTACAATTAAATTTAACCCTAAATTTATTACTACCTCCAGTAGTAACTTATTAACACGATCACATGCAAGCTCCAAATCCACAGACTCTTTCTCTTTTAGGTTTACTTTACACAAATACCCACGTTTGTGACTTTGAGATCCTACTCAAAGGTTTAGCAGTACAAACTCTTCAGTTTGTGACTCCAAGACCACCCTTGGAGGTTTAGATCATCAACAAATGTTGATCTTGTTGTAGCAACTTCAGATCTACTGATTCTAATAGTATTAGAATGATTTCCAGTAGTGACTTTGAAGGAGGAAAACACAATACCTTTAAGATCTCACAAGAGCACCTCCAAAGTCTTCTCAGATCCGTGAAAACTTAGCTAAAGTTTTCCTTTTATACTTAGTAGTGTTAGACTGAACCCTTAAATGTTTACACAAGTTTGGGCTTGATTTAAATTCTGCAGAAAAATCATGTCTGCAATTTTTTATCAGTCGAGCCTAATTTTCGATCGGTCAAATTTAGTATGTTTCGAATTCTTTTTTCTGTAGCTTGTATGTTCTTGTATTTTGACTTGTAACACCTTGAGCATTGTCTAATATACTCTATAGACTTTAAGATCTATATCTAAACAAGTTTGTGCTTACGATTAATTTACTAATTGTTCTAAATTTTTAGAACCTTACAAAGAAGATAAAAAAAACAATCCAGTAGAATGCTTGCATCAAAAGTTTTCAAATCACAAGTAGGCAACTTAAATTTCAGCCCAACCTTAAGTGGGTAAATTGAGAAATTTTAAACCATAGATAAGCAACTTAAATTTCAATCAAACCACACAGATGGGTAAGTTGTAATTTTCCCTTTTAAAAAAAAAATATATATATATATATATATATATATATATATATATATATATATATAGATATGTGTGTGTGTGTGTGTGTGTGTGTGTGTGTGTATTTTTGTGCTCTCAATATATTCAAGTTTTTTATATTAAATTTTGTTTAATTTAAGTCTTTTAATGACCACTCTAAGAAAAAAATCCTGAAACAACCGCTGGTCGGTTCAATCTCTTTCTCCAAATCATTTTTTGGTTAATGTTGCAACTCAATCAATAGTCTTTTTTCTCCCTTGATTTTTCATCTTTCCAATATAAATTACTTCCAAAGTCAGCTCTTGATTCACTAGACTTTTTTTTTTTGGGGAAATTGATTCACTAGACATTGAATAGACACACATGAAGCCTAGTTTCCCCTCTCCACTGGATAGTATTTCCCCTTTGGGGATATTAACCAAATAAGATCAATGTAATCAATCCTCTAAAAAAATTGATACGTAAGAGTGACTCAATCTTGAGGGGATAGTCAAATACAAAACTCATGTCAATGAGTCACCCAATATTGCCGCTACTGTTGTATTTTCCCTTTTAGTTGTTGCGGTTTGTTGAGTGTATATATATATATATGTATGTATGTAACTTTTCAGAAAACATTTTCTACACATACTCTTAAAAAGCGACAATCATTTTGTGTTCTATTAGGCTTATCTTATATTAAATTGTTTTTTTAGTCACACCAAACATTAGAAAATATGAAATACGTGTTTTAGAAAACGTTTTCTGCTAAAAACAAGCTTAGTATGAAAATTTGGGAAAAAATCTAGCCATTACTCATATGAAGCACAATTGGGTTGAAAAGAAAATTGGTCCTTACCATTTTGTATTAGTTCATTAATGAAACTGTTATAGAAGTTGATTCGCCCATGGTTTACTCCGCCTACCCTTCCATCCGCAAGTTCAACTTGGACCATATAAACACCCCCTTGAACCCTTGCTTTCATTTAGCTCATATGGAACTTGCGGATTTGCTGCTAAAAATTGGGTTTCTGACTTCTATTAAAAATAAAAAAAAAAAAAAAAAAAAAAAAAAAAAACCCCAAATCTGCCATTTGATGGCCTTATTGGCAATCCAACGTTGTGAGCCATATCTAGAGAGAGAGAGAATTTGATAGATGGGTTGGGAAGTTTTTTTTGGAGCTTAGGGGTATTTATATGGTCCAAGTTTTCATTTAATCTAGCTTGAAAGAATTTCCTTAATCCACTAAGTAGTGATTTATAAAACTACCTATACTTATTTTAAATAAGCTACATGACTCATTTAAAAGGTTATATGATTATAATTAATAGTTCATGGTCTTTTTAACTGTCATATAATGAGTTGAAGAAAATTTTCTTTTTTAAACCAGTCATATGATTAAAATACTAGTTCATAGTCTTTTTAATTGTCATACACTAAGTTGAGGGAAATTTTCTTTAAACCATTGGAGGTCAACTTTTTTTCTTTATAGGTTGAGACGACTATAAATGTGGGAAATTTTGTTTTGCTTCAGAATATGGGTCTAATAACTTTAATTAGATTTGTCACATAATAAATTTCTTTTAACATGTGTTCTTACGTTCATATGATATTTTTGATAGAGTAAAACTTAGATACAATATTTATGTACTGTTTTTTAAGTTTTCCTCTTAAGATTTTGTTATGTGGATTTTTTTTCATGAGATGAAAGTATTTTTTTTAGCTAATAGTCATACGGCTGAATTTTAAGAGAAAAATCTAAGAAACAGCACCTAGCTAAAATATTATACCTAAATTTTGCCATTTTTTATAAACTATGTTAGTATGATAAGGGCACTGTAAAAAGATGCTCAATAATGTCAATGTGCATTGTTTTCTTTTATAATTTGATGTTGACATATGTCGTTCTTTATTACATTACATTTCAAAAAGGAAGGACATAAGGTGGGGGATAGTGCGAGACACGACGGATTGAAGGAGATAAGATATAAAAATTGACTTGGACTTCTAGAGGGATTAAGATGTTTATACCCAATAATATAATAATAATAATAATAATAATAAGTCTAGTACCACAAAATTTTCACAATTTTGTCACAATTTTGCTATGTGACGACCTGTGAGTAATAGAAATAAAATAGTGAGTTCATATGAGTCTATAATTTCACTATTCACGAGTCATCATGTAGTAAGATATCAGTAGCTGAAATGAGAGATAGGATACAAAAACAATAAAATATTGGAAATTGGAATAAAATATTTATGGAAAATGGGAACAGGTGGAGAGAAAGAGAAAAATTTGGAATACTTTGGAGGGCAATTGAAATTTTAGGATAGACACCACTAAAGTATGTGTAAAGACACCACTCAAAATTTTGAGGGTGATATCAAGCAAAACTTTATGTTACACGTTTTATTTATTCAATGGTTTGTTGTACCTGGAAGCGGCTCCATATAAGTCAAGGTGGTCATACTTTATAGGACCATCCGGACTTGCAAAAAAATGTGTATATATGCACTTACAAAAAAATAAATAAATAAACTAACTTATTTTGACCATCTTAATATAAATGTTTACCATCCTGACTTGAAAATCATAAAAATATAGGTTCAACAAAAATAAAAGTAATGCTACATAAACAACATTTCTATAATGATTTCATAACAAATCTTATGTGATAAACTGTTACTAATTCTATTAGGATCCAATATTAATATTACTTTTTAACTCACCAATAATAAATTGTCGCATAAGATTTTTTGTAAAAATATAAACCTACCATTACTCCAAAATAATTATGTTTCATCAAACATAATCCTTAAACCCTTAAATAATTTTTTTTTAAAAGCCTTAAATAAAAATAATGAAAATTAGTCTAAATAACAACAAAAATAACCCAAACAAAAACTTGACTAGACCAAACAACAATACGTGAACAAATTATTTAACAAAAACCCTATTCAAAAACAAAGTAATAATAAAAATCCATGATCATTCAAATTGGTAATTAGCTCATTTAATCTATTACATAAAAAATAAACTTTAATTTCTTTTTTCCTTAAAAAGGTACTAAGAGGAATATTGTAGTCATGAATTCTCCTTTGTGATGTCGGCAATTATGCTCTCTTTGGCTTTGCCATCACAATAATTTTGCACCCCTTACCAACTTAACTTAACTCGCAGTTGTAGCAAATATCATCTCTCTCTCTCTCTCTCTTTTGCACAGACACACAATTTTTCTCTTCTATTATCATTTCAACTTTCTTGCACTTTAATTATTACTCTCACCTCAATATTTTCAGTTCTCACTTCATATCTTTTATCAGTCTCTTTTTATTCTTTTTCTCTTTGTTAGTAGAAAGAAATTGTAATACTTTAAATATGTAATGTTGATATATTCAAGTTATCTCTTTATTAAATTTTGTATAATTTAACTTTCTTAATGATCACCTTAAAATAAATCCTAGAACTGCCAATAAGATACACATCATGGTACAGAAGCAGATGAGAGAGTATTTGACTTCTTGGTTGGATGGTTAGAACATTAATCACAATCAATACATAAAACACACACACAACCAATCATTTTGACAAAAAAATAATGTCTAATTTCCTTTGTTTTTCTCCCTCTATATATATATGTATGTATGTATGTATGTATGTATGTAGTATGTATGTATCCATTAGTATTTGAAGATTACCCATTCATGAATTATGAAGGCTTTTAACAAGGGATGGATTTCCTGAATTCACAGGGGTGGAAAACAATTTAATTAAGGGTCGTGTTAACGGATGTTTTTAGAGCAATTATTAATAAATTATAATAGAAAAGTTTTGATACCACTTTTATGGGAAATATAAAAAGTTGTCAACAACATTTTTTTTATTTTATCATTCTCCCAACAAAATATTTCTAAAAAAATCTCTTAAACCAATACCCTTAAAACATTGGTTAACATTTTCCTTTAATTAAAGGGTCCTTTGACTTTATTGGTATCAATTACAATACTTCCAAATACGTGTTTTCCAAACCATTTGATAAAGATGATACCTATACTAGTATAAGTCAATGCTAATATGCTGAGCTGAAAGGTAAACTTTGAGGTTTCCTTTGCAAAACAACTTAATTTAGCTTGTAATTGAATTTGGCATAGATATGATTTTGATAGTTAGTATTATCTAATTCATCTTTCATGCTTGTTGCATTTTTCGTAGTTGATAGAAATGGGAAACCCATTGGTGATCTGGTAAGATTGTTTTGTTTAAAATTGTTTACTCATTAAATTAAACTCAATGACTTGAAGACATCTAAGAACATGTTATTTCATTGTTAAACTACACATCAGGTGGCAGTGAAATTTATGTATATCCACAAAAGAGTTAAGGGATGCATTGATTTATATGAAGCAAGAATACGACAATCCAAAATTCTATATCATTGAAAATGGTTAATAATTAACTTAAAACAGTTCCTTAATTTTTTTCCGTAAAAAAAATAAATAATAAAAACTCGTTACAAAATATTTTTTTTATCTTGATATATAATCAAGTTATATATGCTTTAAAACAGGATATCCATAGAAACAAGATGATACTATCCTTGTAGAATCTGCATTGGACGATAATGCGTGCATGCAACATATTCTTAGCCTTCTTTTTGCTATTTCACAAGCCATGAAGTAAGTTCAAAATGCTAAGTGCTGACAACTATCTTTCGATGATAGCAATATATTATGCATAAATAGGACCATTAAACAAGTTTGTTCCATAAAACAAAGTCGTCATAAAGATTATTTGTTGTTTGAGTACAGGAAGGGGGTAAAGTAAAACGTAAATGGATTCTTCATGTGGGCTTTAATGGACTGCATGGAAATGGGGTAGGCTACAATGTGAGATTTGGGCTTACTTACACAGATTACCTTAATAACTTGAGCAGAATACCCAAGAAGTCTGCAAAATGGCTCTAGTTCTTTGTGAAACGTTAAACTTAAGATATGTCAACCCAGACATCATATGCAGAACAATTTGCTTGTGTGACATGCAATTAGTTCCAACTTTCTTAATTATCAGAATAAATTTGAACCTTTTCGCTTTGGAGTATTCCAAGCACTTTATGTTTCAGTTGATCTTTTGTAATTCTCTTTATTATAATAATAAATATAGATTCGCTCTCGTTGGCCATCTTCGATCAAATCCTCATTGTATTTTATCCTTCACTATTAGCTTGAAATGACACTGAATTGAATATATGAATAATCGAATTGTCAGTTGACAGATGTGATTGTGTTTGTGAGCCTGTGTCAAATATTAAAAATTATTTTTATTGTACCTTGTGAGTAAAGCCATATTATATATAGGCCGGTAAAGAATATAAAATACTAGTTTTATTAGTTTGACAGTTTGATAGATTAGTGTTTATCGGTTTGACAGTTTGATAGATAGCGTTTATTTGTTTTGACTGTTTGTTGGAAGTGGGGAAAAGGAACATGCACGGCAGACTAGAGCGCAATGATTCAGTAAAAAAATTGGCAAGGTAAAGAAAAGTGTGCTAGCAGTCCATTATAAAATGCATATAATGTCGGCATGGTCCGCGCTAGCCCTGATCCAGTGGGTTCAAATCCTGATTTGGCAAAAAAGAATATATAATATATAAAATACTTATTTTGTTTGACCTCTTAAAATAAAAATTTGAACATTCTGACTCTAATATTTTTTAATCACAAGTAAAATAACCTTAAATATAATTCTCTTATCAATATTTTGACATTTTTAAACTAAAAAAAAAAAAAAAAAGCAGCTCATCAACAAGCCAATTTAATCTAAAAACTTGAAAATAAAAATTAGTTACTAAATTTGAAGTGCTTTTAATTTATTATTTGTTGAGTGGAGACTAGGGGTGTGGGACAAGTTAGGAGTGATTAAGTAAAGATAAAATTAAATGTAACACAACAAATATTTTCTTAGCATCTATTTGGGAACAATTTATTTAACTTTTTTCTTTCAGTACAAAATAAATAAGAACTCACATGAGATTTGCAAATAGTAGGACAAAAGATGCAGTAATAAGTTGTCGTATAATCAAAACTCAAACACACTTAATACAATTACAAAGAACAATAGTTGTCAAAGTTGAATTGAATCGTTAAATACAAGAATTGTAAAGAGTTAAAACAAACTAATAGATAGAAGAATTATGAGCAATAATAATTAAAGTTCACTTATCAATAATACTTAATATTTTTATTGAATTGGATGATTTTCAAGATTTCATCTTAGCAATAATAATTAGTATGTTCATTGTATTAAGAAACTATACGTCAAATGAACTAATAGTTTATTATTTTCTTGCTAGTACTATGGTCAAATTTGTAATAAAGAAATATCATAAACTAAAAGATTCATTTTCTATCTAAGATTTATCTTTTTATTGGTCCCCTAGAAAGAAAAAAAAAATTCTAGAGCTGCCACTAAATGTTGGTAGTGGGTATGTAAGGACATTTGCATCGACTCTTACAAATTTTTTTGTCTATTTTAGTATAAGAACATACATTTTCTATTTTACATATTTAATTATCAAAATTCTACATATCAGATTATCTATTTTACACTACATTTTATTAAAATATCAATTTTTCTTTTTCTTTTTTTTAGTTGATTCTCTTTTTTCACTTACAAAAATCATCACCACTCTCTTTCTTTATCTCGAGATACATAAAGAAAAAATAAACATAAAAAATGTAAAATGAGTAGTGTGGGGAGTAAAAGGAACCAAGTGGGTAATGGGCTTATGGGTTATAGCAAGAAGGGCCGACCTGCTCTTGGGTTAAGAGTTTGTTAGTACTGCGGGTTGGCTCATGCGCCGAGGATCCGAGGACTCATCCAAGGGTGACTCATCCGAGGGTGACTCCCTCCTCAGACAAACACAGGAGCATTTGAGACCTCGTTATAAAAGTCAAGGCACAATTCCGTGAAGACTAATGGTTATAAGGGGGAACCCTTGAATGTCCTAGAGGCACCGATATTCAAGAAACACCAAAGGCAAAGGTTGTCACCTCCACATTAAAGACTCTGCACCTACTTTCCTGGCCGCATTAATGGGGAAGTGACCCCTGAACAGTGAAGGGGAAACTTCTGGTCACTATGAAAAGGCACTAAGAAGGGAAATATCTAGGGGGGAAGGGGTTGGAGCAACACGTGGACAAAGTATCAGAAAGAGAAGTATTTAAGGGGAGGGACCTAGAACAGTAAAAGGATCTTTTTTTGAATCAAAAAAGAAAAGAAAAAGACAGAATAGAAGGAGAGCTCTCGGCTTACGTCCGAGGAGGTTTTATTTGCAATATTTGTTTGTTGTTTATGAATATTTGCAGTTCATAGCTTCTCATCAAATCCTCAATACTTCTAACTTGGGTTTTAAGCCCACCCTCTACAAATTTATATTGTTTAAGGCTCATTGGGCCTGAGCCCGTAACTGTTCTTAGGTCCAGGTGCAATTGTGCACTGACAAGTAGTGTCAGTATAAATTTACATAATTATTATAGCAAACATTTAAATTTACACAATTATACACAATCTAATATAAATCATTTTTAGATAAAATTGTGTAAATGTTACGCCTATTATGAACTAACAATGTTGATTGTACCGTGGGTGAGTAACAAAAAAATCTGGGGTCCGTTCCTGACAAGACTCACAACAAGGTAGCATATCTTTTTAAGCATTACATGTACGTAGCAGTGTACTGAGTATTGATCTTCCGAGTTACACTGATTCTATTCTAACTCACAGCATCAATTATAACCAAAAATTCTACAACAATGAAGAGAGAGGTGGTATAAACTAAAGGTGACCTTTGATGATTCTGAGTTTGAGGTGAATTACTCATTGATGAATTACGGGTTCGTCAGTTGTAGTGAGGTCGTCCAGATGGGACCAAAGGTCTGCTCGTATTGCGACAGAAGAAGAAATTCTCCTCCGATGCCAAAGTTAGTACAAGGGAGTTTATAATAATAGACTATAAGAATGATTAGGGATATCTTGCAACTGTGTTCGTACCTTGTGTTGGCAATGCGTGGGCTTTATATATGTTGTTCTATATGTTGTTCTAGATTCTAGCCATTGTGGCAGTTATTGTGACTTTAATGCCTCTTTTAGCAACGCCTCCTGGCCTGTTGATATGAGCTTTAATAGCCTCTTAACAGTCCATACAATTGTCATTATAACCACCTGAGGTATTTCTTTAGAGTGCATTAAGTGGCTTGTTTCCCTTCGTCTGTGATGGAGCTGGAATCGTCAGTAGCATTTGATTACCTCGTCTGTAAACACCACTTCATTGGTTTGGATGACCTTGTCCAAATAAGTTCAGTTCGTCAGTCCCATCAGTTGCCTCCAGATTCTGTGGTTGTCGTGACATGTCATGACGACCATAGAAGGTGAAAGGTTTTTTTTTTTTTTTTTTAGGTGCCCGTTACGTTTTAGGCTCAGATTTTAGAACAGTTTTCTTTTAACTTGCATTTGTGATTGCACACTTGTGTTATGCTTGTGGTATTTTACAGCCGTCCATACTACAGTGAGATTTTTAACTGTGACTTTTCCTTTCCCTCACGATTACTTGCTCCCAAGGGTTTTGCTCCTCATGCTTGTTGTCTTTCGATCGCCACTTACACTTTTTCAAGGATCTTGTCAATCCCTTTGCTTCGTCGGTAATGCACATCCGTTAAGGCGGAATCTTCCTACTTAGCCCTTCGTCAGTAATGTACATCCGCCAAAGCAGAATCTTATTACTTAGTCGTTTTCGATGATCTTTTGGCTTCGTTAATAATATACATCCGTCAAGGCAGAATCTTATTACCTAGCCATTTTTAATGATATTTTGGCTTCGTCAGTAATGTACATCCGTCAAGGCGGAATCTTATTACCTAGCCATTTTTTATGATCTTTTGGCTTCGTCGGTAATGTACATCTGTCAAGGCGGAATCTTATTACCTAGCCATTTTTTATGATCTTTTGGCTTCATCAATAATGTACATCCGTCAAGGCGGAATTTTATTACCTAACTATTTTCGATTATCTTTTGGCTTCGTCGGTAATGTACATCCGTCAAGGCAGAATCTTATTACCTAGCCATTTTCGATTATCTTTTGGCTTCGTCGGTAATGTACATCCGTCAAGGCGGAATCTTATTACCTAGCCATTTTCGATTATCTTTTGGCTTCGTCAGTAATGTACATCCGTCAAGGCAGAATCTTATTACCTAGCCATTTTTTATTTTTGTGACTTACAGCTAAAAGGACCTGTTCACACGAAGACATTAGCCAAACAATTCTTTTATTAATTTTAGGAATGAATACATGTATTTGTTACATCTTTTGGCGGTACTTCTTCTTGTCTCGGACATTAGGGGACAAATGCAATAGTCTTGGCCATTTAAGGTAGTGCTCATCCTTAATCTGCGTCAAAATCTTATCAACATGCATAATTAGAGGGGTGAATACCGTTCAAGGAGCTTTGTCGTCCATCCACCTATCTTCATCACTGTTTTGACAACCTGGACGCTCTCTTTTTTTTGTCCCCTATGATCGTTTTCTTTCCTTCCTCCTTTCTTGGCTTTTCCTCGTCTATTATGGCTGCCAAAGCATCTTCAGCATTCATATACTTCTATGCCTTCAGGAGCATTTCTGTCCTCATCTTAGGTGGAATCTTTGCAAGAAAAACCACAAACTCTCTAGACTTTAGCCCTACTTTAAAGGTCGTCAACTACACCTTGTCGTCAGCGTTGTCTACCTTCAGGGTTTCTCGGGTGAAGCGTTTCACATAGGATCGCAATGTTTCTTTCTCCCCCTATCTAATGATGAGTAGGTAGTCCACTGGTCTTTTAGGACGTTGTCCTCCAACGAAGTGACACAAAAAGACGTTACTTAATTGGTCGAAGCTGCCAATTGACAAAGTTGGCAGCTTTGTAAACCACTCTCTTGCAGCTCCTTTAAGGGTGGTAGGGAAAGAATGACACAATATTTCGTCAGGAGGCTGTTGGAGGCCTAATGCTGTCTTGAAGGTATTAAGATGATCCTGGAGTCTTTAAGCCCGTCAAACGACTCGAGCTGGGGCAACTGAAATTTCGTCGGTACTGGGCGTTCCAAGACTGCCGCAGTAAAAGGAAAGTCTGTTGCCCTGACCATCCTATCCAGGCTCCGATCCGTCTTCTCCTTAATGGCATTCCTCAGCTCGTCCATCTCCTTCCTCATCTCTTGAAGGAGGTTGGAGCTCTGTCGGTCACTTCTTCCATGGCTGCCCACCTCATCCTCCTGGCCAGCTTTGGACCGGTTCTCCTCCTGTTGAAGTCGTTGCCTCATCTCTTGATTATGCTTGGTAAGTTCTTCAATAGTGGCCGCAAGAGATTGGACGTGCTGAGCCAGGGTCGTTGAATCCTGGTTGGTCTCCATTTGAATATCGAAGTTGGTAGAAACTACGCTTTCGAACCTACATGTGAAAATGTCGTTCCCCACAGACCACGCCAAACTAATGAATCACGGGCTCGTCAGTTGTAGTAAGGTCGTCCAGACGGGACCAGAGGTCTGCTCGTGTCACGACAGAAGAAGAAATTCTCCGAAATGGTCACTAGTGTGTGTCTGCCACAATGCCTCCGATGCCAAAGTTAGTATAAGAGAGTTTATAATAATAGACTATAAGAATGATTAGGGATATCTTGTAACTGTGTTCGTACCTTGTGTTGGCAATGCGTGGGTTTTATATATGTTGTTCCAGATTCTAGCCGTTGTGGCAATTATTGTGACTTTAATGCCTCTTTTAGTAACGTCTCTGGCCTGTTGATATGAGCTTTAATGGCCTCTTAACGATCCATACAACTGTCATTGTAACCGCCTGAAGTAATTATTTAGAGTGCATTAAGTGGCTTCTTTCCCTTCGTTTGTGATGGACCTAGAATCATCAGTGAAATTTGATTACCTCATCTGTAAACACCACTTCATTGATTTGGATGATCTCGTCCAAATAAGTTCAGTTCATCGGTCCATCACTCAAGAAACTTTAACCTTCACATATTTGCATTTTTCAGCAAAAAAGAGGCAGGGAGAGTGTGATAAGTTAGAATTTTGAAACGCAGAGACCAGTAGTGTTTTCGGATAGGGGAAATGGAGTTGGGTGGGGTAGATGACACTATAAATGTGTAACCATTAATTAATCAAGGAAAGAGTTCCACGTTTTTTGCAATTATAGCAAATGTGCCACGTGATCCACCGATCAACCTATTATACGTGAGCTAACAGTTAAAACTTTCAAATGGTACTACACCTTGATAAATAATAATTAAAAAAAGGCACCCAATCAATAGTAGTATACTAGTATAGATGAGTAATAATTGTTTTTAAAGGAATAATGACCCTATCAATTACTTATTTGTATATGCTTTGGTAATTAGTTATTATCTTATGGAAATTGTGTGCGTGTGTGGGCGGGTGTCGGGTGAGCCAATAACTACTAAAACGGGATGCGAAAACAAGCCAGTACTAAAATATTTCATTTCAATAGATAAACCAAAACAGAACCAGAAACAATATTCATAACATAAATTTTTATGTTAAATGTGTTACAAAAGGCTAAAAACTAGTTTGTTTATATATATATATATATATATATAATATATATATATAGCTAAATTATTTGCGCGCGCACACACACACACACACAAAAAAAGACTAAAGGCAAAAAACAAAAAACAAAACTTATTTTAACAATTCTAGCCCAAACACACACAATTTCTTCTAATCCGAGCTTTCATCTTTTTTGAACTCTAGTGTTCCGGTTGAAAATACCAGAAGATATCAATTAGTTAAGTTACAAAACTCTTAACTTCATTGTAAAAAAGTTAGTATTGTACTTTTACTTGTAATTCCTATGAAAATAATCCATGTTCTCATGGTTCTGGCATGGTCATTGAACGAATTGCACTATAGAAAATGAGCATAAAGAAATGCAACTTAGGAAATGGAAATTAATGTGGTACTCTGAACTAATAAAAACAATCTACCTAATACACAAAATTAATATTTTCAGATGAATTTAGGGAGTCTTTGGTTGAGTTGAAAACAAAGTGAATAAAAAATAGAGGAAAGAAAATAAATAATGTGTATTTAGTTAGAAGGGAAAAAAAAAGAGCAGAAAAATAGTGGAGCCCGACAATTTTTTTCTCTGACCACACCAAAATTAAATCACCCCATTTCCGAATGAATACACAAGTGAAAATGCCCTGCAACAGTTGTCTAGGCTAACTGTGCTTTTATAATTTGCTTCCTTTGACTTTTTTTAATGGTCCAGTTAATGTGTGCCTAAGACACACATTGAGCTATTTGTTTTTAGAAATATTTCATAAGGAATTAAAAAAATTATACAATTTTTTAATTCTCAATAAAAAAAATTTCAAAAATAATATACTATTGTGTGCCCTTAGGACATACATTAATAAAATCTTTTTTTTAAATAATATTTTTTTGTCTTTTCGTATATTCATTCGGTTTCTTTTTTTCACTTGTGCTTATCTTCATTTTCTTTTCTTTTCCTTTTTCTTTTGTGCTTGTCCTCTCTTTTCTCAAACAGTTAGCTGGTTTTTCTTTTTTTCTTTTTTACAAATAAATTTTGGGTTCTTGAACTTTCTATCCTTTTTATTAAAAAAAATGTATAAATGAAGTACGATTCATATACTTTTTGTTTTATTTAATAGAGACATAACTCGAAATTTATACCAACTTCATTTTCTATCATCTCATTTTTCTTTTTAACCAAATAAATAAATTGTTCATCTCTACACTTTCTCATCCTTTCAACCAAGCACATATAATAGAAAACTAAATATTTTTCATCCTCTCATCTTTCTATCCCTTCTTCTTTTTTCTATCGTTCTAATTTTTCTCCATTCCAACCAAATAAACCCTACTCCTAGTAAAGATTTTCCCACAACAGAGCTTTTATCAACTACATACCAGGACAATACATTAATTTTGTCAAATAAAGTAAGATATTAACACCATAAACATAATCAATACCGCACATCCTTAGTACAGAGGTCATTCAACAAGTACAAAATTCTTGTGAGGTGGGAGGCAAAAGCCAAAATTTAAGTTTTAAATTCACCAAAATTTTAACAATTTTTTTCCATTAATTTGAAATGAAACAGGATGAGTTGCTGAATTGGTACCTCATGAGCACCACTCTAATGTGTGACACTGTGAGCCGTGCCTACTTTGTTATATTGTATTTTATATATGTGAATTAGCATATTATATATCCTCCATGTATTGCTTGAGCAAGTAAAGAGCTTTTTGACGGGGCCATGCTTTCTCGGCTCGTAACTTCTCACAAATCATTTCCTTCCAGTATGACTTCATGCACAACCACCACAGTTCATAGTTGAAATTGTTGAGCTGTCTTAAGAATGCATGTGAAACCTGAGTTGCCGGCATTTTCTCCTTTCATTAGATCCTCTGGAAGAAACCTGCCCTGATACTGATACCAATTGTTGAGATCGATTTCTCTCCGCAAAAGTTGTCAAAATAATAAATTTGACAATCAAGAAAAGTATTTTATCAAATACTCTCTATAATAAATATCATCACGCTTAAGCACAACACAAAAAAATAATTTTTTAATAAAAAAATAGTTATTAATACTAAAAATATTACAAATACTTCGTGATACACATCACTCTTCACTATTTCACTTTTATTTTTTATTCACTTACACTTGCATTTGCCTACTCTTATATGCATACACTTTTGAATTCAGTTTATTTTTAGTTTTGTGTTAAAAATATTGTAAATAAAAGCGGTAAACTAATTTTTTTTTAAAAGTTTTTTTTAAAAAAAAAATACTGTAGAAAAAAAAAATAGGGTAGAATGGACCTACAATAAACAAACAAGTAAGCAAAAATCTAGTTGATAAGACCGGCAAAGCAGTGATTTCTGACAAAAACAAGCCAAGGACCCACAGTATTGGTAAAATTAAGCCAACTAAAAGTCATTACCAAACGAAAAAAACTTAAAAGGAAAAAACAGGTAACATGCAGGCAACAAATATAACACGTGAGTTAGATACGAAGATGGTTGTTGATCTTGTGGAGAAGGAGGATGGGAACCCGAATGGTATCGATGTTATTGTGAGCCCCTCGAATGTTGCTTTACTTCTTAGTTTAGATTCTGTCAGTACCTTGTATGATCGTCGTGTTAACTCCTTTTTGGAGTTTAATTAGTTGTTAATGTTATTCTCCTTTCTACCAACAAAATTTAAAAAAAAAAAAAAAAAAATGCATGGTACTTGTTGGCACTTACGGTGTAATGTTAACCTTTCCTTTTCTTTTCTTTTCTTTTTATTTTGAAAGGTTAACCTTTTCCATTTTGGTTTGCCATGAAATGAACAAATGGGATAATTTTTCAACCATACACGTGTTAACTGACTTTATTTTTTATATATAATGAACAAGGGTTATAACCTCTTCTAATATATATTTTTATAACGCCCTAATTTATGACCACACCAAAGTTCTCAATCAAATTTCCCATACTCTTTCATCACGTCAAATCTATAAATAGCCCCTAGCTATAGATCCCTAAGCAACAAATTCCTCTCTCTCTCTCTCTCTCTCTAGATCTCTCTCTATCTCTCTCTCAACATGGCATTTAACCTTGCATTGCCAATGAGGCCATCGATGGCTGGTTTGGGTTCTTTAAAGAAATCAGAAACTACCATTTTTGGAGCAAGTCGGAGAGTCCCATCTCTGAGAAATGAGAATAAGAGTTTGACACTTAGAGCATTCACACCAGCTTAGTTAAAAATTTGTAAAATAAAACAAAGTACAATTTTTACACATTTTATGCAAAAAAACACACACATCAATGGGTGTATAAATAGCCAAAAATGTGAAAATTCATACACGAGCTACCGTACCGTGTAAATATATACGAATACTGCAGCTCGTGTATGGATTATTTTATTCCTTTCTGTTCGCTCCATTTTTCCTCTCTCTTCTCCGTTCTTAACGAACTCAACAAACTCAGTATCATCCACAGAGAAATTAACACAGATGCTCAGTAACAAACTCAGACATACACTTGCTCCAAAAAAAAAAAAAACACACAGATACACAAACATACCCACAATGCTTTGGTCGGCGGAGCTGCGGATCGGAGCTGGGATCAGTGGTGCTGGGGATCGAAGATCGGAGCTAAGATCGGTGGTGCGTGGATCGGAGATCGCGGTTGGGCTCGGCGGTGCGAGGATCGGAGATCGCGGCTGGGCTCGGCGTGGATCGAAGATTGGTGCTGTAGATCGGAGATCGGAGCTGGAAAATGGGTAGAGAGATGGGTAGAGAGAGAGAGAGAGAGAGAGCGAAAGAGAATGA
The DNA here is from genome assembly GCA_014183005.1 of Castanea mollissima. NCBI lineage: Eukaryota > Viridiplantae > Streptophyta > Magnoliopsida > Fagales > Fagaceae > Castanea > Castanea mollissima. The sequence continues at coordinate 28,432,595 of JACAVU010000001.1, forward strand.
AGAAAGGAGAGAAGACAGAGAGAGAGAGAATTACCAAAAATAAACAGAAAACGCGCGGTAGTTGGAGAGATATAATTTAAAAAGGTGAGGAAATTATTATTTAATTAATAGAGATGGTAGGATAGATGAACTGATGTGGATGATTTGTAAAAATGAATGTGTAAAATTTTAAAAGGTGATTTTTTGTGTAAAATAAATGAAATTTTTACACGAGCTGATTAGTTGCTCTTACGGTGTAATGTTAATCTTTCTTTTCTTTTCTTTTCTTTTCTTTTTATTTTGAAAGGTTAACCTTTTCCATTTTGGTTTGCCATGAAATGAACAAATGGGATAATTTTTCAACCATACACGTGTTAACTGACTTTATTTTTTATATATAATGAACAGGGTTATAACCTCTTCTAATATATATATTTTTAACGCCCTAATTTATGACCACACCAAAGTTCTCAATCAAATTCCCCATACTCTTCATCACGTCAAATCTATAAATAGCCCCCAGCTATAGATCCCTAAGCACCAAATTCCTCTCTCTCTCTCTCTCTCTCTCTATCTCTCTCTCAACATGGCATTTAACCTTGCATTGCCAATGAGCCATCGATGGCTGTTTGGGTTCTTTAAAGAAATCAGAAACTACCATTTTTGGAGCAAGTCGGAGAGTCCCATCTCTGAGAAATGAGAATAAAGTTTGAGGCTTACCATTAGATGTTGGAAAGGTTCTGTTCCACCACTTCAGTTACTGATAAAACTACCAGCACAGACGACACCCAGGATACAACAACTACAGCCAACAAATTAGCAAGAAAGACTTCCCTACTGAGTTCAAGTTTGGTTGCTCCACTTCTGCTTTTCAGGTCTCTCTCTCTCTCTCTCTCTCTCTCTCTTATAAACACACATACATTCATTAATATAGAATAAGTGCTTTGCATATATAACTGACATGTAATGAAATGGTACAGACAGAAGGAAAAGGTGATGAAGGAGGGAGAGGACCAGCGACCTGGGATAGTTATATCCAAGATAGTGATGGAATCACAGACTATGCTGTCAATTCATACTATCTTTACAAAGTATGTTGCTACATTGTTCTAAACAAATGATATAAAACCAATTCTACAAAAGATTTTTTATTTTTTAAACGGTATTTCTACTCGGGATGGAAGTACAGAAAGCAATATATAAAGCACACAACTCGTGTGCATATATAGTACACAACTCGTGTGCATAACTGCATTTCAGCATATATAGTTCAAAAGTTTGACCTCATTTCTAGATAATTGTTAGGTACTCTGATAGCATTGTTCAGCACATTTCTTTTAGACATCACCGCTCGTTGGAGAGTAGTGTACCCAATAAAGTTCTCTCATTTCTAGAAAGTTATTGAATACTCGATAGCATTGTTCATCACATTTCTTTTTCACATCACTGCTCATGATAGCGTTGTTCATCACATTTCTTTTACATATCACTGCTCATTGATCTCGAGTGCCCAAAAAAAAATTTTGGGTTGAGATAACGTGTGATCATAGATTATATATTAATCATCTATTTTAAGAAATTTTCTATGAGGAATAAAAAAGCTGTTAAAACTGTCCATCAATTTCACATTTTTTCTTAAAAATGTTTTTAAAACAGTCTATTAATATATGCCTTAAGAATTTACATTAATAAAACCTAATTTTTTAAACCGACCAAATGATATTGTGAATATCTCATTTATCCTTAGAAAAGAATATTAATTTTTTGCCTTTTATAAATACAAGAATGATAGTGTGTCACTCAATGAAAATATATATATATATAATCTTTATTTAAATGGGTCTATTACATAATTCAAATTGATAGTATTATAAATGTAATAGTGTATTTAATTAGTATAACATTATTACCTGAATAGATCTAAATTCTCCACTGCTTGTTTGACTCAAGAAGACAAGAACACGCAGACAAAAATCCTAGCAACCCCGGTTCATATAATCAACAACAAACCATGATGACCAAGCTGGCAGGAACAACACATGATGACCGACCTTCGATTTGTAGCTCGGCATGGACTAATCATCTACACTAGTTTGGTTCCTATGTTTATTTTGTGTAACCAATAAAAATCTCACCCAAAAAAAAACCCCACATCTTCCCGAAAAACAAACAGTCCTCTCTCTTTCACAGGGCTCACAGTTGAGCCACTCCAAATCTCGTCTCCTCCGTCTACAACCTTACAACATCAAACCCAGCTAGTCAACAATCCCAACCACAGTAGCAAAACACTTGAATCAAATCCCCAAAACATCAAGTACCTGGGACTCAATTTAAAGAAGAAACGAGTGGGTTAATGGGTCTGTGGGTTGTGGCCTTGGAGGGTGAGCTTGGCTTTGGAGGGTTGTTTAAAGTGCATTTTGAAATATTAAACATGTCTTTTACTCTCTCTTTTTTTTTATATAAAAGAGAGATTTGTTGTTACAAGTATTTTAGTACTTGATAAATTTTGCATTTTTATTCTAACCTTTTAGTTATGTTTTTACTAATTATGGTTAAACTTTTATAAAGAGATTCTTCTAAAAATTTAAAATATTTTGTTTCTAATATAAATGGAAGCAGCTGAGTATTAATTTTTTCAAACCTCAAGGAAGTGTTTTTTTCTTTAAAGTTAGCATAAAGTGTCATTCCCCCAAACCTCAAATGAGGGGTTATAATTAGCCCTAAATGTTTTTATAACATTAGCATTTTTATCTTTATTTCTCTTTTTTTATTTATATTTTTTATGTGTTGAAAGGAGAAAGACATAAAAGGATCATGATTTTCAAATTCGGAAAATATTCTTATGCATTGGAAGGATTGTTGATCTGCTTTATATCAATAATAAAGCTTTATAAATAATAATAATAATAAATGTAAGGGGAAATTGTCTCTTTTTTCCCCTTCTTAGTGGATGAAGTTTTTGTAGCAACCTAAATTCATAAAGTAAAGTTTTAAAGATACTACAAATTTTACTACTGAACTTTTATATACTGATATGATAATAAATGTGATTGGTGGTTTCCAACAACATTATAAATGAATATTAAAAATCTTAATAAAAAGAAATTAATGTTTGAGTTATATTTTTCTGATTGATATAACATTAGTTTGTGAAAATTGTATAGTAAAAATTGTAATATTTTTAGCATTATTTTTTGGAAAATAAATTTGTAACACAACAATACATCAAAAGGAATTTAAAAAAGGGTTAAAATATTATTTTTATACCTAAAATTTGCATGAATTTCAATATTCATCCCAAAACCTTAAAAAACGTTCCTTTGCTTCTCTAAATTGTTAATAAGGTTACACCTTCTGGTCTTAAAACTTTAAAATAAAATAAAAAAATCTTATTTCATTCTTAAATTGTTGAAAGAAAATTTTTTTTCTTATATTTTTGCGGTCAAGCTAATTAAAAAATAATAATAATTTTAAAAGAAAGTTTAATGTTTTCAATAGTTCAAGAATTGAAAATTAACTTTTTAAGGTTTATGGATAAAATACGAACTTCAAAATAAATACAACTTCTTTCTTGTCACTAGCTAATTTGTAACTAAAAAAAAAAAGATAGTGCTTTTCTCTTTCTTTCTTTTTCTAACGGGCTCACAACACAGGATGATGTGCAAGCGCTAGTAGATATGGGGGCAGACACTTACAGATTCTCCATTTCCTGGTCAAGAATTCTGCCGGGTATTTTCTTCTTCTAAACAACCCAACCTCAAACAAGCCAACTATTTCGGAAAATATGAAATTTATGTACTTTCTCATGATCAACTTGCAGATGGGACCGTAGCTGGTGGAATAAACCAAGAGGGAATCAATTTCTACAACAATCTTATTAATGAACTAATAAAAAATGGTATGAACCAATTTAATTACTTTTCAACACTACTTTTGCTTATATTTCATAATGAAAGGACAAGTTTTTGTTCCTAAATTTTCAAACTAGTTTACTTTTCAACTGTTCAAAAAATGAACTAGATTCTGAATTTCCCATGCAGGGATAACCCCATTTGTGACACTGTTCCACTTCGATTTACCTCAAGCACTGGGAGACAAATACAATGGCTTCTGGAGCAGCCAGATTGTGTAGGTTCAAGTTCTTCCAGTATTCGATGTCTTATTTTAATCACTATAACTATCAAAGTTTCCTGAGATATTAATCATTGTAGTTGGTTGCCACCTTACTATTGATAGGGATGATTTTAAAGCCTATGCCAATGTTTGTTTTCAATATTTTGGTGACCGAGTGAAGCACTGGACTACTATCAATGAGCCACAAGTCTGGGCGCCGTACGGTTATACAGTCGATACAACCAACCCACTCCAAAATGCTGTAACAGATCCATTCCTTTGTGCCCATCACATTATATTAGCCCATGCCACAGCTGTAAAACTCTACAGAGACACATACCAGGTGATATCTAATTAAATCATCATCTTCTTTTCTTTTCTTTTTTCGTTTTGCAGCATTTTCCACTAGGCCAATCATAAGCTGACACCCATTTTGCTTTAGAATAACTAGTTTTGCATTTTTATTTCTATACAACATTATTTATATAATTTAGGTTTTTTTTTTCTTGTTAATAGTCAGCCCAAGCGGGAGAAATCGGCATTTCGCTAGTGACAGAATGGTTTTTGCCTGGTTCAGATTCAATTCAGGATCAAGATGCAGCCCGGAGAGCATTTGACTTCTTGGTTGGATGGTTAGAAAATTTGTCATTGTCAATAAAACACATACATAATCAAATCCTGTTGACTAAAAAATTATGTCTAATTTCTTTTTCTTTTTTCTATTGTATGTACAGGTTTTTGGAACCATTAGTGTTTGGAGATTACCCATTTATCATGAAGGCTTTGGTAGGGGATGGACTTCCAGAATTCACAGATGACGAGAAGACTTTAATTAAAGGATCCTTCGACTTTATTGGTATCAATTATTATACATCCAGATACGCAACTGCCGTAGCATTTGATAAAGATACAACCTATACTGTCTATTCTGACTATCAGTTTGCTACAGTCTCAGGTAAATTTTTGTGGTTTCATTTGCAAAATAGCTTAATTTAGCATGCAATTGTATTTAGCCCAAATTTGGTTTTGATAGTTAGGAATATCTAATCCATCTTTCCTGTTTGTTGCATTTGTCACAGTTGAGAAAGATGGGGTACTCATTGGTGCACCGGTAAGACTATTTTGTTTTAAATCTATCACTTACACATTAATTAAACCCAATGACTTTCAGACATCGACTAAGAACATGATATTTCATTGTTAATCCAGACACCAGGCAGCACTGAAATTTATATCTATCCACAAGGGTTAACCGATGCATTGGTTTATATTTCGAATGCATACAGCAATCCTAAGTTCTTTGTTACTGAGAATGGTTAGTAATTTAATTAAAATAGTTCCTCTTTTTCATATTCATCAAGCAAAAAAAGACATCACAAAATCTTTTTTTTTTTTTTTCTGATATGATTTTATATGCCTTGGAACAGGATATCCGGAGAAACGAGATGATTCTATTGCAGTAGAGACTGCATTACAAGATGATGTTCGGATTCAGCATATTCTTGCCCATCTTTTTGCCATTTCAGTGGCCATGAAGTATGTTCTTGAGTGTTACCTACTAATTTTGTTCCGCTTTATAATCCGCCAATCACAACTAATTAATTGTCACATATTCTTTTGATGGCACCAATATTAAGCATAAATAAGACCACAAAAAAGCTTGTCCCAACAAACAAAGTCATAAAGATTGTTTGTTGTTTGAGTGCAGGCAGGGAGCAAACGTAAATGGATACTTCATGTGGGCTTTAATGGACTGCTTGGAAATGGGGTCAGGCTACACAGTGCGGTACGGGCTTGCTTACACTGATTACCTCAACAACTTGGAGAGAATCCTCAAGAAGTCTGCGAAATGGCTCAAGGTCTTCTTGGCTAGCTAATTAGCCGATATATCATACATATGCAGAGTTGCAGACCAATGTGACAATTAGTTCCAACTTTCTTAGTATGAACCTAATCGCTTTTGGAGTATTCCAAGCACCATGGTTTGAGATGCGGCTAAAACAGAGACTAGTTCTCTTTCAATTTATGTTTTGTAATAATGTGGATTTAGTCTCATTGGTCATCTTCTTCATTGCGTATTGTACTTAGTATTGTACTTCCACTTGCAATTCCTGAACAGCTATGAAAATAATCCATGCTTCTTCATGGTTCTGGCATGGTCATTGTGTTAGAATTATGTGCCCTCATAAATAATATTATGCATTTTTATTTGATAATAAATTATATTTTCACGTACATAATGGGCATTTTTCATTGAGTAAATTACATATTTGGTCCCTAACTTATTCGTTATATGTCAATTTGGTCCTTAAGCTTTTAAATGTGTCAATTTAGTCCTTAACATTTTGATAATGTGTTAAAATAATCTTCACCATTAAATTATGGATGAAAAATACTTACATAGCTAACCGCTCAAATAAAATATTATTTGTATACTGCCTAAGATGCTACTTGGACTGCTAACTCAGCAACCAAAATCCTAATTAATCTAATATTTGACAGGCATCCCAGTTAAGCCCCTCTCCCAGTCATCACTAGTGTTGTCCTTTTCTCTCACATTCCATCTCTTCCTGATTCGCCCCTAGAAAATTCTATGAAAGTAGCATATTGGGGCGTGGTGGGTTGTTGAAGAATGTTGTGCAGATTGGTAGTGCTATCACAATTTAAGTTTATCTTAATATGTATGATCTCACACCCATGATTTGCTATGCATATTGGCTCCGCCTTGGGATTTTAGTGACATTCCAATTGTTCCAATTCAGATATGCGGGAATGCTTTGTGTAGAATCGACGTTTAAATTTTCGAAATTCTTTTCGGGTCAATTTTTGGGTGAATTTGTTATGAAAATTTTCTTAAATGGGTTGATTATGATTTTTGGGATATGGAAAATGAGTTGTTTATTGTTGAAGCAAAATTAATGGTTATGGAATGTTAGATTGTTTCGTTGTTTGGGTATTGAGAAAAAGAAAAAAAAAATTACTAAACTCATATTTATTTAATTTTCGGCTTAATTGGGGTTGAGTTTCTCAACAGTCTAAGAAAGAAAAACATTCTAAGAGAAACTTGTTTCATTCACCGGCGAAGTTAGAGATGCCATGAGCGCAAAAGACAGCACCGGTGACGATTGGAGAGGGACTTAAATTTCACCTAACTGGGTGGTTGATCAAATATTATAGATAAGTTGGGATTTTAGTTGTTGAGTTGGTAGTCCATGGCATCTTAGATAGCATAAAAATAATATTTTATTTGAGCTGTTAGCCACGTTAGTATTTTTCATTCTAAATTAACACATTTAATAGCTCAAGGACTAAATTAATATACGGAATAAAGGTTAAGGATCAAATATATAGTTTACCCTTGTTTAAATATGGCATGTGATATCATCTCAGTAGAAAAATCATGTTGATAGTTAAAGGAACCAAAGACATGAAGTAATGATTTTTCATAGATTATTAAATTGTTTTAGGGTATGGATATTAATTGAACATCACCATTGGAGCTTACAATATTGTGCTAATATATATATAATGTGTATGTATGTGGAAATAAATGAAGATTTTACTGTTTTCTATCACAATAAATTTGTTTAGAGATGGGAAGTCGAATCTAAGTATTATATCCAATGCACGAATAAAGAAGGTTATATCATAAAATTGAATAAGAAATGATGCTTCTTCTATTAATTCACAGTTTAAGAACTGGTTAAAAAAAAATACAAGTGTTGGTTCTCGAGTCTAGTCCGAGGTTGGAGTTACAAATGGATAGATTTTTTGCTTTCTTTTTCTTGCCTCTCCCTGCGTCTCTGGATCTTCCTCTTGCTTTTATATCCAGCTACAACTTATTTGAATCTTACACTTAGAGAGCTGAGATTGCACTCCTAGAACTCTTGTCTCATCCAGAACATACTAGCAAGCTTTACCCTATACTCTTAGCTATGCCACCACTATTCATGGTCACTTCCTCATTAATGTGGCTAGAGGAGTGGTTGTCTTGTATTTAATGCGAAGGGGATGGCTTTTATACCCTTGTTTTTTCATCATTCTCGTATTCTGTGCCAAATCTACTTTCTTTCCTTTTTGATGTTTTAACTTTATGCGCTTCACATAACTAGTGTTCGTTCTCGAAGTCTGAGGTGCGTCCTCGGAAATAACCTTAATTGCCCATTTAAATTTTATATATATATATAGTGAAGTGAGCTTACTAGAGCTTACGCTTTGGTTGTACGGACGGAGTTGCAAGAACTACCATAAGAGTCTAAAAATGAAGCAAAGTGAAGACTCTAGGATTAATGAAGAGAAATTTCTTTTTTTTTTAATCTGATAGTAGAAGCAAAAGTGAGAGAGAAGATATTTTGTTACAAAAAGTCCAAAAGAGAGAGAAAGTGGAGGAGAAATATGTGAGGTGATACTGATATTTAAGGAAAAATGGACAAAGAGAGAGAGAGATATTGGAGTATTTGGAGGGAGAAGAAGAAAAACAGAATCTAAGATTGAAGAAGAAGAGAAGGAGAGGATGGGTTTGAAAGGAAGGGGTTGAATTGATTTGAGGTAGCAACTTTAAGCAGAGAAGGGGGTGTAATGTAGCAATATATACATTGAACTGGATCTGATCAAGAACACCTTATGGCATGATCATTGTTAGTTAAAAGGTTATTCTATTAGAATTTTTCAATTGCTCTCAAACATAAGAGGTTTGTGTATATTTATTTATTATGCACATAGCTTTGGCGATGTCAACTGGTAATGCTCTTTTAAAGGCTATACAGTATATGCAGATACATTGGGTTATGTGTGCAATGAATAAAATAGGTAAGTACTCAATAATAAATCTACTAGTCTCTAAAGAAGATAATATATTCAGTTGATTTTCATATTGGGGCTAGACTTAAAACAAAACCGGCAGATGACTTTTTTTCCAAAAGTGTTTTTCATATATATAATATTTGTATATGTATTTAAAGAGTTTTTCAAAAGTATTTTGAAGTCCAATAGAAACTATGAAATCAAGATATTAAGGGTTACATAAACTAGGAACATGATAGTTATATTAATACAGTCTTAGTGGCTTATGGGAATACAGTGTGGTGGAAGGACAAATATTATATAAGATTTTAAGTACTGGGACCTCATATGTAATTCTTTAATCTCTAGGGGTCAATTGCAATGTGTTGATGGACAATATTGCAAATGTAGAAGTTCAAATATTTTCTTGGTATATTTGAGAAAATTAAGGAAAAATTTTGAAAGAGTTTCAAGCTAAGTCAATAACATTCAAAAAGCTATTAATTGATCCTACGGCTGAAGATTAAGATCTTTAAGGATCCCACGTCATTTCTCTTGGATTTTACAAAATTCTTAGTTTTAATTTTCACATAAGGAGTTTGCCATTAAAACTACTAAATGATACTGTAGTCATCTGAGAACCCAAAGAGAGAGAGAGAGAGAGAGATGTGAATACCTTGGGAGGCAAAACGCTTGAGTTGCTAAGAAAAGTACGCAATTTTATTCTATTTAATCCATGGTTGTGTGGTACAACAAACTTTAAATGAAAATATAAATTTTTATTTTACATTGCCTCCACAAAACTATCACATCAAACACAAGATCAAAATTCATTTGCGCCGCAAGAGAAAATGAGCATAAAAAACGCTAATGTGGCGTTTGGTACAAGGTAATGTTTTAGGATTTTCAGGAATGTTTAAAGATTCTCATGTTTGATTGCATATCACGTTAGAAAATCAGATACCAGGGGAATCTAGATTCCCCCTTCAAACCCCTCTTAGTAGGAATGTGGATTCCATTTAAAATAGATAGATATCCAGATTCCCAAGTTTAAAGGAAATTGTATTTTTTTTTTTTTTTTTTTTTTTTACAAATTAACAATTTTAACCATTTTCCTTATCATTTAGGCAATTAAGATAAAATGTAAAACAAATCATCAATATTTTTCCCTTATCTTTATCTTTTCCCGTCAAAATAAGATAAACAGGATAGACAACTCTGTTGATATATTTTTTAACAAAGTTCTATTTAGGTTTTACATGTGAAAAAAAAAAAAGTTAGAAGGGGACCCTCCATTATTGCCAGGTATTTATTTTTGCTGTTGTGTGTGTGTTGCTCAACAAATAATTAATAGTTTATATTTTGTTTTTCATTATTTATTTAAAAGAATTTTTTTTTTTTTAAGGACTTGATAGTTCACATTCAAATCTAAGGATAAAATTGAAAAAATAAATAATTCATTTAAGATTCCTAGAAATAAACCAAACATTATCATCCCACATTCCTAAGAATCTTAAGAAATTTCCAATGAAACCAAACATAGGAATAGCTACATTCCTAGGCATCCAAATTGCAAGGAATCATATTCCTAGAAATCTGAATGTCAAGAGTAATGTGGATTCCTCCATACCAAACGTCACATAAGTGAAAACTAGAAGTAAATGCCCTACTCCAAATCAATAAAAGCAATCCACCGAATACAAATTAACATCTTCTTCACATGAAATTTTGAACTTATTATGTCATATTTTTGTATTAATTGGTTTGCTTTTATTGAAGTGGAATATCATCTCACATGTATCGATTTCTCCCTCTTGGATTGGCTATAAATAAACAAAACTTTAAATTATACTAAACTCTAAGCACGCACATTACACATATTCAGAGGCTCTTCTTTTTTCTTTTCTTTTTGTAAAAGTTAATAATTTGCATATATTATGTAATTTGGATTTTTTTTTTTTTTTTTCAAAACAAATGATATATTTTAAAGATAAGCAGTAACTGTAATTTTTTTTTTTTTTTGAACGTATGTTTGACAGTAGTGTAATGATATAGAGAAAAGTTTTGATAGAAAAAATAAAATGAACGTGAGGGTAAAAAAGGCTAAATTTTAAGAGTGTCGATGCTCATTTTGAGAAGCTCAATAGGAAGAAGAAGCCCAACAACGTGGGTAGAAGAGAGTTAGTAATTGGATAGGAAAGTCATTAAGCCCAAGCGGTAAGAATAATGGATCATAGGTCCATAAAACAAACAAATGGGCCTCGAGGAAGAAAACGGGCCTAAAAAGGCCCGAAACGAGAGAAGTAGCAAACCCATGAGCAGTATGTGGTGTAGAAAAGTAAAAATGGGTCACAGCAGCCACAAAGGGCCAGAAGTAATGCAAGTAAAGAAAGTAAGGGGGGCAATGGAGAGTCCATAAGCCCCAAAGATGAAGGATAGAATAATTGGGCCAGAGAAGCCCAAGGTATTAATAAAAGCCCATGGGAAATGCAGAAGTAGAAAGGGCCAAGGATGCCTAAGGAAAGTAAATAGGCTAAGGATGCCCAAAAGAAAATAAATGGGACACAGGAGCCTGCAGGTAATGTAGTAAAAGGCCCAATGAGCTCACTTGGTCATCAAAAAGAAATAAGCAGCAGGCCCAAAAAAGCCCAACAATTTTGGGTCAAGTAACATCACTGCAAGAATAGCATAATGATGAGGCAAGAAATGATAATAGGACTGCAGGAAGAAGCAAAAGAGTGGTCTGAAGGAGGGAAAGCCCACAATCAAGCAAAGCCTAACTCCCTAAAAGGAGTTAGCCAATAAGGAATGAGAAAACAGGAAACAGGTCACGCCATAAGAAGTCAAAGATTGACGACAGAATGTATAGACGGGCCTTCAGCCTGCAACAAACGCATGAGCAAGTAGGCAGGTTTTGGACGAGTATGGAAGTGAAGCACGCGCAAGGTCCAGACACCACCAGCCTGTACCCAACCAATACAAGAAGTGATGGGTCATAGGTCAGAGGTAAGAGGATATGGTCTGCCGATGGGGAAAGGGGAAAACCTATTTTGAGATTCATGCTCAGGCTCTTTTGAGGGAAGTGTCCTGCTAAGATGACATTCCGCCCAAAAGAAATAAAGATGAGTTGGAACCACTTGGTGCATGCCATAAGGGATGGAGAGAGAGAGCACCCACGTCGTGACAGGTAAGAATTTCACAGCAAGCAAACAAACAAAATAGTCCTCTTCATCTGGTGATGCGAAGTGGCGCGGCCAGCACAGGTAAGTGGTGCTAGCTGGGCAACTGACCAATCAGTAATGGTCAGCAAGGACACTCGCACTAAACAAAGGTGGTTAAAAGCTAAAATAGTAAAATTCAGCCACGGCAGACATTATATAAAGGGCCCTTACCGTGCACAGGGGGGAGGACGAACACAATAATAGTAACCTCTAAAAAGAGAATCACAACAATTAAGCAAACACTGAGACAAAAATAAAAAGAAAAGAAAGGAAGAATTAGAGAGAACTAGAAAAACAAAAAGGAAGAGGATAGAATGGCAGGCATACACCAAATAGATTGATTCCCTCTCTCCCTCTAAAGCCCATGTTTTCTACTAAAGGTAAAGGATTCTTTTGGGCACAAGTCATTTAGACCCATTCCCTCAAAGCATTTAATTTCTTCCTAGAGAGATTATTTGTATTGAGGAAATGGCTTCCTTCTTAACTTAGACCCCGTAACATAACTTGACGCGGTAAACTAAGTTTTCTCTCTCATGATTCAATAAGCTTATTACGATCTCTTCCATATTTATTTTTGCTATTTCATAAAACAGGCACTCCTTGTAATGATCCATTATTTACTTTTGTCTAAGTAGTGAACGTATCTCTTTTATTATATTTACTATATATGTCTGTCGTAATTGCCATAACAACTATGTGTCTGCCATGAGCATGTGACCAAAAATCTTGACAAACGGGGCATAGTTTGTGCACAAGTCGGACCAAGGTGGGTTGCAATTGGACCGATCACAACTCCCTGATTCAGAACATTTAAGTGTAAGCTAATACTATATATAATTTGAACATTTTCTATAATAAAAAGAAAATATATATATATATATATATATATATATATATATATATATATATATAGTTTCGAATCGTATAATTGTAATTGTAATTGTACCCATGCTTATGCACATGGTTACACACTAATAGAAGATAATGCACGAACATAGCATATTCTTAAGCATGATGCACGAATTCAGCATATACTTAAGCATCTTTTAGCTGTTTCAGAAGCCGTGAAATAAGTTCAAATTGCTACTATTATGCTTTTAACAACGACCTTTTAATGATACCATTATTATGCTTAAATAAGACCCTTGTAAGTTTACTCTAAAAGTGTCATGAAGATTATTCTTTGAGTGCAGGAATGGGACAAACGTAAAGGGGTACTTCACGTGGGCTTTAAGGCTGCATTTGGTTGTAGGTGAAACAAAGAAGATAAAAAAGAAATGAGCGAAATTGGGTAGGAGGGGAGAAGGGGGAAAAAATTAATAGAGCCCAGTTGTTTCTCTCCGAACCACCAAATCGCAATCTCTACTAAAAAAAAAATTCTGAGAAAAATCTCTACTAAATTTGAATGCCTTTTTTCTCTCTCTCTTTATTTTATTTTTTAATGAAGGATATGTTTCAGTTTTTTGAGATATAGCTATGATTAATTAATACTCGTATTTGATAGTCATACTTATCTTTTTATCTTTTTATTCTTTTTCATTGTGTTTGTTTTTTATTGACACTATTTTTTGTGTGTTTATCCAGAAACGTCATAATACATTGTGTGTATTCATTTTATATACATTAAAAAAAAATTAATGTTGTCTCAAAAAATATATATAGTATTATGAAATAGGAATATAAGTGTAAATTCATACAAACTCTATTTTCTACCTTCCCATTTTCCTTTTCAACTAAACAAAAAAAATTTCATCTCTCTACTTTCCACCACTCCAACTAAACACCAACTAAACACAAATAAAAGAAATTAAAATTTTTTCTATATAATGGACGGCATGAAAATGCGAAAAGAGTCTTCACTCTACCTTAACAACTTGAACAGAAAACCCAAGAAGTCCGCAAAGTGGCTTAAAAGTCCTTGGCTTCGCCTTAACATGGATTGGCCCACATATCAATTGCAAAATAATTACTTGTGTGACAACTTCCAAGCCGAATAAAGAACCTTTTTCGCTTGGGGAGTTATTGCAAGCACCATGGTTTGAGTTGCAACTATATAGTCTAGTTCTCTTAATAATAATAATGTGTATTCATCACTCTCGTTGGCCATCTTCACTGCCTATGGCCTAGTTACTTTGACAAGCAGTTCCTGAACATCTATGGAAATAATCCAAGCTTGTCATAGTTCTGGCAAGGTCATTGAAAACAAGATCAAAATTCCATTGCATTGCAAGAGCAATTGAGCATAGAGAGATTTCAAGTGAGAATGGAAGAAGAAGCAACCTGATCTCACTTATTCATATATCTTAGGGCAAAATGTTACTCATAGTCATTGGGGAAGAAAAAAAATGGAAACAAATGTGAGCATGACATATGTAGGACATGAACATGGTGTGACTTCTAGAAATATTTTCTATACCGAGTTTTTATCAAACACCAGTGGCAAGATATTGAATTGTCTGATGAAGCAAAATATTATAATCGTTTATATGAGGATCTGGGATGGAAAATGGGGGGACCAATTCAAACAAATTGGCCTAAGGGGCAGGGGATCGTACCCGATATCACACTTCCATCAACCCAGTTTGGAAGCTATGTCTGCCGTCAATACTTTCATTAGATAAAATATAATTACAACCCTTTTTCCTATGTCAAATTTCACCAACATGAAAGATCGTTAAAGCCCATTTTTCCCACATCAGTTGGATAAAAGCTACTCATAGAGCAAATTACTTGCATAAACTGAAAAATGACGTACAAAGGATAATTCAACTCAACTAAGGCTTGACTGTTACTAACTATTTTCTGCTACAGAATGAAGCCTAAACCTTTAAATTATTAATTACTGTCTACTGTACAAACTACAAAGGAGACTAACTCAACCTTTTTTTTTTTGATAAGTAACTCAACCTTTAAACTACTCATATCTAACATGGTGGACTATCATCTAAGTCAACAATTCTATTTCTACACAATAAATATGCAATTACTACGGTGCTTTCATATACCATCAGCTCCATAAATTTGGTCCCATTTTCGAGAGTTACAGACTTGAATGTCCCCATAAGCATTATTCTGTTCCACATCCACATATCCTGTAGTTCCCAACACCTGCAAAGTTGTTTTACATAATCCAATTTTAGATTTTGCATAACATTTCCACCCAACTCTGTAGTGTTTACAGTTAAAATTAGCAGAGGATAGCCTGGATAAGTTTCTGGTGTAGAATAGTAAAAAGCAGCTGAATCTAAAAGCATATATTGCTGAAATAACATGTAACTATTTTCTTTTTCTGTTTATTTGTGTGTGTGCGTGTTTTGGTGGGGGGGTTGTTGTTGGTTTACATGATGTGATAGATGCATGGTCAAGCATTCGTATATAGGGCTTGTACCATTATTTTGGTTCGTTTAAAGAAGCAACCAAGGAGACAACTAAGAGGTAGGGACAATTTTTAATTTTCTGTTAAAAAGATGAAAAGATGGTTTTACCAACGGAACAGAACCCAGAGAAATGATGAGAAAATTATTCTCAAACACATACAGAACATACCAGTATCTCATAGAACAGCCTTGCACTTTCTTTCTTGGTTCTTCCTTCCAAAAGCCGTGACAAACTCACTAGTTCCTCCTCTCCTCCTTTTTCCTGATTTAGGAATGTTTTGTGCAAGTACCTAGCTGCCATTCTGTATGGAAAATTTTTAACAAGTCGAAACCAAATTGTATAAGGAACATTGAGAGTAGATGACAAAGAGAGAAATTGAAGGAGCCAATCCAACTTTACCTAGTTCTCCCTGACCATCCATCTACAACAAAAATAAGATCCATATGAGAATGCTACATTAAGCAAAAAATGAAATATAAAATAAGCCCAATTACAATGTTAAAATAAAGAGATCATTGAGATACTTACAGAGTTCCTCATTATCTGCTCCACACAAATCTATCTCCTGAGACAAAACAAACATATAATTCCAGAAAATTTTAACCAGTTTTCCAAAGCAAATATTCAATTTCAGAAATATAATACATGCCACAAAAAGGTTCTGCTCTTACAAGCCAGCCCATTTGTTGCATAGGTTGAATTCGTACCTCAAAACTTGGTAGAGTTTAAAGTTATGATACAAAGATTAGACAAATAATAAAATTAATGTTTCATATTATAATTTTAAGGCTAAGCTGTAATAATGATCATTGCTTTTACCTCATTCATCAATTTGAAATCGAGGTCCCAATCCTTCCTCAAAGATGCTTCTTTCTCTACATCTCCAAAGGAACTTGCATGTCGTACTGCCTCGAAGTCAGGATTTTCTGTGTTCTTTGGGCTCTCAAATGATCTTATTGATGTAGAGCACTTAACAGGGGTTTCTGGAGCAATAACAACTTCCTCTGATCTAGCCACAGTAAGAGATTCTGGCTTATGCTCTGATCTACCCACAGTAGAAGATTCTGGCTTATACTCTGATCTACCCGCATTAGGAGATTCTGGCTTATTCTCTGAAGTGCCCACATTAGGTGATTCTGGCTTATGCTCTGAAGTACCAATATTAGGAGATTCTGGCTTATGCTCTGATCTACCCACAGTAGGAGATTCTGGCATATGCTCTGATACACCCACAGGTAATTCAGACGATTGTAGAATCTTTAATTTCTTTGTGTAAAAGAGAGACCTAAGCTCTGATGAAATACCTGCAGAAAAACATGTTGAGTAAAGATAGCACAACAATTACTCATTGCCATGAAAAAGAAGGGATAGCACAGCATTTGAACCACAGAGAATACGATGATAGCAAACTTACAAGGCATCAAAGGCTCTAAGAAACCCTGGTGGAGGCTGGAAATTCGAGAAGTTTTCCACACAGCTGGAGCATTACAACGAGATGCTCCTCGTTTAGAAACCAAGTCACTCGCATCATGAATGCTCTGCCTAAGTACCCTGTAATTGTTTAACATAACATAGAATGTGCTATGAGTTCATTTGTTTTTGTAAAGTTTCAGTCTTTAGGTCCATTCTAAGATCATCAAAATCTCATGTTCTTCAGTTTTTAGAGATGAAAATGTGTGTGTGTGATTCTCAGATAAAGATACATTGGAAATTTTGACTGCACTGAAAACAACTGAAATTCCCTCACTTTACTTGATACAAGGGAAGAAATGATACTTCAGTATTTAACAATGCAGCTAAAGATGAAACCTAGGCTTGCCCTAGCTATATATAGAAAGCATCGATTTCAGCACCTTCAACTGTTTTCATGATTCAAAATACTTGGAATTAATTATGATGAGGGACTTCAAGTAAAAGCCAAGTGTAGGAAAAAACCAAGGCCAAATTACCTTGTCAACCCTAAACTATCACCCCGATTACATTTAACCCCCTGAACTATCAAAATGTATGATTTACCCCCTAAGTTATAACTCTGTTTCAATGCCCCCCTGTTGACTGTTTTAGTGTTTCTTGACGGAATTTAGAATTTAAAGACCAATTTACACATCTCTCCAAAACACATAGCTGAGGGGTAAATTGGTTTTTCAATGGAAATTTCCATTAGAATTAGCAGCAAAACAGATGACAGGAGGTTAAGTGTAACGTATTATCAAAATTGAGAGGTTGATCATGCGCTTTGGAAGTTTGGGGGATTAAGTGTCATTGGGTGATAGTTTAGGGTGAAAATGTGTAACTTGCCCAAAAACCTATTAAGTTTGTATCAGATATTCATAACAGAAATTTTGTATGCCAGAAATAATGTGGCAACTGCTTGATATGGATTCACAACTACAGAGCTCCCAATCCTAATATTAAACTTAAACCGTTAACTGATAAAACTTGGATGAGAAAATAATTAAGCTCAACTTAGCTCATATCAGAAACACCTTATACCCCATTTTTGCATTAAAATGATTAGCATTATATTAATGTAAAATAAATAGGGCTGCTAAGTGACATTGATGGCTATATTATCATTCGGCTATTATATCATCCACTATGTAGACATAAATTAACATCCATTGCCAAAAAAATTCTTAGAAATACCCAATTAGAGCCCACTTTTATTTATGGATAATATTGAATTAGTTCATAGGACTAAACGTGGATTTAAACTGGAGTTAACTGGACATACTCATTAGGCAACACTATGAACTCATCAATTAAACATTTTCTTTTCCTAGAAGGCCGAGCTCGCTCCCTAGTAGTTGGTGTAGGAATAAACATGAACTCTGGTGTTGTTGCACCTGCATTGAGAGAAGAATTGTATAAGTAGGACAAAATTCTTAAGGACAATAACTTCTTTTTTTCAAAATGTGCAAATACCGTAGCAAATAAATGGGAAATCTTTGGCTGCCTGATCAAGCAATAAAGGAATGAATCACTAAGGGTTCAGTTGATAAATTTCTTTAACATTATCTATTTTTCAAGAGGCGGCAAGAAACATAATTGCACCTGATGCATCTGGGAACTTGGATTTAGGGGTCATATCAACTGTGACAGACAGTGGATGTTCTTCTGTATTAACTTGACACTTTTTGTTTTCGGAAGCTGTCAGACTTGGGAGCTTTTTTGGCTCAGCATCATTATGATGCTCTTCATTAAATTTTCTAACAAGTTCTGGAGTTTCCTCCTTGGCCCCACAAAACATATCAAGGTCCATACATTCTTCATGAGCAAATTTTTCAACTCGAAGCTTCTCCATGCTTGTTTCTAAGTTGCTTAGATCATGGGTTTCCCTAATAACAGGGTGAGTTTTGTTATCTGATTGTGCCAATTCTGTAACCTTTATCTGCTCTCCATCAATTTGATGATCTTCAGCAGATAGGTTAATATTGTCTGCAGGTTCCTCATCAGTCGCACAAAACATCTCAAGGTGCACACATCCTTCGTGAGAGAACGCACGATCTTGAATCTTCTCTGTGCATGCCTCTCCAGGTATTTCGTCTTCCAATGGTGCCTTTTCTGGAACCTTTATCTGTTCTCCATTAGTTTGAATATCTTCATCAAATGGTTTAAAAGGAACTGTAGGTTGTACCTCAGTCTCAAGAAATGTCTCAAGGTCAACACATTCTGCTGGAGAGAACCTTTCTTCTTGAAGCTTCTCTGTGTTTACTTTTAAGTTGGCTAGACCACGTGATGTGCTCACTTCCATATCTATGTCCATCAGGACAGATGACAGAACACTGCAACAAGAATTGCTTATTATAAAAAGAAAATAAAATCTGAGCTGCCATTATATATAAATATAAACACAATACAGTGAGAATGAAAAAAGATGGGGTATCTTTTACATACTTGTCAGCTGAAGTGTAATCAGTTAAGCAAGTAGTCTGAAAGAGAGAAAAATCCTCATAATGATACTGCGAAACCACACCCAAAAAAAATCATTTTAAGTACACATCTCTGACAAAACAAGAATAGCAAAGTCACCAAAACTGCTTATTGGTGATTACGACTTTATATTTTAATAAATGAACAATTTGACATTAAAATTCTCTATTTTGGCCAGAAATGGAGTAACTTTATGACCTTAATACATGTTTGATCAATAGTATTCCACCCTTCCTGGATCTACATCATCATAAAAGGTGTCAAACTGAAGGATTGATGGTTCAGGTCCAGAAAGGATAAGACTACATGCTTAATACTACATGCTGCCTGTTTCTCCGTACATGAGAACCAATGCCTACACAATGCTGTCATATCATATTGGTGTTGGCACCCTACAAAGTTGCCAAAATTAATAGGCAAAATTACCATATTGTAAAATTTTAGGCCAATAAGTGTAAGCAAGTGTAGTAGTACAAGCCTTGAACGTTATTATTAAACAGAAGGCCATAATGCCAAAATTAACTTTCTATGTTAGCTTTAGTGGATGAGCTAACAATTAACTGGTTCAACTACTTATATATCATATATTGTATCTAGAAAATATGTTAGATTGATTTGAAACTTAGTGGCGAACTGTTATGCAGTGGATATTTCAACCATCAAATTACTACGTCCTACATGCCAAATTCTCATAAATGTGGTTTAAGTTGGTCAAGCTGCAATCCATTTCGTACCAATTGGTCTACATGTGTGAATTACATGTAGTTCTGATGCAGAACAACAGCTCTGATATCAAAATAATGCAGGACAAAACCAAACGTGATGCAACACAAAAATTGTAGAATAGAAACAATAAAAACAAACTGGAAGTCAGCACCTAGAGTTGGCTAGTGAGCGCCAAACCATTGGAAAATTTTCAAATATATTCTATTCATCATAAACTTGTCTCCATAGGAGTACAATAGCATGCTTATATAGACTACTAACCCTAACTCTAATTGACTTAGGAAAGCCAATTATTGAATTTTAAAAATTACATTGATTATAGGAAATTACATAAAATACTAATTAGCTAATAAGACCTAAAATAAAATACAATTGATATCCAAAATAAAATAAAACTAAATTAAAATAAATTTTCTTTGCACTTCCTGCATCAGGTCACTTGATAAAACTAGGCCAAAAATGGGTGCCTGCATACAATAGGTCCACCACATGGCCAGCACACATTTGAGGACACATGGTATGAGCTTGACTACCCAGTATTCAAACATTGCATAACACAGAGGAAGACGGCAGTACAAGAAGTTAGAGGTATCTCTCCAACAATGAGACAATTATCAATCATATAGTTTTATTAACTCTGTTAGCAATGTCTCCCTCACCCTCATTTCCATAGGAGTAGTTTTCAGAAATTGTTGCAAAATTCCTTAAGGATTCAATGCAGGGAGAACCTGTTCTTCCTCTTCAGTTATCTAAATTTTTAAACTCTTTAAATTTAGTAAATTGGTATGCAAATTTTTTTATTTATTCATGTTCAAAAAGGATAAGATGGTACTTTTGCTGGCAAAGGAAGCGAATGATGTTCTAGAGAAAAAACAATGCATAATCTTGGAAAAGAATGGATTTCTCCCATGAAACATAGACGGACATATAGTTGGAAGTACATGACGAGAAGTTACAAAGGACCACTTAGCATTATATGCATCAACATGACTATATGACATACCTTGTCTAAAAAGTATTGGCCCATTTTCTCATTTTTCCTTGAACCATCTGTTCAGTATTACACCAAATTATATAAATTATACAAACAACAAAAGTAAATATAATTGAAATCTGAAGCAAATTAGAACCTTTGAGTGTGATCTGTTCATAGGGCACCACATTGCCTCTGGGAAGTAGAAGAAACAAACACATTAAGTTAATTAAAACAAAGAGAATCAAAACCTCAGCCACTCAATTTTTAAACCAGATGGCTTACCCACTAACATCTTCAAGGATCTCTAGATCAAAAGCATCAAGTTCAAACCTTTCCGGTAGCGTAATAGAGAAATATGGTGCACAAAAATTTTCCACATTTTCATTAGCTTTTGTACTAACCACAAAGTCATTGATTTTTATTAGCACCTTGTGGCAGTCATCAAACAGGTATTCAACTTTTTTTGAGTATATTCTGACAACACCTAGGAGAAGGTAGGCCAGCACTCTATATGTGACAACATCCAGCTCATCTTGCAATATTTTATCTGCATAAGGCAAAAAATAGGAAAGAATAGGCCAGGCTGATTAGAAATTTAACTTTAGCATACATGAGGATCAAGGCCACAACTTCCAAAAAGAAACAGTGAGACTATTTGTTAGCTTAACTTGACACACATTGAAATTTGACACAGAAATTTGACAGTAACAATCTCCCATGGATTAGACTCATGATTTTGGAATTTGGTTCATTACCACTCCACAACTAAAGCTGTGTAGAACACTAAGAGTCATGGACCAAGTGAAAACGTCAAAGACCTAAATAAATGAGTTAAGAGAAGTTGTCACTAACTACCCAACTTAAGTGAACCTAGTTGATGTTGTATTCAAAGGTAACCAAGGGAGCATCATAAAAGTAATTTTCTTAATCTTGAAATCAGATAAATAAGAAATAAAATTGTCAATGCACCTTGCAAATTCTTTTTCCAGATATTGATTTTTCCAAACCCATTATCCTGATTTTAACTCATGCGGATTACCATCATTATCAACCATATACCACTGTTACAGTCAACACCACTATGCTGAAAACAGCATCACCTCTAAAAATGTCATCACATAACCATAAATATTATCTTTTAAACCAATTTGGCAGACCCCACTAGATTGCCACAAACACAACTATCACTAGCCAATCTTCCTCAATTTGCCATAATCAGATTCACCACCTGCAATGCAGCCCCCTATGCTGCCACCAAAACTACTGTAGCTATCACCATCTTTGTCAACGCCGAGCCTATAATTATTATCTTATTCTAGTAAAATATATTGTTTGCATGGTTACTGATCATCTAAGCTTTTTTCTCTGCAGCAGAAGGTAATAAGGAAAAGAAAATTACACGATTTTCTTATGTATGTATTTTCTTTTCATAAGTAATAAGAAAAAATATACGTACTTAAAAACAAAACACAGAGTTATTAAAAATAAAAGAATAGGAAGATATGATTATTCAAATAAATGGAAGAATAAAAGCACAACTAAAGCCATCACAAATCTAAGTTTTGAAATTTCTTCTTTTTTTTTTTTTTTTATAGTACCATTAGTTATGCCTGGCAGCTACCTTCTCACATATAAAACATTCATTAAAACCCTATTCTAAGATAATGCTTCCATAGCAGTAAAAATGTGAAATTTAAAGGTCCACAATATGCTCATCAAAACTTGGTATTTGGCAAAAAATTTATTCAAGATTTTATTTGTGTACAACCCATTTTGCAGTTCCATGTTCCCATAAATTTCCTATGTCTCAATTCAATGCTGGAATTCAAACAAGTTACAAATGCCAAACCAAACATTTGAAATCTTCTTTTAGGCTAACTGCCTCCTTTATCTAAGTATTATAACCAATTACAAGGAACAGAACATTAGAATCTAACAAAAACATTCTTAGCTGAGAGAAATTTCAATTAAATCACTTCCCTAAAAATATAAAGTAAAAAAAAAAAAAAATCAATTTTTTAGAAGGAAAAGAAAAAACCCAGATGAGTAAAAGAGAAAAGAATGACTCACCAACAGATGAGGAGATATTGGTTTCAGCAATTTGAGTCTTTTTGAGCTTCTTGAAGAAATAGGCTGCGACCCAGATGGCGCCTAGAGGCCCTTTGCTTGAGAGCAAGCACTGTGAGTAAAACATTCTTGCTTCTCTCCCTCTCTCTGTGTTTTCCTATGGTTTTGATTCTGATATAGAAAACATATACAGTTGAAAATGGTGCTGGTAACTGCGTCACTGTGCGTGTGAAAGTAAAAGGGGGTTCTAAAACAAAGCTGAAGAAACGGTCGACTAGAGTGCCCAGCAAGACTTGGACGAACGAAATGAATATGGAAATTTACCAAAGGGAATTCCATGGTGATGGGGTTTTATTCTCCGAGTAATATATATTCATGGCTTTTTGGGAAATGAATAAAAAACAAAAAAGGAAATATTGTTTTTTCATGGAAGGTGTATTATTGGGTATAAAATAAATTTGAAATTTGGATTTTTTTTACTATTGCAATTTTTTTTTTTTTTTTTTTTTTTGAGAAGATCAAATTTTGAATACCTGGTCAGGTGTTTTACTTTATTTCCAGTAACATTATTATATAATAATAATACCAATATTTATCTGTTAATTCCTTAGTACATACAAGGCAGTTAGGTACTCTTACTCTTACTACTTTTTCTTTTCTTTTTTTTTGAGCAGAAGTGATCTTAGTACTAGTAATCATAAATATAGAATTTTCATGTAGATAGATATTTTAAGAGTATTGGTTTAAGATATATCCAAAAAAAAGTATTGATTTAAGAAATAATTTTAGAAATTTTTTATGGAAAAAGAAAAAAAGTAAGTAATTGTTTTAATGGCTTTTTATATATTTTTATAAAAGTGATGTCAAAATTTTTCTAAAATTGTTTATTATCAATGCCTGTGAACCTAAGGTGCCTACCCGCCACTTTTTTTTTTTTTTAGGTTTCGACCTATGATTTTTGCTTTTAAATGATAGCTCTTTATTATCAAATTAGGACACCAATCGGTTTTTTGTGTAAGTAGAGATTGAATATCAGATCTCTTATTTAACTATCAAAGACTTTACTAATTGAGTTAAATGGAACTCACTGCCTACTTGCCACTTGGGTACACCAAACTAATGATTAAGACATTATTGAATAAATCATGATGGAAATATGTTTTATTTATTCAAATAAATTAACCTGGATTATGATCAGTTAGATTAGCTTAAATTAAGATTAGTTTCGTTGATAAATTATAGGAAGTTAGTATTCATCTTTTGTCTTATATAAATTTAAATGTTCGACAATGAATAAAGATTTGCCATGGATTTCTAAGTAACAAATTGTGAACTAATTTTCTTCTCAAAAAAAAAATTGTGAACTAATTTAATGTGAGAGTCTAAACTCTTTTGAAATAGTCCACTTATTGAATTCAAGGCATTGATTCCCTCAAAACAACCAACAAAAAAATTGGATCCATAACGGCCCTCATTATCAAAGTTGCCTTCAAAATCCTTGCCTGCACTGGTGTCATAGAAATATCAATTGAACTAGGGGTGGCGAAATTGGACATGACCCGCAAACCCGACACGAAATTAGCAGGTTATGGGTTAAGACTTAATAGGTTCATGTCATATTCGGATTGATACAACGAACCCATTTGATAAACGGGTTGGGTTAGGGTTCAACCTATAGAACCCGTTTGATCCGCCTGACTCGTTTAATTAAATGAAATTTTACCAATATACGTTTCAAACCCTGAGGTATATAAACTTATTAGTTGTTGTAGTTTATTTTATTTAACATATTGTAATTGATTATTTATGGTATGAGATATACTTTAGTTTTGAATGATTATTTGTGATGCGGTTACTCATTAGTTTTGAATTTTATATTTAAAAATATTTATTTGCTTGTTTTTTCATAAATTTTTTTCTTCATTTTGATAAAATTAGATAAATAGGTCAACACGACTGACACGTTTAATAAACATGTCGGGTTAGTGTTGACCCATATAGTTAGATACGTACGAGTTGACACGACATAAACCCGACACGCGAACATGAATTGCCACCCCTATATTGAACATCCTTGAATCGGATGAAATTTTCCTCCTAAATAGGACATTGGGGTTGGACAAAGGTAACCAATGGTATCGATTCCATAGTATTATTCCCATAACATAAGTTTATTTTGTCAATTTGATCTTTAACTATGATTACTTGTACCTAGAGGCCCAATTCTAAGACTTAGGAACACCACGAGAATTTTGGTTTATTGGGATAGAGGTGAAGGCTACGTCCCAAGTGCGATTATCAATGTATTTAGGCCTTGATTATGACATTGCAATATGAGGATGGCTTCATTCGGTTGGGGGAATGAAAAGTGGAGAGATAGAAAATAGTAAGGGATAAAAAAAATATTTATTTTTCTCTTATGTATGTTTAGTTAGGGTGAAAAAATGGAAGGAAAAAAACTCATTTATTTGGTTAAAAAAATAGATAAAAAATGGTGTTCGTATAAATTTACGATCGTGCTCCTATTATATAAAAATAATTAATAGTTTATAAGGAAAAAAGAACATAATGTTTAAGGGGAGAAAACTAAATGTTTAACTTTGAAAATTAAAAATATAAGAAGAAAAAAAAAACCAATGTTGGGGGATTAGAGGGGGAGATGGATAATAACCCATCTAAGTCCATTTTCTCCCCAATTTGGGGAGAAAACAAACCCCCCCCCCCCCCCCGCCCGCACCCAAAAAAAAATGGTGAGCCTGGCCCCACCAAAGTCACCCCAACCAAACACCTCAACTATTCAAAATTCGTCTAATTTTCCTCTCTCCATCTCCCTTTCCCCCCAAAATCATCAAAACCAAATGAGGCCATAGTATTTTGTCAAGTGACTCTTATCGCTTTAGACCTAATAATACATGTCAAATTATTCAACCATAAGGTTTTCCATTTCTCTTTAGTATTGCCTATAAATTTGAAATTATTGCCCCCACCAAGTAGGCAAAGTTAACTGGAACAAAGTGAGATCCAAAATGACCAACCACAACTCCATATATGTCACTCAAGATTCAAGTTCTATAATTTTGGAACCTCTTTACTGCCTCCACTAGTACTCTTCACCTACATATTTTACCTTCTTCTTTGAGTCTTTCTTATGAATTCCTTTTCGTGATGGTTGTGTAACCGCTACCCCAAATTCATCAATAGCAAGTAGAGTATCTTGAAATTTGTGCTAAGACGCTGCCTTTCATTAAGAGTTTAAGAAATACTACATTTTCATAACAGTTTCTTTAAACTATCATGGTACTTGTCACACATGAAGACACCTAGACATACAGCCACTTTGCACAATTAGCCCTAATTTGGAAGGAGATGATGAAATGGAATGAAAAGAATAATCTAAAGATATTATTCTCTTCCCTTGTTTTCTTATTTGAGAGTTTAAGTGAGAGATAATGGAATGGGTAGGAGGGAACATTACTTCCTCTCTATTCCCTTAAAACCTCAAATTTTCATTCCTCTCTAAAATTGTGAGGAATTAGAGGGAATGGAATTAGATTTAATGAATTTTTTTATTGAAACTTCAAAAATACCCCTATGTATTCAACCATTTATTTTAAAATAAAGGTCTAATAGTAATATCGTCATAAAATTATTCTATTTATTTCCCTCTATGTTACTCCCAAACAAAATTACTTACATTTCATTCATTTTAATTCCTTTATTTTAAAACACCCAAACAAGGTTACTTAATTCTACTACATTCATTTTTTTTTTCCATTCTTTTCCCTTACTTAGATACATTCAATTCCTTTCATTTCCTTATGATTATTCCATTCCATTCAATTCTCTTCCATTATGAACTCTCAAACGAAGCCTTAACATCATCAACAAGTATAGTGACTTAAAATTTCATCACTTTTTTTGTACTGTTGTTAAGGTGTTATGATGTAATTGATGTGTAATATAGAAGTAAAAGTAATGAATCCATGTAAAATGATTAAAAAAAATGTTAAAAGTACTACAAGTTTTTCTACATCAAATTTACAAACTGGTGTGGCAATTAATGTGTGATTGATGGGCTTCAACCATCTTTAAGATGAATAATTGAATTTCCTTTTCATGATTAGTAACACAGTAATTTATAAAATCTTTTCTCAAAGAAAATTTTATAAAATCAATGCAATAAAACTTATAGTACCTAAGGCACTACTAAAAATAATACTACTTCAATCACACGTAGTTATTTCTAGTACTACTCTAACATCATCATCTAACTATGAGATCCTTGCATCATACAAGAAAAGAACAAAAATAGAGTTTCTCATTACTTAATTATCAAAAAAATAAAACAAATTATGCTTAACAATATCTTGGGTGTTACTTTTGGCATAGAAAATAACATTATAAATTGTAGGAGAGTTATGGGATACAAAAATTTAATAAGGTAATAGTGACACGTGTCATATCCAAGGCCGAGAAGGTTGATACAATTCCGAGGGAATCATACCCTCGAACGGTAAGGCTGGAGAGGCGAGCCTTGGCCACATCAATGACACACAACCAGAGGAGGTCACACTGTAGAGGAAGAGCTTTAAAGAGGGGGTTAGTTCTGACGTGTTTGAAGGGATGGTAGCTGCCACCACATTTGATGCACCCCACTGAACCCCCTGACCACATTTATGAGAAGAAGACCTCTGAATAGTACTATTTTGGTTGCCGCAACTCACAGAAGATTTTAGAAGGCATCCGATGAGACAAACACTCAAGTAATAACCTGCATGATCAACAAATGAAGGGCCAAGATCAGCTGAAAAAGATTATATGATATAAGAGATCCTCCTGAAAGAGAGAGAGGTTCATGGAGAATCCCAGTGAGAGAGACAAAATTGAAGTAAATCTTTATTGAGATCAATCTAATATTAGCATTCGTCCTCGAACCTTGACCGTGGACTAGTATTCTTCATTGTTCCGTATTTTTTTTCTTCTTCTTCAACTGTGTTAGGTTATTTGATTTAAGTTCTCGCCTCTACAAATTCATTGTACTATGATGCATTAATCATTTATATATTTTTTAAGAAAATATATTTTAAATACACTTTGATTTAATAAGCTACATATGGAATAAGAGAAATAAGATGGAAAGAAAAAATGAGGCATTTGTGTATATATTTATTTCTCAAAAAAAGAAAAAAAAGAAGAAGAAGAAGAAGAATGGAATAGTTATAGAACTACATGAATTTGTATTTTGACTATCTTTATAATAAAAGCGGCAATGCCGCTACAGTGCTTTTGCACTGTGCACCCAGAGTATTGGCACTATGCAGCACTGTAGCGGCAACAATGATTTAGTTTAGTGGGGTTTTTTTTTTTTTAAAAAATATTGATGTAAGCTGACATTTATATTGTTATACAAACACAATAAATTTTACAATATTTTTACAATTATTGATGTGTCAATTTCTTACAAATCAAAATAAAATAAAAAAATAAAATATGAGTTTTTTTTTTTAGTAATCATTTTGTGTTTTTTTTTTCTTTTAAATATTGATGTAAGCTAACAAATATATTGTTATACTGACTCAACAAATTTCACAATTATTGATGTGTCGATTCCTTACAAGCCGAAATAAAATAATAAAATAAAAATCAGTGTTCATTCGAAACTTTTTCATGTTTGTTTATTTACTTTTTCTTTTTGTCTCAATTTAAAAAAGAAAATAAGTGTAAGTCTGTTGTCACATATTTAATATAAAAATTATAATTTTTTATCTTATATTTAGCAAAAAGTTTTGGGTTTGTTTTGTGTTGTTGTTTAAATAATAGTTTTCGTTGTTTAAATAACAGTACACTTATTTTTACAATATTTTTTCACCCACGCATATTTTCACAACACTTAAATAATGTTACTAAAAATCTCTTACCAAATATACCTTTTATTGCCAAATGGACACTCAATAATGTGATGATACATAATAAATTTCACAACTAAAAATAAATGTTTAAAAAAATTGCTGCAACACTTATTGTTATCACAATACACTGTAGAACTGCAGCTACAACAGTACTTTGGTTTAGTTAGTCAATTTTTTTTTTTAGTAATTGGTTTGTGTTTTTTTGTTTTCTTTTAAATATTGATGTAAGTTGACATTTATATTATTATACTGACATAACAAATTTTACAATATTTTCACAATTATTGACGTGTCAATTTCTTACAAGTCGAAATAAAATAATAAAATATGAGACTATAACCAACTACAACTGAAAATAAATATTTTTAAAAAATGTTACAACACTTATTGTTATCACAATATTTTCACAATTGTTGAGATCTTAGTTTCTTATAGATCGAATAATAAAAAATGCTAAGTCCACAAGATTTTAACATTAATTTCTACAGTGCCTAAAGTTTTTTTTCCCCAGTAATCGGTTTGTGTTTTTTTTTTCTTTTAAATATTCATATAAACTGGCGTATATATTGTTATACTGACACAACAAATTTCACAATATTTTTATAATTATTGAGGTATCAATTTCTTACAAGTCGAAATAAAAAAATAAAATATGAGACTATAACCAACCACAATTGAAAATAAATGTTTTGAGAAAATGTTACAACACTTATTGTTATCACAATTGTTGAGATCTCAGTTTCTTATATCAAATAAAAAATTGCTAAATCCACAACATTTTAACATTGATTTCACAACAAATAATAGGTAAGCTATTATTGATGAATAGCACTGGAGCTACAGTGCTTTTGGTTTATTCTACTGGCACTCTAGCTATAGTGCCTAAAATTTTTTTTTTTTTCCAATAATTGGTCTGTGTTTTTTTTTTCTTTGAAATATTTATGTAAGCTGGCATATATATTGTTATACAGACAAAATACATTTCAAAATATTTTCTCAATTATTGACATGTCAATTTCTTACAAATTAAAATAAAATAATAAAATATGAGATTGTCACTAACCACAACTGAAAATAAATGTTTTAAGAAAATGTTACAACACTTATTATTATCACAATATTTTCACAATTGTTAAGATCTCAATTTCTTATAGATCAAATAAAAAAATGTTAAGTTCACAACATTTTAACATTAATTTCTACTGTGCCTAAAGTTTTTTTTTCCCCAGTAATCGGTTTGTGTTTTTTTTTCTTTTAAATATTTAAGTAAGTTAGCATATATATTGTTATATCGACACAACAAATTTCACAATATTTTTACAAATATTGAAATATCAATTTCTTACTGATCAAAATAAAATAATAAAATATAAAAATGTGACTAACCACAACTAAAATAAATGTTTTGAGAATAACAATAACAATGTTATCAATTTAAAATCAATAATAACTTATCATTTAGAATTTATTATAAAAATATTATGAATGTAGCTGTTCTCTTAAATAGAATAAAAAAATATCTATTCAGATCCTCAAAATGAAGATATTGTGAAAATATTATGATATTTTGTTATATTTTTAGATTTTTTTTTTTTTAATATAGTCAAACTAGTGCAGCCGACACTAGTTTTCTAAAAAATCTTCTTTATTCCTTTTCGAAAAGGGTTAAAATTAAAGGTTTTTGAGGGGTGATTTTGTAACTTAATTATAGACGAAAGTATCCCATTGTCAAGGGATAAAATTTGTTTTGATTAACCGACATCAAAACAACAGCTCAGAAATCGATGTTATTGAGTAATGATTAATGCCGTTGGTGTAATTGAGGTGTACACACTACACAAACAGCAACAGTAAAGTTGCCATTTTTATCTCTATCAACTTGTTAAATTGTAGTACGTGTCACTTCTCTCTAATGCTAAACAAGGATAAGAATAATCCAGAATTTCCATTAAAAAGACAAACGTCAATCAAAGAGACCACGAAGATCTGTGTTCCTTTTCTTTTTCTTTTTCTTTTTCTTTTTCTTTTTCTTTTTCTTTTTTTGATGTGACAAAGTCGCAAAGGTCAATGTTCTATATTCATGGCAAGTAGGTGAAACATTTTCTATTATTTTTATTTTTTAATTTAATAGTTGAAATTAAAAATTGTTTTTTCCACCTCATCAAATGCAATTGTATGGTCTCAAACAGTTCATGGTATACCTTTCAAATGGGGCTGTAATGAATGGTTTGGATTTGATTCCAAGTAGAGAAAAAAAAGAGTTAATGATAATTTTTTTTAACAAAAAAGGTCAAAGTTCAAATTCATGTTAAACTAATTAGGAAGTAAAAAAACTTCTTAGTCAAATTTAAGCATAATATTTGTGGGGGATAAAAAGATCCTGATGGGAATGTGGGCCTTTGGGCCATGCTAAGGAAGACCGACCTACTATTGGGTTTAGAACTTGTTAGTACTACGAGTCGGCCCAAATGCCGAGAATCTGAGGGTCCAGCCGAGGGTAATTTTCCCCTCGGACGGACACCGGAGAACCCGGGACTTCATTGTAAAGGTTAGAGAATGACACGGTGAAGACCAATGGTTAAAGGGGTGAACCCTTGAATGTCCTAGAAGCACCGATGGTAGAGAAATACCAAAGATAAAGGCTGTCACCTCCACATTAAAAACCCTGCACCTACCACCCTGGCCGCATTAATGGGAAAGTGACCCCTGAACAGTGGAAGGGAAACTTCTGGTTACTATTCAAAGGCACTGAGATAAGAAATATCTAGGCTAAGGGGGAGTTGGGGCAACACGTGTATATAGTATCAAAAAGATAAGTATTTAAGGAAAAAAACCTAGAACAGGAAGGGGACGGTTGCCTTTTTGTAATCTAAAAGAAAAAGAAAGGAAAAGAGATAATATAAGAACAGCTCTTGGCTTACGTCCGAGGAGGTTGGTTTGCAATATTTCTCGTTGTTTTCGAGTGTTTGCAATCTGTGGCTTGTCATCTAATCCTCAAACACTTCTAACCTGGGTTTTAAGCCCACACTCTACAAATTTTATATTGTTTAAGGCTCATTGGGCCTGAGCCCATAGCTGTTCTTGGGTCCAGGTGCAATTGTGCACTTACAATATTATATTCATAAATGCATGTATATGTATTAAATTTGATTTAAATATATATAATATTGCATGATTGTATGTATATGTATATTAAAATGTACTTAAATAGACTTGAGATTTAATAGTATAAATTTTTATTAAGTTAATAATAAATCAAGTTATTATTATGATCTATAAATAATATAAATAGTTCATTTTATAGTAAAAAATTGTATATAAATTTTAAAAATATAAGGTTAGTGAATAAATTTTTATGAGTTGATAAACAAAAATAGATCAATTTAATTAATTCAATTAAATATAATTTCAATTGTTATTTAACTATAAATTATATAGACTTGTGAAAAGTTTTTTTAAAAAAATCATGATGCTTTTACCATATATGAAAATGAATATATTAATCAAGTAGTATGTGAATAAAGTTCAAGCTAGTTCATTAGAAATTGAACTAATGTAAAATGAGCTTGAACTCAACTTATGTTATAGACTTCAAATTAAATAAAACAATATTAGAATTGACTCACCTCATTTACTAGACTTGGCAAATTGCACCCACACTCAATAACCTAATTACACTTGAAGAAAAATACTTGGCCCGAGTCATTAGAAATTGAACCAAGGTAATATGAGCTAGAACTCAACTTATGTTAGACATGAAATTAAATACTATATTAGAGTTAACTCGCCCCGTTCACTAGACCAGGCAAAATTGAATTTGCACTCAATAACCTAACTCAAACTTTGAAGAAAAATACTTGACCTGACTTAGAGAATTTTCTTTTTAAATTTTTTTTATACATGGATTAAAAGATCAGGCAGTTCCTGCCCAGGGGCGGAGGTAGGGGGGGCAATTGCCCCCCCTGACCACACCCAAACCCCACCCCCTTTTATATATATATTTCTTTTAGATTTAGTATTTGTTTTGTATAAATCTTTGTTTGCTTTAAGCTTATGATCTTCAACTCTGCAATTGCATGTAATTGTGCTACGGGGTTGTCACTCTTGGTTTCAGTTGTAATATACTCTTCTCGACCGGTGATTAGTAAGAAGCTCTTTTAACTATGTATAATAATGACTATATATCGATTGTTTTTTTTTTTTTTTTTTTTAAACTTTTACTTGTTTGAAAACTATACTAATAGTCACCTATGAAGTATCTTAAATATAACAACATTTATACTACATCTAGCGTTACGTACAAGAAAAAAAAAAAACTTAACATTTACCTTATATTTATATGTTAATCAAATTTTTTGTTTAATTAGTTAAGTATTTTTTTATTATACTAATTAAAAAAATTGAAATTGATTTTCTCTTCAATTCTTTATTTTCATCTTGCCTCCCCTAAATTAAAATCTTGGCTCCGCCGCTGTTCCTGCCCCGCCTAATTTTCAATTTTTTTTTCCTTGTATGTGAAAAAATACAGGTGAACCAATAATATGATTGACCCAACCTGCACATAAATCACTTAGGATGACCTGCGTCTGATTTGACCCTCACATCAATTAACTTGACCCATTTGCCAAACCTATCATTTAATGCCTAACATTCCACATTCACAAGAGCATTAACCTTCCAAAATTCTATTTTATCCTATTTTACTATTTTAAAAAACTATTTTATCAATTAAACCATACTATTTTAAAATATTTTCAGCATCTCAACTTTTATTTTACAATACAACACAATAAAATAATATTTCTACACAATAAAATAATATATCCCAAAACCCAAATAAAAACAAAAATTGAGAGAGAGAGAAATTGATAAAGTAAGTAAATGAAATATTAGTTTTTTTTTTTTTTTTTTTTAATTTTAGAATTGAGCTATAGAATTGCACTGCAATACTATTGCAAATTTTTTTACAATAGTTAGTTTTTACAAGTTCGGATGTGTGGGGAGATTTGGACCTTTATGCTAAATTTTCCCTACATATGGCACATGTCATTCTCAATGTGAATGCCCTAACAAGGAGAGGAAATGGCTTTAGGCCTCAGGCATTACTAGAGAGGCACACAAAGCTAAATTGTGAACAAGACTAGCTATTAGCCCAAAAAAATAGTATCTTTAATAGAATAGAAAAATAGTTCAATGAAAACATGGGAATCATTACATCATTAATGAATCATGGTATTATCACAAAATGAAGATAGTAAGGCATTTGGCCAAAAAGGCCATTTTATATCAATAATAATGACTAGATAATGCAGATCCAAAAGAGTGGAATTGTGGTGTACCTTTGTGTTAAAACTCATTTCACTCTCCCTTGAATGTGTTTGTTTCTTAAAAAAAAGAAAAAGGCTACATCTCTGGAAAAATATACAAGGCAAAATGGAAAAATGGAAGTAAAAACATAACAAAATGTTGGTACTAGTTACTTCAAATGCAATGAATCAGCAATGGAATACTTTATGCTATGCAAATGAGAACAGATTCGTTTCAATAACAATCATTCTGCGTCCACTTAAGTCCTTGATACCCCACCATCGAGTAATGCAAAAGAGAAAACCTTGTCCATATACAGGACCATAAAGCAGATAATCCTTGGGAAGAAGGAGCTGCCCAGGGATGATAGCTGCGTCTTCATTCCTTCTGCATGTGGCATTATGTGCCAAAATGTAATCCGAAACTTGATTAAATCTCATAACAGCACAAAAATGCCTAGAGCATCCAAATTCAGTGGTAAATACGTTTACATGATCCAAATTTTCCAACACCAAGATACACCAACTGTAATGCCCACTTAAAAGCATTCATACTTGTTTCTATAACTGCAAGCCGACGATGATCCTTTAAATTGGGCATTGTATACTGTTATATCTGCACACCAGTCTCAATGTACATTGTCTGATCGAAGGTCATCACTGCTGCCGCTCTTATCCTTGTTGGAGAGCATTTTCTTCACTTTCTTATCCAAGGCCTTTTCAAAGTCACCATATGATAGTGACAGAACCTGGTTCAGCAGCAATGAAACTCCAGACTCCTTCACAAGGGCATACCTTGGTTTAATCCTCTCCTCCAAACTATAACCAAAATATTGAGGAAATTTCACCAGCTCTGATTTTGAATAACCCATCGTCAAAAAGAACTCCCATTTTGGTATTAAATTCTTGGACAAGCTAAATGTATATAGAGCTCCATATCTTGAAATCATGGTCCCTATTTCCTCAATGCTGTATCCCCTCTCCAAGAAAAATTCAGTCACAGGCTTCAAATTGGCCTCAATGCTAAGACCAAAAGTCTGTGGACAACGATAGAGAAGAACAGCAACATCAACCCCCAACGAAAGGAAGTACTCAGCTGTTGGACGTAACTTGTCCTCCACGCTGTAGCTAATAATGTTTGGGCTGCGTGTCAGAATCTTACCAATGCTCTCTGCAGAGAGGCCCATCTCATAAAGGAATTCTACAGTGGTCTTCACCTTCTGCCTACTATGAGTGAGAAGTGCTGGAAAGCGGTATATCACCTTTG
Source organism: Castanea mollissima (assembly GCA_014183005.1). Taxonomy (NCBI): domain Eukaryota; kingdom Viridiplantae; phylum Streptophyta; class Magnoliopsida; order Fagales; family Fagaceae; genus Castanea; species Castanea mollissima. The sequence continues at coordinate 28,468,252 of JACAVU010000001.1, forward strand.
CCCATTGTTTCTTGTCCACACCCAAATTCTCTAAGAACGTCATGGTGGGTATAAGGTTTTCAGAGAGACTTATTCCACACAATTGAGGCCTTTTGTTGAGGATGGTGGGAATATCTGATTTTGGTACACCAAGATCAAGAAGAAACTCAACCACTGGCTTGATTTTTCCCTCCAAACTATAGTAGGCAAAAGCTGGGAATCTTTGTGTAATTGCCTTGATCTTCTCAAGATCCATGCCAAGTTCTATGAGATAGAGAACGTGAGGGCGGAGCTTGCCATCTGGGTCTATCTCACTCACTCGAGACATGGCCTTTAGCTTCTTGGAGTCAAGGGTTGGATTGGGCTGAGAAACAGGCACAACTGTTTTTTCTTTAACAGGTGGGTTTGGAAAGTTTTCCACTACATCAACTATAATGTTCCCATGCTCTTCCAGAAGGGACTCAAGGTAAGGAATAAGAGCATCCCTGATCTCAAGAGTTGTAAGCTCACGTCCTGCCATGCCAAGGGAAATTCGATTAGCATGGGTCTATTTTAGAATCAAAGATGCTAAATTAAACTGTGGCTATAGAGAAACATTAATAAGATGAATCGAACCTACTAGATACCGAGATTTATGAATATAATGAAGCTTTGCGATCAGGTGGTTGATGAAATGGTCTGACTTGTTTATGGTTCTTGTTGCAACTGCATTGCTCAATCCTTGTTTCTTAAAGAACAAGGACAAAACAGCCTTAGCTTCTTCTCTTTCTGCTGCTAACAGGGTTGGAGACACCACTTTCAAGCTGAACGAACCATCTATCCCTGAATCAGCTGCCATAATTTATACATATAAAAAGGATGTTAACATTGTAAAAGAGAGAATCACAGAAGCAAAATGTCAAAATGTTTTGGCTTTTATGTGGAGGTTAAAATTAAATAGCAAAGCAAAAACCACATGAAAGAAAATGTAAAAACCAATTGCTTACCGAATTGTGCTTGGCAAGAGAAGAGTTTGGCAGGAAAAGAAAGCCGAGTCCTGAATAATAAAAAACCAAAAATCAAATCTTCCCTACCATACCTCATAGGGAGAGAAAAAAGACAAACAAAATGCATCCAAAAAAAAAAGGAGATGCAGCTTCAGATACTACAACTACTAGAATCTCCGACAACATTTAGTCTCTCACTCATATGACAATTGGCCGCCAGCGTCGCAACACTTAGTAACTACTTAAAAGTTCATAAGTTTTTAGAACTATGCCTACTACTTCCAATCCAACAAAACCCTCACATTCACTATGGCTGCTTCAATTTCGACCTCCCATACCTGTATAAGTTCCCTCTCTCCTCTACAATATGCCTACACAACTCCCTGCCAGTCCATTTGCCTCAGGTCTTTCTTTTTTCCTTTTTTTTTCCATCTAAAAAGGTATGTACAGCTTTTCAAAGGATCACTTTTTCAAGATAGGCAAAATAAGCTCATCTAAACACACATGAATCTCTTGCACCTTAACACCTTTGGTTTTCCTCTCACCTCACCATGCACTCCTCCATCGCCCCCGTCGTTTTAAATCTCGCAAACTTTCCAATTTAGATTATAAAAACCAAGAATGATTTCTAGCCTTACTCCAAATTTTGTGAAGGTCGATTTGTGAACTTAAACCCGCCACACATTACCTTGGCATAAGACATTTGCCATTGCACCAAAATCCAACTTCTATATAAACGGATAGAAAATAAAATTGAATATATATATATATATATATATATATATATATATATCATTAGCCAATATCTCAGTCTCACTGGTTTATTCCAAAATTGCCAATATTTTTAGTGCTTAAAAGTTAAAACCTTCATTTCATCACCTTTTGTGAATAATACCATCACTACATTACATAATCACTCTCTCCCAAACCATATCAACAAATCTTTTTCAAAATCACAAACAAAAATTTGTACAACAACAACAACAACCTTAATTTCCTAACAAACTCACAGCACTTAAAAATACAGTTAAAACGGAACTTCAAAAACTGACTGCTAATTAAAAACTAAGGAAGTACGAAGTAAACATAAACTGTTACTACAAATTAAGAAAGAAAAAGAAGCAAGCAACTGAGGTATGGGAATAGGAGTACCTTGTGGTTGTAATTGTGGTTGTGGTAGTGAAAATTACTACCTTTGAGAGACATGAGAGCTTGGCTGAGTGGAATGCACAGAAAGCTGTCATTTTTTTTTTTTTTAACCTTTATTTCTTCAGCAAGAATTGAAAATGAAGCAGAAAGAGGATTTTTTTTAATTTGGTTTGGGAAGTCAGAACGTGCAAATATCTCAGGGACCGATGGGCAAGCCTTGGATATGGATTGATGACGTGGCAGAATATCAGCCGCTGAGGAAGATTAAGCAAGCAAGCACGTGCCAGAAAATTGAAATCTGCTGCAGTCAGGAGAGTGAACGGGTACTCATGCACAATCTGTAATATGAAAGAGACCATAATGGGCCTAAAGTCACCTGTGTAACTGCAACCCGTGTGGGCTTGGAAAGATATACTATCAATCCGTTTCTTATAAGAAACCCACGTCCACTCACAATCTCCACCGAAAAAAAGTTAAGAGAGAAGTACCTTCCCTTTTGTTCCGTTCGTTGGAGGTGTAAAAAAAAAGTGGAAAAATAAAAAATAGTGAAAAATAAAAAAGTGAGGGGATAGAAAAAGATTTAATTTTTCTTATTTTTATTTGGTTGAGAGTAGAAAAGTAGAGAGACGAAAAAAGTAAGTTTGTATAAATTTACTCATATACCTTTATTAAAAAATGATGCCCAAATAAACAAAAAAGTAGCAAACTACCAACAAAAAAAAAAAGCAATCACACAAATTTATTAAAAAATGAAAATCATATTCCAAAAAAAGAATCATGTGTAGTTAAATAAAAATAAAACAACTATTACGCCCACAACCTAGGAAGAAAAATGGCAATATCCAGGAAATCAAAAGAAAAGAAAAGAAAAGAAAAAAGAGGCAACATGCCTAAGAAAGCACAAAAAAATGGAACTGGACAAAGTCATGCAAGTGCATATGAGCATTTTTGTTAATAAAGAGATTTAGAATCTTCACTCAGTTTTCTCCCTATTTTGGGAACAAAAAATTTCTCCCTCCAACGGTCCAACCAAACACCCACCAAAAATGTTATATATATATATATATATATCTCTCTCTCTCTCTCTCTCTCTCCCTCTCTCCCATCCTCTCTAAAATCTACCCAACCGAACATACCCTTAAAGTTTAAACCAATCTTTTCTCCCTACAAACCTACAACCCTCCTCCCTATGTCTCCGAGTCTTATCTCACCAAATCTGTACTAATTGCACTGACAACGCATGTGTACTCATCTCAATTACTCATTATTTCTATTATCTGACGAGTTTGTCAAAAGAACAGGAAATTTTGTACTCTTTGCTTGAGTGCCCGACTTGCTTTTCTTTCCCACAAAAACAATGAGTTTTGTACTTTTGGGGAACCACAACAGGAGATGAGTGTTGTGATTTGTTGGTTCTCTCTTTCTTTTAAACTTAATTGTCATACTAAATAAAACACATGAAACGATGAGTTTTTGCCTATCAAATTAACTAAATCAAATGTTACCGTAGATTTTTCATTCTTTTTATATAGTTAGTAGACATTACACTATCCTACCGTTTTTTGTTATTAACTTTAACTCAATTTAATTCCAAAAATCAATTAACTTAACAGCAAAACAAATGAAACTTTAGGGGCGATAGTACGCTTTAATAGCTCAAAAAGTTAAGTGTAGACGGCATGATAGTTGATGTGGGATGAAAACGCTCAGATCGTCCCTGGACGGTCATCACCTCGGCAGCCGTCCAGGAGTTATCCTCAGGACGAGGGTAATGGACAAGGCCGTCCTGAGGGTGATAGCGAAGCTACATCCCTCGTCCATGGGATGCGCACAGCCTGCCTCGAGAGGACTCGTCCACATAAAGACTCGTGGACGAGGATGCTACACTTGGAATTAACAGGCGCACTCGATGAAGGAATTCCAGGACGAGGATATCATACTTAGGAAAATCTCCGAATATAATGTGACAATCCCTTATCCCACGCATAACTGTCATGTATCCGTTGTGAAATAGAAGTGTAACTCCTAAACGGTTATGGCAGTTACGTTTAATCCTCCTTGAATCCAGGGGAGGTTCCAATTTCGATAACCGTCTATGAAGGCACTATATAAAGACTGATTCAGATAAGGCAAAGGTATGTGAATTTTACTCCAAAAAAGTTGGAACTCCAAAAATATAGAGAGAAAAACTAACTTTGTCATCGGAGAGTTTTTGGCCAGTAGCCCCAGTCACCTTTGATTTGCTTTTCTTTTTCTTCAGGCTGCAGAGAAAGCAAGTGGTCATTTCAAGTCCGAAGCATCCAGCCTACTGATCTTCTTTGCATCATCAATAGTTTTATGGGGAGAAAGTATAATTGTGCCTTTAGTAAAAGAGGTTTAGGTTTGGGCACTTGACACTGTGGGCAATTCCAATGGAGAGTCCACTTCATAATGGGCCTATATTTCAGCAAGACTTATGTATAATATTTAGGTGTTGTTTCTTATGTTATTCTCTTAAGATTTTTCCATATGGTTTTTTTCATGAATGAAAGTGTATTTTTCAAGTAAAGTAGCCACATAACAGGATTTTAAGAGGAGAACCTAAAGAACAGCATCAAATGTACTGTATATAAATTTTGTCCAAAGTCACTGATCGTTTAAATCCACTTGGGCTTAGAAACATCCAGGGGATGTTTGGTAGTATATTTTAAACAATAGTTTTCAGTAGTTAAACTTACGTTCTGTTTGTTTCAGTAATGATGTTTTTAAAAAACGAGTCATTTTTCAAGGAGTATTTTTTTATAAAACTATCTCATTTTTTAACTTCTCTTATATAGCTTACTGTGAGATAGAGTTGTTTTACAAAAAAAAAAAAAATTAATGGAAAACAATCTCTAAAAATAAGTCATACTTCTTATGTTGGCTAAAAATAGTTTTCCTTTGACTCATTTTTTTTTTATGTTACCAAACACTAGAAAATATGAAAAATTATCTTTGTACAAAGTTTTCCATTGAAACAAACGGAGCGTTAAACAACATTATACATATTTCTATACACTTTTTCACTACACGTATTTCTTAAAAATACAAACTATGTTACTAGAATAACATTACCAAACAAACCCCTACTTTAGGGTCTTTTGCTTTCCCAAGTCTTACGTCGTCGTTTCACAGACAGCACAGCACAATGGGCTAAGGGGTTTATCAAAAATTCTAAAACCCTAAAACCAAAGAAGAAAGAAGAGCATGAAAGCGTAGAGAGTGAAGAGGCATGTCGATAATTCTGAGACGCGCATTCTCTCATCGGAACCTCCTTCTCCTCCGCAGCTCCACCTTCCACGGCGGCGACCTTTCTCATCAACTCATTAACAGTGCCCACAACAACAACAACGACAACTCCAACACCAACATTCATGCTCTCACTCTTCCCACCACACTTCATTTCCTCACACATTCTCGCAGAGGCTTCGCCAAAGCACGCAAATCAAGTACCCTTTTTCTCTCTTTCTCTCTGTTGAGTTTTTGTGGCAATTTTTGTTTTTGTTTTGTGCTTTGTAAAGCAAAATGATTGAATGAAATGCGTGTTTTCCTATTTGGTTATTCCATTTTGACTGAAAATCAAAAGGGTTGTGATGAGATTTCATTTCTGTCTTTTTATCAAGCATGATCTTCTTTGTTTTTAGTGCTTTTTATATGATTTTTGGTAAATTGCGCGTGCAAACACACAAAAACCACATATTAAACTATTACATGGTTTATAATGTGGTGCTAGACTTTTAAGCTGAGAAATCAACCCTCTGACTTAGCTCGATTTTATTAATTTCCGTCTGTTTAGAGGGTTTGCAAAATTTTGGAGTGTTTGGGAGTAAAGTTAAGGTTTATTTGATGGAAACTGTCTTCCATTTGACATAAACTATTCCTAATTTTCAATGAAGTTAGGGGGGTTGGTTGCTGAGTTCTAACATTAAAGGGGCACATTGTAAATCAGGGGATAGTTTAAGGTGGTTTTTGTAAGTGAATTTTTGAATACTTTTTTTGTTTTCTCTATATTGGGGAAATTTTTCTAACTGGTATAAAGAAACAAGAAGTCACAAATTATAATTCGGTGTTATGCAAAGGTTATTGTTTCCATGGGATAGACTATAGAGTTCAATTGCTAGTATGCTTTGTGAGATACTATTTATGAAATATTTTAAGTGAAGCTTTTTGTTGATTGCACTACTGAGCTTGGCTGAAGGGATTCTTTTTGCAAGAATAACAGAAATTGTGTAACTTTATATAAACTGCATGTTAGCCTTTTGCAGAGTTATAAGCACTATTCCATTAAATTTTTTTTTTTACACCATTTAGAGGATGATGATGCTGTGAGCACTATTGAAGTTTCACCTGATATTGGGCCTACTATTAAGGCAAATGCTACCTCAATGATGGAGGCAGCAATTGCTGCATTATCAGGAGAGTTGAACAAACTAAGAACAGGAAGGGCATCTCCAGGTACATTAAGCCATCGCTATTTGTTAGTTTTGTTTATTTTCTTAGCATGTTTGTTAGATTTGTTGACACAGTTATGAGTGAGAATGTCTCTACAGGAATGCTTGACCACATTATTGTTGAACTTGATGGTGTAAAGATGCCCTTGAGCCACTTAGCTGTTGTTTCGGTCATGGATTCCAAGACATTATCAGTAAATCCTTATGATCCAAATGTAATGAACAAATTCTTTACTTAACAAGTTTTCTATTTGTTTCAATTCTAGTGTTTCTTCATTAGCATATGTAATTGTTTGTTTCCTATACTATTCCATGGTCTAGAGTCCGATACTATTTAACAGTCATTGATTCTTCAAATCTGTGGATCTTGCGATCAGGATGAAAATTTTCTATATCAGTTGTATTAAGTTAAAATTATTGAATTTAGTTCATTTTCTTTAATCTGCTTTGCACAATACGAGCCTTAATTTTTTATTTTTGACATGCTGATTGGTGCTCATATCTAAACAGTCCCAGTTTGAAAGACTCATTTAAGTGGTAGTGCCTGTTTTATGCAGACCATTAAAAAGTTAGAGAGCGCCATTGTTGCTTCTCCATTAGGCTTAAGTCCCAAAGTGGATGGTGAGCGATTGATTGCAGTTATTCCACCGTAAGTAGTCAGTCTATTTAATCTCACACTGCCTCTTTCGTTGTCCAATAAGCAGCCCATTTGCTGATAATGGCTATTAAAAGTATTTGGCTTTAGACAATTGTGTTTTTGGTTGATTCAATATTTTAAGATCTTTGTTTAAATAATGATGCGTAAGTATTTTCCATGATAAAGCTTATTCAATCTATGCAAATATTGATTGACATTTACATTTTTTATGCTCTGCAATGACCAGATTGACAAAAGAGCATATACAGGTAAGCCAATTATTACCTTTCCTTTCATCTATTTATTTGTTTCATTTTCTTTTACTTTTTCATCTCTGCACTATTATGACCACTATATTGTATCTACCAGGCTGTGTGTAAGGTGGTTACCAAGTCTTGTGAAGATGCCAGACAAAGTATAAGAAGGGCTCGCCAGAAGGTATGGCAATAATTATTATTATTTTCTTTATGTTTAGATTTCGGGAGTATTATTAAACAATGTTTATACTTGCTCCCCCCGGCTATTCAAACATCAACAAGAATGCGGAATGAGGTTGTTATGGTCATCTGAGCACCTTGTCTGTATCACTGTGTGCTTCGGTGGCAGGTTTATATCTTGTTAAATAGCCCATCTCATTTCAAAAATATAAAACTTCTTCACTCCCTTACTGTCTTTCATCCTAGAATCATCAAGCACTAGCTAGCCAGAGGTTGGTTTGGTGGAGGGAGTGAAGAATTGCTTGACCTTATTCTTTACTTTCTGATATTAGAACTATATCATACTTGACAACTCAATTTGTCTCAAGTGTGATTTTGCTGTTCCACTGAAAAATTATTACACTCGAGGTCTAGATGGTTCACATTTATTTATCCGGCACCTCAGTTTTAGTGGATGATCTAAAAAATTTCAGTAGACAATGTCTAGCCTCTTAGGTGTCTAGCATGGTGAATTCATAATAAAATGTACTGTGGCAAGTATTGAAGCGCAAAACACTGTCAGTAGTTTTGTGCGGCAACAAGACTAGGAGTGCCATTATAGATAGGGATAATGATTGATTCTATGCATTGTTGTGAAATGGTCCAGTGTTTTTAATGTTTATTGTTCCTAAGCAGATTGTTTATTGGTTTTACAGGCAATGGATACAGCAAAGAAATTGTATTCACATGCCCCAAAGGATGATGTAAAAAAATTGGAGAAGGAAGTGAGTTCTAAGCTAATTACAGCTAAAACAGTGGATCAGTTTTACAATGTTTTGAGTGTTATCTGACCCTTCTTTTTCCCAGGTTGATGAGTTGACCAAAAAGTTTGTCAAGTCTGCTGAGGAGATGTGTAAGGCAAAGGAGAAGGAGATTACTGGAGGCTGAGATGCGGTGTCCCATCTGCACTCTGAATTTATTTTGCAGGAGTACACGGCTTTTAAAAATCTCCATCTTTGTGACTACCCCTTGATATCAGAATACTTGGTGCTTGATTCCATGATAAAGTGAGCTTATGCCCTGTTTCTTTTATAGTTAATATACTTGAGGTCAGTGGAAATCGTCCATCACATTTGCAGCTAGATGGCAGTTTCAGTAAAAAATCATGAAAAACATTTTAGATGGGACAAATATTTTCATTTATATTTTTAAGAGCTTTGGAAAATTTTCTGGAGCCTGGAGGCATTGCCAATGATTTAAAAAGGACATGAACCTCAAATGTTGTAACCCATCTGGGGCATCTGACCATCTAGATTTGGCATATTAGGCGGTGCTTATAGCATTCTTTTTCATAGTAGTTGGACTTAACATGCAGTAAATTTGGCTACATAACTAAGCCACCAAGAAAATCTAGGACTACAACCTTTTGAGCCATAACTTTGTCACAACTTTGATGTAATAAAGGATGTGCCCATTGATTCAATTCATGCTTCATGCTTGCAAACATTTGCCTTGAACAGTTAAACCATTTCAAGATATGATTTGCTATTTGGTTCCAGCGCATACTTATGACCTCAACTGCATTCAAATTGCGTCGGTCCCAATCTTGTTGAGTATTTGTTGGAGCAGCTGTGGTTTTTTGTTTTTTGGTTGTTGTTGATAATGTCAAGGAACAAAATTACAAAGCCTCTATCCAGGACAAAGTTTTCCTCCAATCAAGTTTGAAGAAATCTCCTTCAACTCACTCCATGAAGATTCATAAAGCCATCAACGTGTATTACTAAACAAGTCATATGACTCAATAAATAGGTCACATTGGCAAACTTTACATTGATAGTTTAATGAATTTTTCCATAGTGCGTTAGAAAAATTTTTCTACAAAGTCCAAACCCGTTTGGAGGCAACCTCTAACAAAACAAAACAAAAAGTGGGAGAGGGGTGGGAGTGGGGGGAGAACACACTTGAAATGGGCTTTGAAGAGAATGATTTTGAATATTTTGAAGGTCATTTTTTCAAAATCATTCTCTTAAAACCCATTTCTTCCACTTGGGTTTCTATATTTCTTTCATTTATTTTGAAATGAATGAATTAAATTTTACCACGTTATTAACAATTTAAATAGATATCAAATCGATAAGAGTCAATTTGATGATGTGATAAAATCCAATCATTTCATTTCAAAATAAATAGATATGATTTTAAGAATTCCATAATGAAGTTACTTTAAAATTCTTGAGGATCTTAATCCATTTGAAGCTTGATGGCAAATGAAATAAGGTTTGGCCAGCCTTATGGACATATCAAATCAAGGAAACTACAAACGTGTCTCCATTAAGGTTACAAATCTAACACTTTTTTTTTCTTCTTCTTTCTGCTTGTTGATTGAAGGGTTGGGTTGGCACGGGTTATAAATATTTTTCTTAACTTGGATTGTACCCAGTTCGTGTAAGCAACATTTTTAATCTAAGTACCCAATCCAACCCATGGTATTAATAGTTTTAAAAAATATGGATTTTTTAAATGTGTTAATTTGATTTATTATTGTATTATGATACTTAGTTTTCATTAAATTGAAATACAATGTCTAATTGTTAAATTATAATAATATTTTTGAAATATTAGGTTTACAAAGTTGATACTAATCCTTTTTTATTATTTGGCCTAACAAAAGAGTCTCAACCTGTTAGCCAAAATTAACACAACTCACCCAATGTATTTGTTCTAGAGTTACTATGAGTTGGTATGGATTGGAAATTTCCCAATTTGAAGAGTTTGGGGTGGATTAAGAAAAATCATAATCCCATTGTAATCGAAGTCACGCATGCCCCTAGTCTCTAGGGTTAAATTTTCCCTTTTTGGGTAAGTAAAAAAATTTAAAGCATAGCTCCGTTTATTTCAATGTAAAAATTTTTTAGCTAAAGAGATGGGTAAGTAATTATTATGAGTATATTTTGTTATGTTTTTTTTACTAATTGTTACGATTTTTTCTAAATTTATTGGTTCAAAATGTTCATCTTCATTATGTTTATAAATAATAAGTATAATGTTTATTCTCACCAACTTCATTTTTTTTTTATGAACATTCTCACCAACTTCATAAAGAATATGTCTTCTAAAGAATAATAATATATGTAATTACAAATTACACACCATTAAGTTTGCCCAATTTTCAATTCAGCTGTAAATTAAAAAAATTATATATTCATTTAGTGCATTTGAAAACTAAACTTGAACATTCAGATGCATAACATACAATACTTGAAACGTCCAAAATGGCACTTAGTTTTTTTTTTTTTTTTTTTTTTTTTTGGGGTGTGCGGCCTTTAAAAGATTGGAGGTGATTCTAGAAATTTTGAGACATATTGTGTTAGAAATTTTAGAAGGTATTTTCATCATTTCAATGGTTTTAGAGGCAATTTTTTTTTTGGGGTCATTTTGGTTGTTTAAAGGGGAACGTTTTCAAGATAAGGAAAATGACATTTTCCATAAAATGTTTTATGCCACAACAAACAATCCCAAACATGAGAAAAATGAACTAATTTAGAAGATGAAATGAGATAAATATTTTCCGAAATATGTTTTATGCTGAAAAAGATATGACCTATAAAGAAGATTGAAAAAAATGAGGAAAACAACCTTGGCGAGTCTAGTTAGAGCAATACGAGGAAGTTAGGGAATATTTTTAGATGTCCTAGAGTTAGTATTCTCTCCTCTCACATTTATGGTTGATACTACTAATTAAATCCACCATGAATGTGTGAGAGAGTATCTCGTCACCGTGTTTTAAAAGTACCTAATAATTACTCAAAAGTTAGACTCATACTCAATTTACACTCAGGCTTAGGTTTGAGATTTGTCAAAAATTTCAAGTCCTCGCTGAAGAGCTGGCTCAAAATGTAACAAATTTTCACTTGAGAAAGGTGATCTAATTTACAACTACTGGGTACCAAAACCTTTACAATTTAAAAACAGGATTTAACATACTTCAAGATGAAGTATTCCTCCAAACATCTATATATACTTCAAACTATGTTTCCTTCCGCTTACCAAAAATAACCTCTTTGGTCACAAGCTTTATACCCCTCACCCAAAGTTCAGCTGTTTCATACCCACCCTCGCACACAAAATGCACCTCCTTCTTGTTGGTAGTCACCACCCTAAAAATACCAGGTTCCTCAGCATCACCCTTACTCTTCCTATTCTTCCTAAAGGCATGACTAGGCCCGACCTCAGCATCCTGACAAATCACATTTCTCTGGCTTGACTTCCCCCATTGCAACACCCCTGCAGACCCCACCATTCTCATCTCCTTTTCATGTGGACTTCCTTTGCCTCCCTTAGTGTGCTTTTGTACAAGGGCACCGCCCAATACTAACTTGCGTGCAAGCTCATCTAGTAACACATGCTCTGCATCATTTTTCCTGCCAACAATTTTCCTTGCAAGTGAGAGGGCAGTTTCACCTCTAGCATTCTTAATATCGCACATGGCCCCATGTGAGATCAAGAGCTCACACATTGAGCCATGGCCTTCCTTGGCAGCTAACATGAGTGGAGTATAGCCATCCCCATCAGGGACATTTACATCATAGCCTCTACTGGTAAGCAATCTAGCCACATCCAAGTCACCACGTCGAGCAGCACAATGTAAAGCATAGAACCCTCCTGCATTGCGATTGCCCTTTTCTAGGGCAAATTCTAGCATTACCTTCTCAAACAAGTCACGGTTCTGATTTAACTCAGATAAGGTGATTGCAGTTTCGCCAGATTTGTTGTGCAGCTTTACATCAGCCCCTGCATAGACCAGCAACCTGAATGCTTCAACATGACCCTTCAAAGCAGTAATCATGACTGCTGACAAACCATTTTCGTCCTGATAATCAAGATTAAATCTTCCCCAACTGATCAGAATTTCCAAAGCCTGAACATCACCAGCTTGGGCTGCAAATATTAGTGGACAGAAAACAGACATACTGCTGGATCTTGGTATCTTTCGAGTTTTGATTACATCTAATACTGCTTGTTGAAAACCAAGGGACCACCGGTTTGATCCAGCAATTAAACTTGCAGACTGACCAACAACATTGACCAAGCCAAAGTCAGCACCAGCCTTGGCCAACACTCTGAGACACTCTTGATGCTTATATTTTGCACAGATCATCAAGGCCGTGTCACCACAATCTGTTTTTGAGTTTAGATCACAACCAGAGTCAATTAGGCATTGAAGAATGGTTGATAATCCAAGACGAGCAGCCATGTGTATAGGGCGAAACTCAATTTTCTTGGTTGTCTTAACAAGGCATTCTACATTGGCACCACAACTTAAGAGCACCTTAACAGCTCCTTCATTGCCACAAAGGATAGCGTGGTGAAGAAGTGTTCTTCCATAATGAGGAAAATCAGAAGAGTTTTGTTGTAGGAGCATGCGCAGAATTGCACCACTCACTTCAAAATACTCCACTGCACACCAGGTGATGGCATAAGGCTCTGCCAACCCTGCACCTACTCGAAATTCTTCCCCTGTAGCCATGTCCCAAGTCCATGCACCCAACTTCACTTTGGTGTCCGTCCTAGCTCCAGCCTGTTTTTTTCCATTTTGGGAGACAGATCAAGGTGAGGAGAGGAAAACAGTATTAAAAGAAAAAACAGTATTGAGTCTGTCACTATCTTATCCAATACAGAATCTGCAGTACAGATCCTATGAATATAGCCAAATTCTCATGCAGCTCTAGAAATGTGAAGCATTGGCTTGTCATTCGCAGGTACATGTCCAGCTGTAATGGCTACTTCATCAACATCACAGAGGGACCTACACCTTTGATGGTTCTAACAGATTTATGAATTTGAGACAAATGACAAAAATTTTCATCATATTCTCTTCTCCCACCCCAAGCATTACAGACATTCGCACTGGCTTGCCATCCAGCTGTAATATTTACTATACCAACATCACAGAGGGACCTACCCATTTAATGAGCCAAACAGACTACAGACTTACAAGTAAGAGACTAATCATGATAGTTTTCGTCATCTTTTGGCCCCAGCTTCCCCCACCCCAACCCAAAAAACCCATTCAGGGTCATATGCAAATGCTTACACTACTATTTTGTTTGATATTAAAGGTCAGTTTCACTTGATTGGGACACTTATGAGGTGTAAGCACAGTAAGAGTAAGGAATTAACTGCAAAAGAAGAGAGCCCACAAAACCCTGTTCCTGTTTGTTCTAATAATTAATAGCGACCCTTACAAAACTCACCTGGAGCAGCAAACGGACGATGGGGGCCTGCCTACTAACCACAGCAGCAGCAAGTGCAGTAGAGTCAACATTCATGTGAACAGAAGGCTTAGATGACCGAAGCAGGACCCGGTCAGCTGCACTGGCATCCACACCACACTGCCATTAAGCAAGGACAATCATGTCAACGAGATAAATCAAACAACTTCCAATTAAACATAGAGGAGATTCAATAATATAATTGACCACGTGAAAGGACTCTTGTCACACATTGCAATAAAATGAGAGAAATGTATTCCCACGCAACATTAAAAAGAAAAGGACATCTTTGTAATGAGAGGCTCTCAATTTTATTAGCCTACCAACCACCTCTCCCAAACCCCGCAAAAGTGAGAGTATTGTATACTAGGTATGACATTTTTTACAAGGGTTGAAAAGTTTGTCAGTGACACATCTAAATTTCAAGAAGCCAAACTTACCAAGAAAGCTAAAAACACATTGGTGTGTTACAACTGCCAAGTAAGCCCCATATTATACACAGGTGAACTGTGTAGAGGGAGAGTAACAGTATATATATTTAATAACTAACATATATGTGTGTGTGAGGCACAGTTAATATAAAGTGACACCTTTGATAAGATGGCCACTCCGTAAGTATAAATGCTTGTGAGGTGTGGGGTGTAAGGGTCAAGGTTCAAGTCTCCGGGTTTAAGTCTCCAACACATATACACTTAAATTAGGCTAGAGTAGAATTTCTAACTTATATCTAAAAAAAAATAACAAAAATATAAAAATATAAAGTGACATTAAAAGCACCATATAATGCTCATTTCTGTTTCTCTACAATGGTCTACAGTAATATCTAAAAAGTTGGCAATTAACAGCCCAATATGAATACAAAGTTTTACCTTCATGAGAGTGTCTACTACATCCACAAACCCACTGCAGCATGCTGTGACAAGAGCATGCACAGCAATATGGGGCCGGATCAGATCAGAGCCCATAAGCAGCTCCACAAGCCTTGCATGACCATGACAGCTGGCCTCCAGCAGAGCCTCTTCACAAGCTGGCTGTGATGCCCCAGCCTTAAGTAAGATATCAAGAATCTCAAGGTAGCCCTCCCTCACTGCTGCCGTTGTCGCGAAGCCCCTGAAGAGTTTCTGATTCACATCAGCTCCAATGCTCTGTCATTTAGAAGTGCCAATCGTTAGTACATTATAAAGCCATTGACAAGACTCCACAAGAAGACAATACACTCATTTTTCTATTTTTATTTTCTCAAAATCTCTAAGAATGTTAAGCATTTTGGGTTCTTCATTATTACAGAAAGTAATGCCACAAGTAGACAAAATGGGGAACAAATCTGAAGTGGTGAGCTAAGTATGAATCTTTCATTAGGCAGTACATAAAGCCTTTAATAAGAAAAGGGGATGTATCATATGTGTACCTTTATGTACTTATCCTGCTCTGGCCAAAGGTCAGAAACAACTAAATATGGGCACTAAGGACTGATTAATACTGATCAAACCAAAAAGGTTAGATCTAATTATCTCTCCTTTCATCTCTCTCTTGGATACTCTTTTCTTTTTTTTCTTTTTTTCAGTCACGGAGGGAAGGGAGGTGGGTGTAATTGGATCTGAGAATACATACCTACCTTTTTATGATAGGCCAGTTGATGCCTTTTTATTGTTTTATGATCAACTCTAGTTATGAAATACAGTAGCACAGTAGAGGATAAACAATAGGAAAGACTGGGCCACAACGTTGAATATTTACTCTACCTCGAATTACACACATTTACTATATAAAACTAAAAGAAAAGCAGAACATCCAATATTAAATAAATAATTGCACAAGCAATAGAGAAATATCAACACTCACAATAACAGCCCTACTGTATATGTTTTGTAACAAGATGCAACACATGACAAGGAAGTAAGGACCATGAGATCATCAAATTTTTTTGTGCTTACGCATGAATAGAAGTTTTAACAGTAATTTGTACAAAGTTTTGTGGACGATAGTTGACAGACTACCATAGCAACCCAAGCAAAAGATCACTATGCTGTCAAAATAATTGAACTCTTCCAATTGCCACTTCCAATGTTTTCAATTGAGACATATAGAGATCAAATTCCCCCTCCCCTAATTATCAAGTTATCCCAAAAAAAAAAAAAAACTATTCCATTTACACATGTTAAAGAAAAATAGAAATTTTCATTTCCCATAAGTAAAAAAGAAAAGAAAAACCGTAGATGAATAGATCTAATAAAAACCCAACTGCCAGTCAATGCTTAACAGAACATGAATACCAACAGTTCGGGTTTCTATAATCTACAACAGTTAAAAATACAAAACAATTAAGGATCAAAATCATCAACAAACTTCAGTAAATACAGACCATTAAGAAAAACATTCTAGAATATTGGCATTATATGTGTAACAGCTAATGACAGAAGTCCATGACTCCGCTCTGATGGTTGAGAAAAATTGTTTTATTGCTTCTGTATTTTCGACCTAACCAATAGAAAAAGCTACATTAAAGTACTGACCACGTAATCACAATGCTTCACCAACACATTTAATTACATGAGCAGCTAAATTGATCACACAAACAGAGTCTTAAAGTTCACGTAAATAATCAGAGTGACAGGCCCCACGGTCCCACACAAACTAAAGATAAAAGAACAAATTAACATCCCACAATATTTTAAAATATAAAGCGCTCAACTAGCACCTTCGAAAACGTTAGAGTTCAAATCCCGCACCATTGTGATTATCATATTATAAATTTTTTTTAAAAAAAAAATCAAGAATTGGATTCGAACCCAGCCCATGTTTACATTAATGAGCGATAATGAGGCATTTTATGTTGGGGACCAGCATTAAAGACTATGAATCCTAAAAGAGTAGAGACAGACATAAACAACTTTAATGCCCAAATCTTAGTGTAGTGATTCAAATTTCAAACCTTAGCTTTCCCAAAGCATTGCTTTAAGATTTAAAGCTTAATTAAAACGAATCTTAATACTATACCTAAATCTTCACACTAATTAAGGAGCAGATATAAGAAAAAGTCAAGTATGCTCAAATTTTTCAAAAAAATAAAATAAAACAGTGATAGAAGCTTTAAATTTCACGTATAATATGCTTGAAAACCAGTAAAAATGAAAACTTTGAATCACACGTAAAATTAAAAACACTTGGACTGTTCTCAAATAAGCATTAAAAAACTTTGGAATCAGTGAGAACCAGCAATGAGAATACAAAAAACCATAAATCTCAATCTGAATCACCAAAATGCAAGGAGAAACACTGTCTAACATTTTCAAAAACAAAACAGAACACTTTACAAAAGAGAACATTTTCAAAATTAAAAACAGAAACGGATCTCAAATTCGATCACTAAAACAAAACACTTTCAATATTTTTCAAAACACAGAAAACAGTTTCACTCAGTGAGAATCAACAATGCGAATGAAACAGTTTTTAAAATAAAATTAAAAAAAAACGAAAAACTCAAGCTTGAGTGAGAGTGAGTTACCAGTAGCTTCTTCACGAGGGAGACGTTGCCGGAGTGTACGGCGAGGAACAAAGCGGTGACGTCAGTCTTGAACTCGTTGTACTCGACTCGGACCTGACTCGCCGATTCGTCGCAAGGTATCACCTCGGCCTTCCTGCTCTTCAGGGACACGGCGCCGACGAAGTTGACGTCGACATACGGATCGGCGATGAGCTCCAACGCCGACTTCAGATCGCCGGAGAGCGAAGCTTCTAGAAGGCGTTGCGAGACTTCGGCCTCGTAGTCCACCGGAAAAACCTGTTTCCCGGAGAACACAGTCATTGTATGGCGTTTTGCACACGTGGCGGAGGTCGAGGTCAGGTAGTACGAAACTGTGGCTGCAACTTCGGGCGAAAGACTCGCATGCGGGTCTGTGAGAGAGAAATGGAAATGCGAAGCTCGAGAGAGAATGAGAGAGAAAAACTTGAAAGAAGTGAGCGCCAGAGACAAGAGAGAGTGGGGTGCGAATTTATTGGGATGGTTTTACTGTGATTTACTAATATTTTAACTACGGTTAAATAAAATACTATAAATAAAAGGTGGTTAAAAATGATGGGTCAGTATCGATGGGTCAATATAAAAAAAAGGCTAATAAATCTTGGCTCGCCTTCTGTCTTGGATGAAAATGAAATTTCGTATAATTTGAAATATCAGCTGTTATAACTTAAAAGTATTAGAGCGTTTGAATTTTCACGGCCAAAAAAAAAAAAAAAACGTTTGAATTTTCAAATATTGGAAACCATAATGAGACTTTATCCATTTGATTGGATTTGGGTAGATTGGATTTGTTCAACTATTATCCAAAATGTTATGTTTTACTTACAGCAAGATCATTAACAAATCATACATTTAAATCGTGATTATTTGTCAACAATCATGTGGTTCAATTAGCATATTTTTTAAGATATTATGGCTTTAAACACTGCATTCTTCTACTATTGAATTGCAAAAAAGAAAAAAAAACCATGTTTCTTGAAAAATAAGCATAGAAAAAAGAAAAGTAATAATAAATACTATGGTTTAAATTCACAAACCAAAAGTTTAAGTTGATAAGAAAAAAAAAACTAAAGGGGCCAAAGTATGAAATTGAATTTAAAACCACACTAAAACTGAAATTAACCTAAAATGTAAAGAGAGAAAATTCAAATTAAAAATAAAATTATATCATTTATACTATTATTTAAGGGGCTTTCTCAATTTGGACCGGATTTTTTTTAAAAAAATACTCCTACATTCCTATGTTTAAGTAGAGACAAAACTAAAAGATAATCTCGTATAAATGCAACCATAACTTCCACTAAAACATTGCCTAAAAAATCGGGTCACTCTCCTATTGATTTTCAAATTTATTTATCAACTTATAAATTAAATTCTCAAAATAAAAATTTTATATATATACAACCCTACATTCCTATGTTTAAGTAGAGACAAAATTAAAAGACAATCCAGTATAAATACAACCCTAATTTTTACTAAAACATTACTTAAAAAATAGGGTCACTCTTTTATTGATTTTCAAATTTATTTATTAACTTATAAATTAAATTTTCAAAATAAAAATTATATATATAATAAAAAACATAGATTTTTTTTTTGTGCTACTATCACTAAAAACAAAGAAAGCCTCATTGCACGCACGAAGCGTGTGTGATAAGGCTAGTTTAAACATAAAGTGCATTCAATTGTGCTATGATTTATTATATTCTCTATTTAATTCAATTAATTGTGCTATGATCTATTGATATCTTCATGTATATGTGTGGATTTCAAATAATTTAACTGGTAAAATATATTATTGTTGAATAAGAAATCAATTGTTGGCTATGATTAGCTCGATAGAGTTGACTTATTGATCACTTGCTCTTGTTGTTCTTCTTACAGATACTAGTGGGATAAGGTTGAGGTCAATGGTGGTCTTGTGGCCATTGATGGTTGCAATGGGGTAGACGGAGTTGTGCTTCTTGGTGGATTATTCCCCCAAAGACAACTTTATTGGCTAGCTAGGATAGTGCATGTAATTTGTAAAAATAGAGAGAGAGAGAGAGAGAGAGAGTTCAACCTAATGGCTTACATCTATAGCAAAAGACTCTTAAAAGTTACATGTTTGCTTTTCTAAATTGTATGTCACCAAGAACCCAATGAAAAAAATATACTAGGTTTGATATGATAACTTTAAAACCATGATAGCCTATGGTATTTTGTAAAACCTTGCGGTATACATTTATGACAATATCTTAATATATTATGAGCTACACATTTATGGTAATATGCTAATATATTGTTTTTATTTCACTCAAACTTAAGGTTGAGGGGTTGCAAAACTTGAGTTTGGAAAGAATGTCTTCAATGGTTGTTGAAAGAATCAAGCCCCACAAAGAAACATGTAAAATATCACCGTCAAAGCAAGAGAAGTCTATGAAATGCATGATGCGGGAGTGGAAGTAAGAGAAGTCTATAACTGCATCTCCAAAACATGTATTGTGTGGAGTAGAGAACTATAAAAGTCAAATTATAGGTCAAGTGTATTGCCAAAATGAAAACTGGCGCTAACTTTGAAGTGCGCATGAGACATATGGATGATGTCCTCGAGTAAGAAATAGAGTACGCAACCACAAGAAAGCACACGATTAGGACTGAAACGGTTTGTGAAGGTGTATGTAATGCTCAAAGGGTGATAGGACGTGAATGTAGATCTAAGGAAAGGAGTCTAGGTTAATTAACATGGAATCTAAGTCACCAATATTTTGACTTAGATACCATGTTAAAATAGGAAGAAGAAATAAATGATACACTGAGAGAGTATGATAATTAACGATTCGACCCAATAATTTATGTCCATAATATAAATCCCAAAATGGCTAGATTTTTATTATTATTGAATTCTATGTTACAAAGAACCTGTATTAAAATGAATACATTAATTCTGTTATCTCCAAATATCACTATTGAACATTAATATTGAATTGTACATTACAAAGAACCCGTATTAATACGAATACATTTTATTATCTCCAAATGTCGCAATTATCAGCATACCAAACAAGTCTAATTACCAAGGATCTAAAACTCATTCCCCTTCAAGGAAGTTTTATATCTAAGTAATCCTTTCTTATCTATACAAAATTAATCTACTGAAACCGACACCGAATATTCTTAGACATTTACCCTTGATTTCAAAGGACACATTTGAGTACTTCCCATATAAAATTCCAAAGTTGTCTTATTTTTGCAGATAAATTATTATCTTCTTTCGTTCACAAAAAATTATTATCTTCTTTGTTTGATTAGGAAAGAAAATAGAAAACAACAAACATACTATGCAGACATTCTACATTGTGATAAGCATATTATCTTCAGAGGCCAGAGTGTGAGATTTTTTCGAGAATTGCAATAATGCTTTTACCTATATAATCGAACATGAGACATTATTTACTCAATCAACCCCCTACGTACATTGTATATGCATTGCTCACCATAGTAAAACACTGTCATTGATCAATGTTTTACACTGTCATGGGGGTTCTGTTTCCTTTTTCACTTTTACTTCATATACTTACCCTTAAAGGGAAAAGAAGAAAAACAATCTGCGTAAAGAAAAAGTTAAGACTCCGAGCCTTCTAATCATTTATCCAAAAAATAAAAGAAAAAAGAGAGTTAGTCCGAGCGACCAAGTCCTGGATACTCCGTAGTCAATACGAGTACTAGAGAAGCAACAATTTCTGCCTACTTCAGTCAATCTTTTTTGACCAAAATTTCTACTCTGTCAACTTATGCTTTCGCTGCGGGACTGGATCCTCGGTCTAATGCATAAAATTATTCCGCTCCATATGACAGTATTAGTATAGCCACGTTCTTTTTAGTTTTCACAGCCTGTTTCTATTGAGAAAGTACATCGTAAT
Source organism: Castanea mollissima (assembly GCA_014183005.1). Taxonomy (NCBI): domain Eukaryota; kingdom Viridiplantae; phylum Streptophyta; class Magnoliopsida; order Fagales; family Fagaceae; genus Castanea; species Castanea mollissima. The sequence goes on from JACAVU010000001.1 coordinate 28,489,582, forward strand.
TGGTTTAATATTATTTTTAGCGTGGCTTTTGGCTAAATATTGTGCAAATTGGAGTTTATTTGTGATATGGGTAAAGTTCAAAGTTATTTAGGAAAATAAGAAGAGATGTAAATTTTGGTAGTGGTATTGCCAAAATTGTAAGAAAAAGTAATAGAGAGGAGAGAGAAATTATGTGACAAAAGGGTGAGAGAGAAAAAGTGATTTCGGCAATGGTAATGCTAAAATATTGGCCCAATTTTACCAACTAACCTGATCGAAACAAGGAGAGAGAAATTCTGAATTGCCAAAATTCAACTTTTTTTTTTTTTTCTCTTCCCTCTCCTCCTACATTGGCACTTTAATTACCACAATTCAACTTTTTTTCCCTCCTTTCTCTCTTCTATTTCAGCAATGAGAGTGTTATGATTTTTTTTCTCTCTCTCTCCTCTCTCCTCTTATTTCGGCAATGACATTGCCACAATTAAATTTTTTTCTCTCTCCTTGTTTTGGGTAGTTTAGTTGGGTAGCACAAAAATTGGGCAAATATTTTGGCAATACCATTGTCGAAACCACTTTTTCTCTCCACGTTCCCATCACATTATCTCTCTCTCCTCCCTTTTACTTTTTCTCACAATTTTGGCAATACTATTACTAAAATTTATGTCTCTTCTCATTTCTCTAAATTACTTTGAACAATACCCATATCACAAATAAACTCCAATTTTCACAATATTTAGCCTAAAGACTATTTTTATATTAATCCATTTTCATACAAAACTATAAGCAATAAAGTAATTAAGCAAAAAGTTAACAGATGTCCTAACTCCTAAGGTATTAGTTTATGAGATATTTTTAGAAAACTTTTATGGGAAAAGAAAAAAAACAATTAATTGTTTTGATGGGCCTTTATATTTTTTTTATAAAAACTGTGTCAAAATTTTCTTTAAATGATTTATTAACAATTGTCTTAAGGGCACCCGTTAACATAAATCATAAAATAATGCAACTTACTCAACTTTTACATCGTTTTTTTGCTATAATTAAATGAAAAAATTTAATTACGAAATTAGTTGTAGCATAAAACTACAACCTTACTCAATAAAATAATAATTATTATTATTATATATCATCTATAAGCTTATATTTTATGCATAATTATAAATTACAAAAATTTGTAATTTAAATAATTTATTGATGACATAATTATTGACCTTTAATTTTCTAAAAAATTTGCAAATGTAAAGAATATAAAAAGTAGATATAATCTAACGAAAGATTTGTTAAAATTCACGTCTAGTAAAAAGATATTGAGTAAAGTTGTAACATCCAATTTTGTAACTAAATTTTATCTATAATTAAATTGACAAGTTTTTACTTATTTTTATTTAGTGTACACTACTAGCACAACTTTTTGCTTACCATTAATAGTATGCTATCGACAATTGTGAAATTTGTTGTGTTTATAAAATTATTATAAGCAATAACATACATACACCAATATTTAAAATAGTTGTAATAAAAAAAAAAAACAAAAAATTGTATCAACATAGAGTTTATTCTAGTTCGTAGTTAAAGAGTCTGTTTGGATAGAACTTATTGCTGAAAACTGAAAACACTGTAACAAAATAATTTTTAAATGTGTGAATAGTATTGTGGGACCCATTTTTAGTTTTTTTTTTTTCCTGAAAAAGTGCTTGTGGGTCCCATGAACAGTGTGTGAATAGTGCATGAATAGTACCCTGGTCTCCCGCACAGTAACTCCATGTGCAAGAACAGTATTCGTTACTGTTCACGTGCTGGAGAAAAGAAAAAAAAAAACTGAAAATGCAGCAGTAAAACATGGATCCAAACACATTCAAAGATTATAACTCTTACTTAAAAAAATTAATATGATTACATATTTTAAAAGTATTACCATTTAGATTGTATATTTTTTATATTCTTGACATGTATATCAAATTTTATACCAATAAAATATTATTTATTATCTATCTATAAACTTATTTTTTATATATATAGTTTTAGATTAAAAAGTTTAAAATTTAAATATTTGATTGATAATATAATTATTAATTTTTGATTTTTTTTAAAATATAGATATTGAATAGAGCGATGAGCCTATAAGCCCATTTAATAATGTTATTTTAATATTTTTATTTAAGTATTGTAAATATATGCATTAAGTTATTTAAATAACAAAAACTATTGAAGAAACTTTGAACAACACAACCCTTTATTAGCCTAATGTTGTCCTTTTTTGTATTGGCCCAAATTTTTCACGTGCGAGTCACAATTTTTTTTTTTTTGGGGAGAATGCGAATCAGAAATTAGCACTGCGACAAGTGAAATGATCGTAAATATAAATGTGGCCGGGTCAAAGTCTTGTGAGATGATCAGCTTTAGTTAACTTATCGTGTAGAAGTGGATTTCCTCCTTTTCCCTATTAACAAATGGCAATGTAGGACTGTAATGACTCGTGTCACCTATTTATGACTCTATATGCTAGGGACCCTTTTGAAGAAGAGGAAGAATATCTGGCCAATCACCATTAATTTATGTATCCATCCTACAGATACAGATACAGATACAGATACAGATTGGGACCCATATATATTCAGCGGAAAAATATTTGATACACCGTACATCGATCCGCTCTGGTTTCGTGTCTCAGAGAGGATGCTGCTGAGGCCAGAGACAGAGATAAATGGTACGTACATTATTGAACATCCCGGCCGGTTCAGCTGGATGCACCGAATTTACTCATCATCTAGGATCTCACAAGATCTTCCAGACACAGGACTACTTATACATTTATGATTTATCCCATTCCAACCAATATGCATGGTTTAGAGAGACAAAGATTGGGCCTAGTATTATCACAATCAACATGTCACTCTCTTAAACGGTTCAGTATACCAAAAACACTGTCACATTATACTCAAGCCAGTTGCACTCGCCTCAAGTTCTCAATTGTGATATAGTGATATATGTTATTATCTCGGATTTAGTACACAAAATTTTTGTAACATTGAACTCAAGCCAAGTTTTTCCTACAAGTTCACAACCGCAATGGCTAGCGGTGGGATTGTATAAAAATAAAATCAGGTCCCACGATGATAAATAATTTGGGATGAGAGGAATGCATTTTCCAATAAGGGACCACAGTCCATACTCACGCACGTGGATGATAATGCTAGTGTAGACTGTAGACTGTGTATTGTTACATGTGACTCTGTTTAGAAACTCTTTTTTTTTTTTGTTAATAGTTAATATAATTTGATATAAATAGAATTTATACTATACATATATATAGGCTGAATTGGACGAGATAACGCTTGCATGGAGTCAACTTAGCACAAGAAAGCATGGACATTGATACAAATATAAACTATGAACACAAATACAACACATTAACATGAACAGTTTCTTAAAAATTATAATAGAAAATAGCAGGCACTATAAAAAGAGGACAACCTAAATAAAGTATGACTACTTCCTAAGTTTACATGAAGTATGGAAGGCATGAAGCACAGCATATATAGCGTGACTACTTCCTAAGTTTACATAAGGTCAATAAGAAGTATGAAAGGCATGAAACACAGCAGACACGTTATGTTTATTGTTTTATTGGAGACAGCAACACTGACGTGCCTGTCGATACTGGGAGGAGACATGTACAAATGTTGTTTATCAGACCTCCAACCCTTTTAATTATTTCTGTCTCAATAATATAGTTTAATAATTTTGAGTATGATATAATATTTGCTTTTAGATGCTTCTACTAATGAATCCAACTACTATATCCTAGAAATTGATGACAGTTACAAAACCTGGCAGTTAAGTTAAATTATAATAAAAAATGGAGATGATAACTTAACGCACATCTCTTTTTATAAACTCAGCAAAACCAAGCTCTCGCGTGGGTGGCGTGGCATGCATGCCTGGTATTGCCATGGACTATGTCAGTGGTGAGCCTGGTGACACAAAAAAATACTGAATAGTTTTTATTTTAGTAACTTTTTCAGTGAGACTACATGCCTTTAGATATGCTTGTGCTTAAATACTTAATTGTTGAAGTTTGAACACAAATAAGTTTAATAGAGTTTAAATAAGTAGGGTCTCTTTAACGTGTGTCCTAGGATATTAATCATACATTTTAGAAATTTTTATATAAAAAAAAAACTATCAAGAAAATCAGTTATATTTTCATTTTCTCATAAAAAATTGTATAAAATATATATGTTCATATAAGTAAATATATAGTACTATAAAGTGGCAATTGGGAGACTTGGCCGGAGTAAGTGAGTACATCGTACTAGCAGTAAAAATTGGGCTTTTTTTAGGAGTCAAATAGCATAATTTTAAAGAAAAAAAAGGTAAGAAATGTGCAGCACTTTTTTAGAATTTAAGTTTGTTAAACTTGAGTTTCAAGCTAGCATTATGTCTGATTATATTGCTAAAGCAAATAACGCTTGGAACTCAATTTTGATAAACTCGAATTCCACTTAAAACTCGAATTTGACAAACTCAAATTTCAAAAAAGTCCTATATAACTAAATAAGTTTGGTCAAATATGTTTTCCCTCCATGTTTTTTTATTTAAAATTATGCTATTTGACCCCATTATTCTAAAAATGTCTAAAAATGAATTTCAATATCAGTTTTTTTGTTTGCATTTGAATTTTTCAGAGTTGTGTTTAATTCCCTAAGTTCCAGCAGTATATATTGGATCAAGATTTGAGTGCATTGGTGGAGTGAGTGCAAAAATTGTCTGATCCTGGTAATGAGGTAGAATCTTTATTATCAATTTCCAAAAACGTGAAGCTCTTTCTCATTTTCAGTCTTTCATGGACATGGTTGTCGGTTGACAATGACTTAGGGGAGGTATGACTCTGCACGTGATGCAAAGGAGGAGTTTCCACTGTCTTTCGTACGTGCCTTTTGTTCATAATTAATAATTTAAATTGATGATGTACACAGTGCACGAGGGGAATCAACATTTGCATTGCACACCCATTCATGTGATCCTCTTTAATGCCATTCGAACTTCGTTTACTAGTACTAGTCAACCACACAGACACACCAGAGAGAGAGAGAGAGAGAGAGAGATATAGAGGCAGAGGGCTAACTTGAGTTGACTACTACTAGTATATGGTAGAAGCAATTCCAAAGTTTCTTCGAAGGTACGGACTGGTACTTAATTATTTCTTAATTAATTCATTCATAGCATTGCATATATATATATGGCGTGACACTTCTTGCTAAATCATGAAGCAATCTATTGATGAAGATCAAACTATACAAATTGGGTGTCTTAAGAGTTGGCATTTTGTGATTTGTATACCTAGCTAGCTAGGGTACTTCAAATGGGATGTTGATTTTTTATTTTTTACTATTCCTTTTACTAGCTAATAAAAATTGTTTTTTGTTTTATAAATTTTTTATCTGGGTGTGGTTGTTTTGTGCGTGTCAATGAAAATTATGCAAACAACTTCAATTTTAGGCTTTTAGCTTTAAGAAGAAATGACTTCGTTTTAACTTTTCCTTTCTTTTGGATGAATGAGTTTTTAAGTTGATCAGAAGGTGGAGATGAGTCTTGTCATGAATTTTGATTTTCAATCGATACTAAATTTGCGTAGTTAAACTTAAAAGTGACCCCTTTTTATGTTGGTGACCTTTAATTTGTTTTTTAGAAGAAGTTAGGTGAGCCTCTAACTCAAAGGTAGATGCTTTCTAATTCTAATTTACCGAGGTTTATAAATAAATTAATAAAAACAGTGATATATATGATCAATTTTATTCATTAATTGATAAGCCAAAGGTCACAATAAAATTTTTACACTTTGATTTTTTTTTTTTTTTTTGAGATTTGTTTTACATATATTATACCGAAGGATTTTTTTTTTTTTTTGAAACAATTATACCGAAGGATTTGAAACATATATATGATATTTATTTTAAGAGATATATATATATCATTGGACAACACACCAATGATTTTTTTTTTCTTTTGTGTAGATCAAATTCGATCTCAAATCCCTTTTTTGAAATAAGAAAACTTTATAAATTGAGTTAATAGAAATTAAAAATTCACTTATTTGAAAATTATCATGATATGAAACTCATATTTTTATTAGGATTTTACTAACGTGTGCCTTAAGGGCATACAATAATACTAGTTTTTTTTTTTTTTTTTTGGAGAAACATATACTAGTTTATTTTGTATAACTTATACTAGCTAGTTTTTTATTTGATTGAAAAAGTATAACTTACTAATTTATACTGCCTATAAAAGATGCTTTTTCTTCCCCTTAATTGAGAAATATGCATTAGTTCACTAGATAAATTTATTTTTCTTTGTATTTTTCTCTCAACTTCGGTTTTTAAAATGTTGATTAATAAGATAAGCTAGCACTAGGGATAGACTGGCTAGATTGCTAGAATATCCTAGCGATAGGATGACCAAAAGTTTATTATATTAGTTGATAATTAAGAGAACGACAAATGCCTGTGTCTCAACTTGTTCAATGATCACACTCAATCTTGTAAAACTAAAGGTATAAATATAAATAATGTTTTCATGCAATATTTGAAGTAAATAAACAGGATAATATACCATCTTCCCATTTTCTTTATTCTTTTTGTTTTTTTTTTTTTTGATATACCATTTTCTTTATTCTAAGGTGTACACAATTGGTGCAAGATATATTATTATTATCATTATTATTATTATTATTATTATTATGAACTATAAAATTCACTTTATTTATTACTTTATATTAATTTGGTGGAACAAACTGACATGATGCAATAACTCCGACAGTTAAAATGTGCATGGATGAAAATAATAACATCGTGGGTAGGTTATGACTCATTATTAGGGCCCCTTTATTAGTTTACGACCAGGAAAAAGAAAATCAAAATTTGAACTGTGATATAGAACTATTCAAGGCCCCAACGACTTGACCCATTGTCCTTCATGTTGGTTCCAATTGTATTCCAAAGTTGGGCAATGGAAGCCTTTATGATCATTACAAATCTTCCTTTTCTAACACTCTTGGCTCCTTCCCTCATAATTGACCTATTACAAGTTAGAACAATTGGAAGTTGGAAGTGCTTAAGCTAATCATATTCTCGGACATTCAATTCTCACCAAATCAAAACCAGTCATTATAATTTAAATGGAATTGGCGCCACCATGCACTTTTTTTCTTGGTAGATTCTGATTCTTATAATCAAAATTTAATAAATTTTCTTTGTCAACATGACCTTCTAAAAGCTTTTTGTACCTTTGCTGATCTCATTGGCTTAAATTAATCAGCAAGATTAAACTGTGATTAATATCATAAGGGCGCCACACAATTCAAATAGTCAAATATATGATGGGGGCCACTTGGTTCACCGGTTGCTCAGCTAATTAGCCATGCAAAGTGAAAGTTGTTTTGGACATAGATAGATTGATCTTTAAGACACCAACTAACACCAATATAAACAAGTTGCTTATGTTTCAAAGTTCTAAAACTTAAGCAAATATGATGATTTTGTCTTATTAGGGCTCAAATCTAATATGGGTGGAGAGGGGGACATCTTTAATTTTTTTTCCTTTTTTTATAAATTGGAAACCATACTTTTTTAAGCCATTGCCTCCCCTTTAAGTGAAAAAATAAAAAGACAATGATCAAAGTCATTCAACAGATTTCTTGCCCCACGGTTTTATCAGGAAATGATTGAGGGAGCCAAAATTCTTTATTGTTCAAATGATAATGATACCCAAAAACAAGCTCTTGTGGGCAACTTAATGTATGAAAAGGCAAATCGTATGCATGTCTTTCAAGTTTCAATCATGTACAATGGAAATGAAATGGCCTTTTACTTTAAAGTATATATTAAACATTTCTAAAAGCAGCTCTCTGAGCTCTAACGCTCTCCTATTTGACATTTTTTTTTTTTTTTTTTCATTTTTTTTTGGTTGAAAAGACATGTATTTTTATCTTATTGAATTACGTTTTTCCTCACTTCCTTGAATTTTAAATTGAAACTAATGCATTTGGCTAATTAATAATTTATTTTTCATTCTTTAATAAATAAAATAAAGTAAAAAGTTAATCAACCAATAATTTTTTTAGGAAACATATACTAATATATAAGGTGTTGTTTTTGAAAAGTTATAGATATATTTTGCAACAAAGATTTAAATATGTATTATTTTGATTATAAAAAAAAAATGTAGTATTTTGATTTTTAATAATCTCACTTTAGAGTGGACCAAGTCAGGCCTTTGGAAAAAAATGGTTGTGTTACTCATTTTCATGATCCTTTTAAGTTATATATAATCAATTAATTATATCTCTAGTTAAAAGTTTGACCCACATTGAAAAGTCGAAGATAATTTAGCGATTCATTTCAATGTTAAGGGAGGTCATATGTAAATAGATATATAAAGGTTCTTATTTTATTCTAAATTTACCAACCAACAAAAATAGTTCTTTTATTGCCTTTTGTATGAGAGTGCCCTTTCACGCAACAAACTAGCATCAATCTTTTTGTTGTCACAACCACAAACTATTATATGAGTTTTCGCTGTTAAACACGTGTGTTCCATAAAAGGCTTTAAAATTCCTCCATTTTTAAAGAGTTTGAAAACAAGTAATTTATGTAGAGTTAATGAAAAGATTTCGTAAAACTATAATTTAAGGGTGTAATAAATTAATATGCATGTGTTAGGGTCATATTTTTTTTTTTATATAATTGGTTAATTCTTTAATAAAATGTATTTTACTTGTATTTAAATAGATCTAAGTTCGGTTTAATCTTTAATGTATCAAGTAATATGTTGTTCAAACATATCAAGTGGTATCTGTAAGAGCACAATTGTACCTGGACCCAAAGACAACTGTGGGCCCAGGCCCAATGAGCCTTAAACAATGAAATTTGTAGAGTGTGGGTTTGAAATCTAGTTTAGAGGTGCTGGAAACTTGATAAACAGGCTAAGGTGTAAAAATACTGGCGAATAGTAATTGATTATTGCAAAGGAGCCTCCGAGGACAATTTCTGTATTATTTCCCTTTCTCCCTTGAAGATTACAATTCTTAATTCCTTTTCTGATAACTGACCGATCCCCCTTTCTTGGCATTCCCCCTCCTTAAATACTTTTTCTCTTGGTTCTTTATCCACGTATTACACAAATTTTCTCCCCCTCTGACACCACCTTCTTCAAGTGTTTTAAATAGTAGCTAGAAGGTTCAGTTCCACTGTTCAAGGGTCACTTCTCCATTAATGCGGCCAGGGAGGTAGGTGCAGGATCTTTAATGTGGAGGTGGCAGCCTTTTTCTAAGATATTTCTCTAACACCGATGCATCTAAAGGGTACAGGGATCCCCTTTTTAACCAACAGTCTTTCTGGAACTCTGCCTTGATCTTTATAGCGAATCTTCGAGTTCTCCTAGGTCTAACTGAGGAGAAATTCATTATCGGATGTATCCTCAGACCCTCGGCGTATGGGCCGATTTGCAATACTAACAGACTTTTAATCAAGAACGGATTGGCCTTTCTTGTCAGAGTCCAAAGGCCCAAATACCTGCTTGGGTCTTTTTACTCCCCATAGTATCATTAAAGACATGTGTAAGGTTGAATTTATTCAACCACGTGTTAGCCTTATTCCAAGCCAAATTTGCTTGTGATTCAGCATTTATAAATTCTGTATTTAGGTGGGAATAATATAAGGGTTGTATGTGAGAGAGTGTGAAGAATTGATCAAATGGGTGCAATAAGGAGCAAACTCATGACTGACTCGTGAGTGGCGACCCACCAAAACGTGGCACACGTGTAAAGTATGCAGGAAATTGAAAGCTCACAACAACTGGATCATTACAGGACAAAAAGTATAATCTGACTTTTTTGTTAACTGGCGACTGGAACTCGTGACTTATCCTAGTTGCGAGCGACTCGCCAGTGTACCATGTTTTGCTGAAAATTGACTTTTCACATTGCATCTCATACCAAACTATAAATATCCTTATACCCACGACATGTAAAGTACTTCTAGAGAGAATTTTGAGAGAAAAACCTAGAGACAAACAAGATTGAGTCATCCACAATTTTACACATTTGATTCTCCAAATTCTTCTACTCTCACCCTCTCCATTGTCACACCCTTGAGAGGATCATAAACCAAATCCTTACCTCACCTAATTCAGAACAGTGAGAAGGTTATTGGTGTTTGGGAAGCGGTTCAAAAGAGAACCAATCCATATTGGTTGATGCAATAGGCTAATTACGAGATTTGGTAAGTTAGAGAGGACAAGTTTTGGTGTAACCTTGTTGAAGTAAGAAGCTTGGAGGGCTTAGGTGTATCGGGTAGATTAGGCTTGGAAGGTCTATTGCTATTCATGTATCCCAACTGATTTTCTAATGGATCATTTAGCACTTAAAGGGTGGCAGAAAGGTTTTTCGCCTAGTTTTTTGGCTGAGTTTTTTGGTTTCCTCTTCGATAACACGTGCCGGTGTTATCTGTGTTTGCATTTCTCTTTCCCTTACTCTTTGTTTTTAATTACTGTTGTTTTGTGATTAAAATTTAGCTTAGAGTAGTTTGATAATTTGGGTATTGCTTATAGTTTATTTTCCGCACATATATTGTTTGAATATAAGCTTGCTTTGTAAATTTGTAATTGGGGGTCTAAACATTCATAAGCGTTTTATACACTAAGTAACTTTCAACATGAAAGTTGATCTAATAAACAAGTGAAAAAAAAAACTGTTTCATTAAGTCTCGACATAAACTTGACAGATGCTGCTATCGAAGATTAATGGAAAAGCTCGACACAAGCTTGATCTATTGAGATCTACGATTTCAAAAATGATTAGGGCTTTTCTTCTTACAATCCTAGTCATATATAATGTTTATTTTAAATGTTATCATATACGGAAATAGAGACCTAGAACTCATACACTCTGTGAGAAGTTACTGCATTTGTGCGCCTTAGGGTTTTGTAACCAAGTGCTTTCTAATTTTCATCGTTTATTAAGTGAAGAACTTGCAGTTAACAACAATCAATCAAGTTACTGCTATTAGTCACGTACTGAGATTCGTGCAATTAAATTAATTACAAATTGAAGATTTGTGCAACAAAGGAAAGAAGTTTGCTACAAGATCAAGTCTAGTTAAGTATTGGAGCAAAGGTTCAAACATAGGTAAGTGTTTTGGGATAGGCCAGGGTAATAGTAAGATTCTTCATATTTGTAATAGCTTGATTATTGATTAATGGATTCTTAGGAGTTGTGACATTAAATTTACTCGATAGCGTTTTTGCCTTGCGAGAAGTTTTTCCATTTGTCAACAAATCACCATGGTAATTTATTTTCTTCTACATTTAGTTTATTTGGTGATTTGTTGGTGACTTCACGATTTACATGTAATTTGACATAATTAATCAATTTAAATAATTGAATTAATTAACCGGGGTCAATCTATCTTAACCCAATAACATGGTTTCAAAGAAAGTAACAAATAAAACCATAAAGTGAATGGTTGTTATTTGATTGACTTCTTTTTTCTTTCTTTCTTTGATTGGCTACCAAGAAATTAGATTGTAAAGTAAAAGAAAAGAGTGGGGGTAAAAAAAAAAAAAAGACAAACGGCAACATGTTATATGACATGTCTATTTCATGTCCCTATGTAACTGAAATAACCATTTTATACTAGTTTTTTTTTATTCTAATAATATGACTTAATCAAATAGAAATACTAGTGTGTAACCTCATACACATACATGGATACACTTAAAGATGTATAATATAATTAATATATATAATTTAAATACTATTGATAGTCATTTTTATATTTTATTAACTTTTTAAAAAAATTTGTAAGGACATTGTGGGTACAAAGGGCCCAAGAGTATATATTGGGCTGTGGGCTTTGTCTGAGGATAGATAGACGATATGGAAGACGTAAGAGTTAAAACTCCATGAGCAAACTACGACTGCGAAGGTTTGGGGAGGTAGTCCGAGGAGAAATACCTCATCGGCTAAGCAAAGTAAAGGTCAGAAGGATTGGTCTGCCCTCGAGAGCAACGCTTCAGAAGGTTCTATTGATAAGGATAAACATTAAGGAAGCACAGGACAAAGGAAAGCTAAAAAATATCTAAGAGAAAGCTGCTACCATAGCATTGAATACTCTGCACTCTGACCGCATTAATGTGAAGGTGATACCTAAACAGTAGCTAGCAGCCTTACAGTTACTCCCAAAGATTTCAAGAAAGTGCTAATGGGACAAGGATTAAAGCCAACAACTTAACCTACACGTGAACAGTGAAGATGAAAAAGAGATGGGTATATAATAGAGAAAGAAGCCCCTTGCAAGGGGATCTGATATTTGAGAGAAAAAATATTGTAGCATCAAGAACTGGACTTGTAACCAAATTCAAAATATATATATATATATAAGAATTAGTTTCCTTGGACTGTGCCAATGACAATTTTATTTGGGCAAAACTAGTCCATCTTTTTTTTTGTCATCTAAGCTCACTGTAATTACTATCTAACTCATTAAAGCCTAATTTTCTTGTCTACTCTCTACAAATTCATTATATTAGGTTTTTTGAGTCTAAATCCTTTTCCTTTTGGGCTTACGCGCCAAAACTGCGTCCATACAGATATTATTAAGTATAAAATGTAAATTGTCCATGTTTAAAAAAAAAAAAAAAAATTATTGTGAAGCACTTTTTTTTTTTTTAGGATTCATTTATTTTAGACTCTTTGGTTTTTGTACATAATAACTCACTTGGATAAATATTTATGATATGGTCTCATAAATGATTCTAAAATTAAGAAATAAAACTCTTTAAGAATAAATAATTTAAGATACATGACTCAAAATTGAAACTCTAATTTGAGTTTCTCTCAGTTTCACTTATTATATATATATATAGATTAGCATCTTCTCAAAAAAGAAAAAGAAAAAGAAGAGATATTAGCGTTTTTTTTGTTAATGAAATGACAGTAAACAACAAAGGCAACTTTGAGAGTAAAAAAATTGAAATTACGCTCCATATTTGTAAGGGCAACAAAAGATTATTTTTATTTCATTTTTCATAATTCCATAGTTGAGGATAAAGGAATTTGAATATAGAATGTTTCCATTAAAAATACCATGAGATGCAAGCCAGTTGAAGTACAAGACTTTTTACTTATTTATTTATTTATTTTTAAAAAGTTTTTAAAAGTATTTACTTTTTTGGTGATAAGTAATTTATGTAGCCTTAATGAAAGGATTTGAGAAAACTATATTTTAAATCTTATAATATAGTTTAGGGGTGTAGTAAAATATATAAGTTTCAAAGAAAGTGTCAAAAAAACCATAAAGTGAATGATTGTTATTATTATTATTATTATTTTAGAATGAAGTGAATGATTGTTATTTGATGAAGGTTTTGTTTTTATTTTCTGCTTGGCTACAAAAAAAAAGAAAAAAGAAAAGAAATGGCAACGTATTATATGACATAAATTCCCCATGTAGCTGAAATGAACATTTTGTACTAGTTATTTTTAATTATAATAATGTAACTTGTAGGGGGACGGTTTCATTTAAGGCCCGAATAGCCCTGGTCTATGTGGGCTTTGTATGAAAATAAAGGCCAACACAAGCCCAAAGAGCAAGCCCCAGCGATAAAGTTGAAGTCACAACTTTGTCCTCAATTCAACTGATGCGTCACCCTATCTGAGGACATAGTCTCATCTGAGATCACTTCTGAGGTTGCTAATCATATTCTCAAACATTCAATTTTCACCAAAGAAGACATCTAGGAATCAAATCCCCCCTCTCCCAATCATTGAACCATCAAAATAAATAAAAAAATAATATCCAATTGCAGCTCTTCTAAATCTATATATAAGATACACGTCACAAACAGATTTTCTTTTTGAAATGCATGCCAACTCATACATACTGCTACTTAATAAGGCAATAAATTGTAAATTAGCATGCTTATAGAATAAACTTAAGTTACTTAACCCACAAATCATATGACTAACACTTGAACTTGATTAAACAATGAAAACAGTCGGTAATATATACTCTCCAAAAAAAAAGAAAAAAAAAGAAGAAGGAGAATACAATTTCTTATAATAATAATAAAATGATTAAAATTCACTATTTTCTAATTGCTTAAACATTTGGGAGAACCAATAGTTTATTATACTATCATACCATGGAGTTCTATCATTGTTTCCACTTTGCCTCTTATTTAATTTTTTTTATTATATTAAATCTATGCATTTAACCCCACCTATTAAGGAGGAGTATGGGCTCAAGTGTGACTAAGAGAAGAGAAGCATTAGAATAATTATTATTTTTTAATGGATAAATTTTTTGAGAGAATCAATAATTTATCATAGTTAAAATATAAAAATAGCAAAAATTGGTACAGTATTTAGGCAAAGTATTTACTTGTGAATAACTTCCATTTTCTGAATGAAGCAACTTGCCTGCATCTTCCTCCATGTGAACCCTTGAAATGCCAAACCTCCTATGCCCACCACCAAACTCCACAGGAATATCCAAATCAATGTAACCACCACTTGCAATTAGAACATTAAATTGAGATATTTGGTACCCTTTTGGAAGGTCTGGCTAAAAGTACTGTTTCCTATCAAACTTTGAGTTTAGAGACAACTTGCAATTCAGTGCAAGACCCAGTTTCACCCCAATTCAATGACCTTGTTCAAAACTGGCAAAGCACTAGGCATATCCATGCAAATGGGGCAAACACTAGTGTAAGGGCTCAAATTGACCCACGACCCAAGAATGACCCAGACAATGGCCCAATAAGCCCAATTTAATAAATTTGTTAAAGAATATGGTGGATATTGATCACTATATTGATTAGAGTTAATCACAACGAGATAAGACTAAGATGATCAAGGCTACAAATTATGAAGAGAAAAGGATCCTAAACCGAGGATGGTTTGTTATATATGTGCGTTACTTTTTCCTTATACCAATATTTCAGTTTTCTCTTACAAAAGCTCCCTCCTCTCTAGGGATCCTCCTATTTCTTTTATATTTACACATAGACTATCTTAACCCTACACTTGGAGGGCTAAGATTGCATTCTCTGGACTTCTATCTCATCTGGAATATACTAGTAAATTTCTACCTTGCAATTTGAGCTGTGCCACCACTACTCATAATCATTTCCTCATTAATATGATTAGATGAGTAGTTGTCTTGCATTTAATGAGAAAGAGATAGCATCTACACCTTTCTCCCTTCATCTTCCTCGTAACTTGTGCCTAGTTTGCTTTCTTCTCTCTATGATATTTAACTCAATGCGCCTCCCAAGGTTGATGCTCCTCCCTAAGGTTAACTAGTGCTTAATCCCGTGGTTAACCAATGCTCTTCTCCGAGGTCCAAGATGTATTCCCGAAAATGATCTTGGCAGTTCACTTAAATGGGATTAGGGATCATCGTCCCCACGACTATTATTTGGTGGAGACCCATAATTGTAAGGACAACCATAAAAGGCTTTGGTGAGGGTGTTGAGCTGGACATGAGTTTCAATATTGATGATTGCTTCATAGTCTCTTAAGATTTTATCAATCTGGGTACGAGGTAAAACTTTGATTGGAGGCTTTTGTTTTTCTTGACCAGCTGTTTGGGCTTCTGTGATTTTCATAGTGCAATATAATAAAGCACCATTCTTCTTCTAAACAATGCAGTTTGGTACAGCAACAAAGGGTAGTTTTGAATGCTTCTAAAAATATTGGAAGCCATCATCAGGGTCTGAATCAATCAATATATCAAATAATACATAGGCCGTGTCTGCAAATCATTAAAATAAGGCATTGGTATGCTATAAATATATTGAAAAGAAACAGCATAAATCTAATATCTTTACAATTCAAGCATTCAAATCAAAGAGACAAGAAACCATTGTTTATTTATTCCAATTTGGACAATTCTAGACCTGTTGGGCTTACTTAATAATGGCCCATGTTGAAAAATCTATATTTTTTTTTTGGATAATTGAAATCTATCCTTAAACTCAAACCATTTACAAACAAACAAACACAATCATTACTCGTTACTCATAGGACACGTGTAGTCACTCTCATTCGTCAACAGACACCTATTCTCAACGTTCGCAACCACCAAAAATTTCCTCGCAAAACAAGTGTTAGCGTTTCCAAAAGGCCTTCACTATTTTTGTTACCCAAAACCAAACCAAAACAAGGCAAGAAATGGAGAAGATGACACTTTTTGTTTTTCTGATTCATCATTAACCATTTGCTTTCATAGCTTCCATATGTAGAGCAGTTGCTTGTGAGTTTTTACTCTGATTAAACTGACTCATTTTTCTTCATAGTTGAATTAATGTATTGTGAATGATTTGATATTTAGGTTTCTGCCTTTTTTGGGTTGGTTTGTATTAAACATCTGGGTTGATGATTTGGATTGTTAAAATTGGGTGTATCAGTGTGTGTGAGAATTTTAATTTTTTGAGTTTGAATTAAATCCATTTTTCTGGATTTTATGTGTTTTGTTCAAGTTCTTTTTTTCTTTTCTTTTTTTTGCTGTTTTTTGAATGAGTGTGTTCTAGATTTTTATGTGTGATTTGCTTTGTTTTTTGTTTATTGTAATTATATTCTCTTGGTTAATTTCCATTATATCTGTGAATACAACTAGGGGCATGGTTCATGCATGTGTATGTTGTACCAAAAACTTGTTTTCTTAAATGGTCCTTTTTTTGTATGCTAACATTACTTGCAGAATGATGATTTTGGTGTAGTGGTCATGTTTGGGAGCTTTGGGATGAAATTATGCCCCATATAGATGACACACTTCCACTATTTCATGTGATATTCGTATTACTTTATTATGATTCTTTTTGCCTCCTCTATAGAGGTTGGAATTGGATTGTTTTACCAAACAATCAATTACACCTGTGCCTCCTTACTTTAATGAAGTTTTATGGTTGTGGCTAAACTTGATTTCAATAAATTTTACAGATTTTCCAATGGGAAAAGATGGAACTTGAGAAAGTAGAGTCTGAACTCCTTGCCTTGAGACAATTATATGGGATCCTTTAAAATATTGGTCAAGGCCTGCAAAGCAAAAGTTCAGAAAATGTAAGCTCTTTTATCTTAAAACAATCTGTTTTCCTTTGACTTACCATGTCATGAAGTCTTGACTTTCAATTGTATTATTTCAGTACCACACTCATTAATTTGGCTATGGGAAAAATAAACAACAAACAATTAATAAACTTTTTCTTTTATTTGTTTCTTAATTATAATTTTTTGCTCCAGGCATTGTGGTGGCAATATCCTCTATCCTTTTGAAGAATCTTGAATTGTACCTCTTTGTTCATTGCATGATTTGATTATAGTCTTTATAGATACTTTGAAGAATCGAAAATGTGCAAAGAATATAGTTTCTAAGATAGAAGATAAATTCTAGAAAAACAACCACCTGGTATTGTATTTACCGAGATAATTATTTAGTTTTACATCTCATGTCTTTTATTATTAGCACAACAGGTGAGGGTTTCTTTTTCTATAACAAACCATTCAAAAAATCAAATAAAAGATCAGATAACATAATAAGTTATAGAGAATCTTTTGCTGGTGCAATATCTTTGGAACTCTTCTTGCCATTCTCTGCTTTGTTTCCTTGTCAGCAGTCTGTAACTTATCCAGTTATTCTTAATAAAGAAATCATTTGTTGAGTATAGTTATTTTTTCTTTCTTGTTGATATTTTTTTTAGTGCTGCTTGCAATACTACAAAATTTACTGCATAAGCTCTAAAAACCAAATATCAATTTTTAAACGAGAAAAAAAACTAACCAAAAAAAATATTTATTATGTTATTGTGCTTACATGAATTATACTCATTATCATTTCATTTTGTAAGTTTTTTTATATAAGAAAATTGGTAGTATTTTTTGCATTTTTTTTATTATATCTTTTTCCCCCTAATTTACTACCAAGGAATGGATGTCTTATAGTATATAGCAACATAAAAAATATTTAGTGCTCTTTTGGTATGACTTAATCTTAACATGATCTTCTTCTTCTTAAACAGTAGGATGAGAAAGCACAACTGTTTTTGAAAACTTTGCTTGACAATGCAACAGAAAGAGTTTTTGAGACCCATTCAAAGGTACATTTTGTCATTCAGTACTGTGAATGAAGTTCTTGTTGGTTTTGTTTCTAGAGCAGGCTGTACTTTGGAAAACAAAGTATGATATTGGATCCTATTTTCTTCATAGGCGAAGGATCATTGCCTAATTTATTTTCCCATGCTGGTATCAAAAATTATAGCAGCACAATCTAGTGTCTCTAACAACCCTCCTGTTTCAACGTCTGTTCCCATCATTGCTCAAGCCTCAAGCAAAGGGTCCAAATTCCAATCAATTACTTCACAGAAAGATGAGCTACCACCCAGGAAACCAAGACCAGAGAAGGCAATTTCCATGCTCTCTAAACCAAGCATTTCTTCAAACAAACCCAAGTGCAAAAGGCAACAATCATGGATCTTTGAGAAAAGCAGTATGAAGAGGCAGAACTCAGCTAAGGACACAAACAACATAGCTAATTCTCCTTTGACACAAATCAGAGATGGGTTTGTTAAAAAAAGTGAGCTGGGCTATCTTGGTGAGCCTGCAGTTTTGGGTTTGGGTCAAAATGAATTGCCGAGTCAGCAAGCAAGTCAACTCAGCAGGAAACATGATAGTCGTTTGAGCCTAGTACTCATGCCCATTTATTCCCTGAGTCAGCTAGTGCGTCAGATCGGTGGTGTTGGGGACAGTGAATCATTTTCAAGAGCACGTGGCTCGCCAAGTGTGAGAAGTAGAATTGGGTCACTGAGTCGAGCAATGAGTCGGAACGACGATTTAATGAGTCAGAGCGGTGATTATTTTCACGGGTTGAGGTTTCCTATGAGTCAGCCTTCCAAAGAGAGTGAAAAACAAAAAGATCCTACGGCTGAGATAGTGACAATTAGGAATGTTGTCAGACCATCCATGCCACCTTAGTCAACGAGGCCCACTTCTTCTCTTGGTTCTAGTGAAAGAAAACTGCCACTTCAGATGGTAATCAAGCCAACTCTACTTGGACTAGATCAAAGAAAAGGGACCCACAAGATCAGCCATATGGGCCCACACAACAAGATCTTGCCACGTCAGGTGCTTGATGAATCAGGGGGTCCTAGCTCTTCTTCAAATTCTTACTTCTCCACTATTAATAAACAAGGTAGTAGTGTGAGTAGTAGTGAAAGCTTTGGTTACTCGTTAACCAAAAAAGAAAGAAAAAGAAAGCTTTGGTTACTCATTGCCAAGTCAGACTCAGACCCACCATCAAATTGGTCCCACAAGTGAAACTAGTTGGGCTAATGAGAAAAAACAAGGTAGTGGGAGCGAGTCCCAATCTTCTGTCCCACTTTTTCTGCTTCGCTCTATACTCCACCAATAAAAATTTGTCACGTGTCTACCTAATTAATTAAATACTACTATTAATTAACAACGGTAACATTAATAAGTCAATAATTATAGTATTTAATTAATTAGGTAAACACGTGGTAAGTTTTTATTGGTGGAGCATAGAGTGGAGCAGAAAAAGTGGGACAGAAGATTTGGATTCAGTGGGAGCAGTATTGAAAGCTATGGTTACTCATTGTCAGGTCAAACTTGGGCCGATCATAACATTGTTCTCACAAGTGAAAGTAGCTGGAATAGTAATGAAAGCTATGGTTACATTGGTCCCACGTCGAGGAGTGTTGTTATAATGGTTTTAACAATCAAACCGAGCATCGAACTATTTTTTTCAAAATTTTCGATTCAATTCCGATTTTTTTTCCAAATTTTCGGTTGTTAATCGGTTTTGGTACTTTTAATCGAACCGAATTGAACCAATTTTTCTAGTTGAACCGGTCAAACTAGTCGGTTCGGTCTGGTTTTAAAATAGTAGCGGTAGTTACAAGTGAAAGCAACTTAAAAGAGACTAAAAGCGGTCCATATATGGGTCCTATTAGAATATTCCAATTAGGCCGTAAAAGGAGCCCAAAAAAATCAATCGAACTGTTGAGAAATTCAAGAACAAATTAGGACTTATATTTCATCATCATAACCATTACCATCATCACCATGATGATGATGAGAACGGTCGGGAAATGTTACACCACCATAGGGATGTGCATGATAGAGCCGTTCAAAAGGTAAAGAAATCAACGGTGAGTAGTGTGCCATGGAAGCATCAGGTTGGACATTTTCATGGTTTGATGGAAGGGCTATTGAAGCACGTGCAACATTCAAAGAAATCAAAGGGTTCTAAAGGTGGGATTAGACGGCTGGGAAATGGGCCACGTGGTGGTGAAAAGAAGTTGCATTTGGAAAATGTTATGACGTCGTCGTGGTGGGCCGAAGCTGCCCAAAAGCAAAAGGAGGCGTGTTAGAATAGGTTTTATGAGGAAAAATAAAAAACCTCTTCTTAAAATGAGTTGAGATTTTTGGTTCCTTTGAAAACATAGTGTATTATGTTTTCTTTTCTTAGGTTACATTTGGTGTACTGAATGGAGATTCTGATAAAAATTATAATTTTTATTATTAAAAATAAAATGTATTGTAACGTAATAACTAAATTTATTTATTAGTTTGGTTGTGAGTTATAACATTAGAATGAAACTTAACATTTATTTTAAGAAATTTCTTACTCATACAATTATATCTCCTTAAAAATTGTTTTGTTTTTAAATTTAAGAGAGATAAGCGTTATTTTTATGATTTTTTATTTTTATAATTGTTAGATGCATATGAAAGTTTGTTTATTTATAAATATATCAAGTTTTGAAATTATTGCACTTACTAAGAAAATAGCTAATACAACCTTTTAAAAAGGAATAATTATTCCTCATTTTAAAGAATAGCTAAAAAATAACTAAATCATATAAATAATTATTACATTACAGCGCCATTACAGTTTACCAAACATGTCCTTATTTTTTGTGGGACTCACTTATGAAAGGCATGTTTGAATTTGTTTTTTTGTTCTCAATTTCATTTTCAATATTCAAAAAATAAAAGAAAAAGTGCGAATAAAAATAGAATATGAAAAGTTGAAAACAAATATTTCACATTTTCAGTTTCAGCAAAATGAGTTTAGTGGTATTTTTGTAAAACAATTAAAAATTGTGGGAGAAGGTTGTGAGGATATTTAGTGAAGAAAGTAGTTTTTTTTTCATATATAAGAACTCATTTTTTTTGTTCTCATATTGAAAAAATAGAAACATAATGTATCAAGTTTTCTTTTCTTTTCCTATTTTTTTGTGGAACTCACGTATGAAAACCATGTTTGGGTTTTTTTTTGTTCTCATTTCATTTTCAATATCCAAAAAATAAAAAAAAATTGAGAATAAAAATAGAATACGAAAATAACTCTTTAACGTTTTCAGCTTCAACCAAATGAGCTTAATGGTATTTTTGTAAAAAAATTGAAAATTGTGGGAAACCCGTTGCTTATATGGACAATTCCAGGCCTATTTTTATGGGCTTACTTAAAAACAGCCCACGTTGAAAAATCTATCCTCAAAGTCAAACCAACCATTTACAAAGCAAAAAAAAAGCAAAGAGTTGCTGTACTCTGTCTATCAATATCTCCTCTTCTCTCATGTCTTTTGAATTTAGCAGCACCAACATTGCCTTTGTCTTCTAATCACACACACAACAGAAATGGCCACAGCTACCAAAGAAAATAAGAAGAACAGTAAGTCTCTCTCTCAGTATCAAAGTACAAGAGAAAAAGTTTGTAATTCTTTTTTGAGTTAGAATTTCTTGTGTTTCCCAAGTACCCTTTTCAATTGTCTGATGCTGTATGAAAATTGATGTTCAAAGTGTGGTTGGTTTTAAGGTAGGATTTTTCTTTGATTAATGATGTAATGATATAATGGGTTCTTGAAATTTTGCAGGCTCTGCTAAAAGAGTAGCTGTTATTGGTGCTGGTGTTAGGTACTCTCTTTATTAATCGATATTTATGTGTTAAGGATTTTTACTGCTGTTGGTAAATTATTCACTGTGTTTTCTTAGAAAGAGGCTGAGTGGGTCTTTCATCAATGTGGTAATCAACTTATTTGATTAGTATTATGTAATGTGTGAATGTATAATGTGGGGTTTAATTGTGAAATCATGAAAAGGCAGGACTAATGCTAGGATGGAATTAGCTATTAATGTTTGATTATATATTGGAAATGTTTAGTTTGTTTAATTTGATTTGTGTGAAATGGTTGTAAATTGTGCCTGCACACAATGCTCAAGCTGACTGGTAAGTGGCCTCTTTTAGCCATTAGGATAAAAGGTAACCATACCCACTCCTACCTCAGCGGTCTAGAACCAGTCAATAACTTAATTCTGAAGATAATTGAACTTCTTCAGCTGTCTGCCTCTTTCTTTTGGTTGATTCTAGACAACTTGTAGCGTTAACTATTGACATTGCAAAATAAACTGGCACCTTCTGATGTTTCCAATGGAGACATCCAGGCTTCAACAAACCCCCCCCCCCCCCCCCCCCCCCCAACCCCATTGTAATTATTGAATTGTCCAAAAAAAAGAATTATGGTCCCTTAAGAATGTCTGGAGCATTTAAACTCAGCTGAAGTAAGCCCATCAGTCCTCTCTCAATGATTGGATGGAATGTAAGGTTGTGGGTTCAAGACTCACCAGGTGCATTGCATGAGTAACTTACCAATTGTTTAAAAAAACTCTCTTGAAATAAGCCCATCAGTCCAGAACATATTTATGCTTCAGTGATGAGTTTATTATCCAATTTGACAAATTATATTATGATACTCGCACATTTTGCGATATAATTTGTCTTTTGTTTTCCATAATTTGACTTTTACTTTATCTTTTGATGTTCAAGTGGGCTTGCTGCAGCATACAAATTGAAATCACATGGTTTGAACGTCGCAGTATTTGAAGCTGAAGGAAGAGCTGGAGGAAAGTTAAGAAGTGTTTCACATGATGGTCTAATTTGGGATGAGGGAGCAAATACAATGGTAAAATTTTTTGTTTGCAGATTGGGATGACAATGAGTTCTTACTTGATACCAATAGTAATGGAGGTTTTGTTGCTGTGCAGACTGAGAGTGAACCGGAGGTCAGAAGTTTGCTTGATGACCTTGGACTTAGAGAAAAGAAACAATTTGTAAGGGTTTTCTTCATTGTTTCAAACATTTAACTGAGTAACCTGTAACTTGTGCGTTGTCATGCTATGGTGGGAATCTTTTTCTTTGATTTGTCTTCTATCACTAACCATGTTTAAGACTTTTGACTGCTAAACTTTGATTCCTGGAGTTTTGAAGAGATACCTCATTGCTTTGGAAATAAAACTTTTGAAGTTTGTGGTAGTTATTCTCTTCATTTGTAATGGAACTTTTATGACTAAATAAATTGTTGTCTTCTGTTACAGCCAATTTCACAGAACAAGCGGTATATTGTAAGAAATGGGATGCCAGTACTGGTATGTCCCGCCTTTTACATTGTGCTAATTGAGTTTGCTTCTTTTGATGGTATCACATTATTTTTTATTATAATATTTAATTTTGTTACTGTTGTTTATATGCAGCTGCATTAACTGTGATGACAACCTTTCATTTTTTTAATGTCAGATACCCTCAAATCCCATTGCACTGATCAAGAGCAACTTTCTTTCTGCCAAATCAAAGGTTTGTTTCCAAAACATGTTCAGAAGCCACTTCAACTTAGAAAATTTCCATTATATATATATATATATTAATTTGCAATGTTTTTGGGGCCATTGACAATAATCATTACTTGTTTTGTTGGTGTGTTGACAAAGGATGTTGCAAGAAATAATGTATTCATAACAAAGATCATATGTGTATTCATATGCATCTAATCAAATGAATTCCTTAGATTTTGAAACTGGCAAGTTTGGGTAGAATATGGCAACCAGCAACTATGCACATGAGATGTGAGATTCATGTGATAATAATGGCCCTACACAAAGTGCACAAATAAGAAGCTACAAGTTCTCTGTGCTGTTTCATTGCACACTTAAGGTCATTAGGTTGTCATCTTCAATTTCTGGAATTGTCTTTATTTTCTTTTTTCAAGCGTTCACTACAGTTAAATGATAATAATGGCCCTACACAAAGTGCACAAATAAGAAGCGACAAGTTCTCTGTGCTGTTTCATTGCACACTTAAGGTCATTAGGTTGTCGTCTTCAAATTTTGGAATTGTCTTTATTTTATTTTTTCAAGCGTATGCAGTGTGCTTTTTTATTAATGAAAATATTTATTACCTATAAAAAAAAAAAAAAAAAAAAAAAAGGGTATGCAGTGTGCTTTTTTGTACTGTGTACTTGGGTTACACCCCCTTGGACACTTATATTAACTTTAAAAAAATGAATAATAATAATAATAATAAAAACTCATGAAATTGTATATATATAGCTCTTGACACTTGACATGCTAGAGCATAAGACTTCCCACAGAAGTATACTTGTGGAGAAATATTAATGTTTTTTTTACCCACAATTAAAAAAAAAAAAAAAAACGGAAATATTAAGGTCACTTATATTAAATATTGTACATGGCCTGTAATTGTTGTAAGAATTTGGAAAATAGGAGGGCACACCTTGATAGTTTTTATTTTGCTAGTGTTTGCCTTGTATTATTACTCTCTACAACTCTTGACACATTTTATACAATTTAAAGTACAAAACTCACTTTGGAAGGCTTAGTACAAAACTTGGCTTAGTTGATCTGTATCTATTTGCTTGAAAATCTTTCAAGTGGACAGCCAATTCAAAACTAGAAGAATCGTATCTGACAAAGCGTATATTTCTAAACTTATTTACAATTGGGGAATTGATACACAAGTATACAAATTGCATCTGAGTTGCCAAGGTAATTTTTAATTGTATAAAGTGGAACCCAATTAGATATTTTTTCTTTTACACTGCACATCTTTTCTGTGAGCATTCAAGTTCAAGGAGCATTGTACAACTCTTTATCTCTCTCCTTTTGAGTATAGTGATATGTGCATTTCTGTGTGTGCAGTTTCAAATCATTCTTGAGCCATTTTTGTGGAAGAAAATTAACTCCTCAAAAGTTAATGATGACTATACACAGGAAAGGTGATGACCCTAAAAATATGTAATTTTAAGTTTTCTGCTCTTAATTTTTCTCTTCTTTGTTTGTTACTATTTACAGTAGTCCCTTTGTTTTCTTATTTGCTATATGTTCTCTTGTAGTGTGGGTGGGTTCTTTGAGCGTCATTTTGGGAAAGAGGTATTCATTGTATTGTAACACCATTAATCCGTAATACATACATGAAATGATGTTTATGTAGAACAAATCTTTTGTTCTTCCTGAAATTGATAGATGGAAATATTTAATGCATTTCTAATTAGTGGTTTTCACTTGTAAGGTTGTTGATTATCTCATTGACCCTTTTGTTGCGGGCACAAGTGCTGGCGATCCCGAATCTCTTTCTGTGAGTAATGTCTAAGATCTTTGGACTACCTACATACTTAAACTAAGAAGCACAAGCATAGGATTTTCTTTTTCAATTGATCAATTATGTCACTAACTAAAGAAGATGCCTATGCATAAGTGTGCTGTATTTATCCTGCATTAATCTGGTTAGGGCTGAGATAAGAAACACTTGAGCTTCTTTGTTTTTTGGGCAATCAGAAACTTTTAGTTTTAGAGAGCTGCTTTTATGAGCCATGACTCTTTTATGTTATGACTTCAACTGTTGATGCTTATTCATTTTCATTTGTTCAATAACCTCTTTTTATTACTTTCTTAATGTTTCAAATAGATCCAGCATTCTTTCCCAGATCTGTGGAATCTAGAACAAAGGTAGTGTGTACTTTATGCGATTTCTACATTTTACAATTGATTATTGCCAAAGAATTTTTTTTGACTTAGCTGTTTGTTTGAATCTGGATTCGCTGTCAGTTGTGTCATTCTGTACAAACCCTGCCTTTGCCAATCCTATTGTTAGAAGAGAATTTATACTTGAGTCATGACTCATGATTCAATTGAGCTTAGATTTGTCTCTTTATGTTCTGCAATTAGATATCCTCTGTGAGTACAGATCTATATATAGTCAAGTCTTTGTAGCTTCATTCCTCACTGGCTGTTAATAGAAATTCTTCTATCTGTTGGAAACATTGAAAACCTGTAATATTTAGAAAAGAATTTGTGGTACATCTGGCTATAAAGAGCATATTTTATTATTTAACAGTTACATGAGCACATTAAAATTTGGTCTATTTCTCTTGGTACTTGATGTCTTCTTTATTTGCAAATATTGTTGTGCTTCTATAGCTTCATTCCTCACTGACTCCTCGCAGCCATTCTTTAGGACCTAATTTGGTACAACTATTTCTGTAATTGAATTGGGAGAATGAACTATTGTGATCTATAATTATTAATAACATATACATATTGATATTCTACTTATTGATGCTTGTTTTATGATCAATGTCCATAATTGGCCTATTTTCTACTCTGTTAGGTTTGGCTCCATTATCTCTGGGCTGCTTCAATCTAAGATATCTGCCAAAAGGGTAAAAAGTGGTGAAACAAAGGGCACTTTAGAAAAAAAGAAACGTCAGCACGGTTCATTTTCCTTTCGTGGTGGAATGCAGGTACTGATACCTCTTAAGAATTTATGTAGTTTTGCATGTTGTGCCTGATATCACTCAGGTGTAGCATGCTTCTTGTAGATGTAGGAATGTAATGCTTACTGTGATCTTATTTTGCACATTGCTGGTTTTTAGAATAAATACTTGGTTCTTATATTCTGATCTTGGTCTTTTGCAGACGCTAACTGATATGTTGTGTAAAGAGCTTGGCAAAGATGATGTTAAACTGAACTCAAAGGTTTTGTCACTATCTTACAGCTGTGATGGGAAGTCTGCATTAGAAAATTGGTCAGTTTCTTATGCTTCCGACCACGACAAGCATTTACAAGGTTTATCTGTTGATGCTGTAATCATGACGGTCAGTATACATATTTTCTCAGAAACATTTTTTTCTCATTTATTTGCTAGACCATGGAATATGTATTTTTAACATT
The DNA here is from genome assembly GCA_014183005.1 of Castanea mollissima. NCBI lineage: Eukaryota > Viridiplantae > Streptophyta > Magnoliopsida > Fagales > Fagaceae > Castanea > Castanea mollissima. Next base: position 28,516,665 of record JACAVU010000001.1, read on the forward strand.
CTCAAAAAAAATGTATGATTTATTTGTCTGATGTTGCTGCTGCTGAAGCTTATGCAGCTTGATGTGAGATGATTTGAAAGAATGAAACAAGAATAAATGAAATAGAGCAAGAAAGAAAATATAGGTATTCCATATGACAGTTGTTGGATTCCTGCCAACTGCCATGACAAAATTTGATTAAAGAAAGTTGTTTCTCAAGGAAGAACCCGTGCCACAGGGCACTTTAATGCTTCTAAATTATGTATACTTACATGTTAGCCACATGACTTGCATGGAAGATGCTTCTGTATTCTGGAATGTAGTTTCACCTGCTCACACTTGCCACATTCTATATACATTGTTGACTGACAAGGAACTTAAATAATTGTAGGCTCCATTAAGTAATGTCAAAGAAATGAAGATCACCAAAAGAGGAACGCTCTTTCCACTTGACATTCTTCCTGAGGTATCTATTCCTTAAGTTTGACTTGAATTATGACACATCAGGTAGTAGGTGCTTGTCTTTCAGGTTGAGTCTCTAAACAGAGATAACATTCCTCTAAATTGACGTTCAATTAATCTTTATACCTGTAAATGGTATAACTAAACAAGTTATAGTCTTCAACAGATACTTTTGGTACCTGAAAAACAGTTCTTTTCATTCTTAATGATATTGCAGGTGACTTACATGCCATTATCTGTCTTAATCACAACCTTTAAGAAGGAGAATGTCAAGAGACCACTTGAGGGATTTGGAGTTCTTGTTCCTTCTAAAGAGCAACAAAATGGTCTAAAAACCCTTGGTAATGCTTGGCTCTGGCTCACTATACATGAACAATCTAAATTATTCTTCTAATGTTGCAACTGTATGTAATTTGCTGTACAGGAACACTCTTTTCTTCAATGATGTTTCCAGATCGTGCACCTAATGACCTATATCTTTATACAACCTTTGTTGGGGGAAGTCGAAACAGTGATCTAGCTAAAGCTTCTACGTATGGGAAGTTTCCATGCTTGATTTAACAAATAAATTATGTATCACATCCTTTACTGTTATATCTTTTACATCAAGTTCTAGTCATTCTACTTATTTCTGTTCTTATTATATATTCCCGTCAACTTACATTTTTCTCCTGTTACCTATATTGCTAGGGATGAGTTGAAGAAGATTGTTTCTTCTGACATCAAGCAATTGTTGGGAGCAGAGGGAGAGCCCACATTTGTAAAGTATACAAACCAATATTTCTTCTTTTTCATTTTTCCTTTTTCTTCAGGTGGTAAATTTTGGAAATGAATATGTTAAATACAGTAATTTACCATATTTCTTTATTTAAGTTTGTTCTTATATTGTGAAGTGTACTTAATGGCAGTCATTTCTACTGGAGTAAAGCATTTCCCTTGTATGGTCGTAACTATGGTTCAGTTCTAGAAGCAATTGAAACGATAGAGAAAAATCTTCCTGGATTCTTCTATGCAGGTAATCACTTATCAACTTGAAGCTTGCATGTAATAACTTGTAATTTGGATAAGCAATCATTTTCAATCTCCAGATGGATGAAGGGCTGGCTGATCCTGCCGTTTCCTAAAGTTATATTATTATTATTAAATAACTAGAAGTTCAAGTTTAGACCAATATAAAATCCAACTTATTATAAGTGAAGGAATTCAATGAAAAGTATATGAAAAATACTTATCCAAAAAAAAAAAGGTATATGAAAAATTAATACCTTATTGAATTGAACTTATATATGAATGTGAAAGTGGATAAATACGGCTTGTCTTATTCTCCTTAATACACATCAATGACTACACTGTTATTAGAACACTTGGCATACTTCCACGCTTAAATAACTAGGGTGTAAGATGGACCCCTAGAGAGCAATCTTCTGTGAAGGAGAGTGAAAAGAATCATCCAACATATACTTAACGTTGAATATTTATTGACAAAGAACGATTATTTTTCTAGGAATACTGCCTAACTTCAAGGGCGGTCACTTTTATGGGAAATTGCACTCAAATTTAGATAATAAACTTGTAAGATCTTAATAAACTAGCAATCCCTGTGGATGCCCATGGATTGACCGAAACCAACCAAAGTTTCTAGGGAGTCGATGGCCAACTTTTCAAATTTAATAAACTTGTAAGATCTTAATATGCCTTAACCTCAAGAGTTGTTAAACATGATCAGGTTTCTATTAGGCTTTTTAAGACATTCATGTAAGAAAATAACAACACATCCTACCATTATATCACTATAAGTTGTGAACATCACCATTTATGCTGTCTTAGCATGCTAGTTAATGACATTGCAGCAAAAACTGGGGGATCTGTATTGTTACCATTCTTCTTACTCTTTTCCTTGAATTCCTTGTCCTAAGTTGTGTCCATGAAATGATAGGATTACATACAGCCCTGAAGTAGAACTGAACTTATCTCCTCGTGGCCTTATCCAACTGAATTAGATGGTGTTGGGCACAGAAATACTATTTTCAATTGCAACATTCACCTTGTAGATTTTGAGTAAATGCCTCTGAATATAATGAAGCTTCTTATCCTACATTTGTGAAAATGATAAAATTATGGAAAATAATGATTTTGACTGAGAAATGTTATGCTGCTGCTAAGGAATCCTCCAAGTGGATTTTTATCTTGAATTCTTGACATTTATTTGTGTACAACTTATATGGACAGAGACCAACAAGAATGGCTTCTGTCCACCGTATTATGTTCTGCTCAGCTAATGCCATCAATAATTTTAATTTTTCTTTTCTGGTATGGACTAGGTAACCATAAGGGAGGACTGTCTGTTGGCAAAGCAATAGCCTCTGGGTACAAAGCAGCTGATCTTGTGATCTCCTATTTGGAGTCTTCTTCCGATGACAAATTGCTCAAGGAAGGACCAACATTATAGAAATAGGAAGTGTATCTTGGTGCTTACAATGTTTTCTAACCTTTCTTCTTTGAAGAATATAAGGATGGGTTATCTCTTGCAGAATGTATACCATTCCCCTCTTTTGAAGGGTAAGCAATGAACATTATCTCTTTGTGCATGATAGAGTTACCTTATTGTGACATTTTTGTTTATTAATAAGTCCCAAGATTCCCCCCCCCCCCCCCCCCCCTTTTTTTTCCATTTTGTGGGATAAATAGTTCTTCCAAGATTACAATTTGATGGTTCTAATTTTTTATTTATTTTTTAAATTGCTTAAAGCCAACCGATAGGCGAAAGAGAATCCACTAGTTCAATTTTGATTAGAATAAGGCTTATAATAGAGAATACTCTAACCTTGGGAACTGGGCCAAGCCATCATTCATTTGTGGTCGACGCTTCGGCAAATGAGAGTCAATAATTAGCTTAATCCAATAGCAACAAAAAGAACGAAAACTTAATTAGAGGGTGTTTGGTTTGAGCATAATTCTAACTCAAAACTCAATTTTTATCACTCAATTCTCAAAATCAGTCGCCCACAAAAAAAAAGTGTGTTTGGCTGAATTGTTGAAGTTAAAAAACAATAAAAACCAGTAAGGTTTATCACATTTATCCACCTTAGGTACTTGTAATGTACAACCTAAACTTCAAAACTTTGCAATTAGCACTCTAAGTTGAGAATAATCTGCGATATTCATGATGGTCCTTGCCATTCAAGTAGCATTATTGCAATGATGAAAATGGCAGAAAACTAAGGGAACACCCAGCATTAATAGACCTCAAATAACGTTTTTTTTTTTTGTCAAAAAATAATAATAATCATTCTGTACAAGGGAAGTTCCACTTCCACCAAGCATAAGTATAGCGAGAATCATAATCGGTTATTGGTTATGATCCTTGTAAGAGCACGAAATCTTAGTTGCCTAAGCTCACTTAAAATAGTGAGACCCAAATCCGGACTAAATAATAGATATTTGTAAAGAGAGTGGGACGAACAAGTTTGAGATTTGCTCGAGGACACAGATAGAGAAGGAGGAATCAAAGGTCTAAGATTTAAATGTATAGATGGATTTTTACAAGCTTGCCCGAGGACAATGTTCTTGGTTGATAGATATATTGTTCACTCTTTTTCTTTTAGATACTGTTCTAGCTCTGATCTTTCTTCCTTGATTCCTTTTGGATCTCCTTTATCTGAGAGTCACTTTCCTTTATATACTCCATGGCTTCTTGCATTCTACTCCTCCATCTTCAATCCTCCTAAATCTCCTTATGACACTTATCATTTTAGACTTCTTGTGAAAGTGGTGGAAGGAGCTGCTAAGCTAGGGATCTACTATATAGGTCACTTCCTCATTAATGCAGTTGATAAAACTGTTACCAGTCATTTAACGTGGAGAAACATGTGACACTTTACAAGAAACCTCCCACAAATACTTGTTTAACCCCTAAGGCCTCGTTTGGGAAGAGGGAATGGAATGAAAAGAATAATTTTAGAGTTTAAGTGGGAGGGAATGGAATGGGTAGGAGGGAACACTCATTCCTCTTTATTCCCCTAAAACCTCAAATTTTCGTTCTTCCCGAAATTGGGAGGAACGGGAGGGAATGAAATTTTTAACGAATTTTTTACTAAAATTCCTAAAATACCCCTATATATTTAACCCTTTATTTTAAAATAGAGGTCTAATAGTAATATTATCATAAAATGATTCCATTCCATTCCCTCAATGTTACTCCCAAACAAGATTACTTATATTTCATTTCTTTTCATTCCTTTATTTTAAAACATCCAATCAAGGTTACTTAATTCCATTCCATTCTTTTCCATTCTTTTTTCTTACTTAAATACATTCCATACCATTCCATTTCCTTATGATCATTCCATTCCATTCTTTTATGATCATTTCATTTCATTCTCTTATGAACTCCTAAACGGGGCCTAAGACATCCATCTTCACCTCTTATACTCCCCAAAGATGCTCTGTCACTTCTCATTCTCTCCTCAGGCAACCTCACTCCTCGGCTATAGATACTTCTTCGTGAGAAACAATTGAAAACTACAGTGGTGCTTCCAATCTCTGGTCCTCAGGTCCCCACAATCCTCATAATCCTTTTCTAAGTAAAGCAACATAGTGATTTAGGTTAGCATCACACTTCTTTCTTAAAAAAAAAAAAAAAAAAGGTTAGCATCACACTAGTACCACTCCAACTTTTCCCTTTGTTTGTATGTGTTTAATGGATTGCCTCACCATATGATTAATTGCAACAGCATATATGAGTTTTTTTTTTTTGTGGATAAATTATAGAAGTGGGTATCTACTAAGTTGTATTTAAATTTTAAAACTATGTCATACTAAAAAGATAATTCAATTCATTGTGATGTGACTTGCCTTTTTTGTAATATTTTTAGAATGTACTAGTATAATTTATTACTTCCACACACACACCCCCCCCCCTCCCCCCCAAAAAAAAACCCTTAAATAATAGAATTAAGCTTATATGAGCCATTACATAGGATTTTTTTTTTGGCCAAAAGCCTTATAGTTCAATGTGCCCTTTTTTATGTTTCCAATAATAAATACATTTAGGATTCAGTTTCCCTTTACTTAACTATCAAATTATCATCATCTACTCTACATATCACACAATTTTATTTTACATTGTCAAAATATGATCTCAAGAACTTAAAAAATTACTAGCTTCATCGCATGCGTGTGTGCAGTGAGGTTTTTTTTAGTGGTCCTATTTTGTAGAAAAAAAATTGTGTTTTATTATTTTATATATATAATCTTTATTTTGAAAATCTAATTTATTAGTAACCAAAGTAATTTGAAAATTTATAGGAAAGTGGTCATATTTTTTAGGCAATATTTTAGTGGGAGTTAGAGTTGTATTTTTACCAAATTGTCCTTTAATTTTATCTCTACTTAAATATAGGGGTATATGGGCATTTTTAAACTAAAAAATGAGGAATTCAAATAAAGAAAACTCTTTAAATAACAATATAGAAATAAGATAATATATATATATATAATCTTCTAAAGTGGATAATATGAGGAAAGGTATGGGCTTTTATGGCCAGTTTGGATGTAAAAAAAAAAAAAAGAGGGGGAGTAGAGTAGAGGGCGGGAGAGTAATTTAAATCTCTTATTTGGAAGTTTTTTAAGGAAGGAGGGGAGAGATTTGAAGGGGTTTCAACTATCTCTAACCCCTCATTTTTAATTCTTCCAAATTGGAGAGATTTGAAAAGTGAGCAGAGTAGATAAATTATTAACCAAATGAATTTTCCAATTTATCCTTTTTAAATTAACAAAATTACAAACCAATTAAATATCTTTTGTTTGTTTCCTGAGAAAATTAAAAATAAATAAACAAAATGTTGACTGAAATTTTTCACCGCCTCAAATAAGCTCAATGCAACAATGGCGCTCACTTGAACTAAGAGTTCACATTTATCGCTAATGAATAACGAAAGCAAATACAATAGTTTATTCTATGAATTAACTAAAAGAGAGTCTCTCATTTTCGAAGCAACCAAACAGAGACAAAAATAGAAAGAAAAGAGAATGAAAACCCTAGCTCTAGAGCTCTAAGTACAAAAAAAAAAAAACAGAGATCTCCATGAAACGCACTTGTCGCGAGAAAGAACAACAAGACGCTCTAATAACCGCACGATCCATGATCGGGGATCGATGGAAGATACAGCAGAGATCAGCTGGAGAGGCGCGAAATGAGGCGGTGAACTGCGTTGTCGCGACGGCGATGGCCTGGATAATGTAGATCCGCTAACTCCGCTGACGCCAACGTTATCATCGTCGATGCTGCGTCGCCGGCTCCGCTCTCGATAATATCTTTTTCTCTTCTTTCTTTCTCGGCAACCAAACAGTGCCGAGAAAGAGAACTTTACCATTTCATTTTCTTTCTTTTTTTCTTTTTTTGAAGTACAAAATATCTGCTAAATTTTATAGATTTGCTTCAACTTTGGCTATCTATGTGCGTTTTGTTCCAGAAATTAACATGTTAATTATTGAATTTCAGATACAGTAGGCTAATTTGGTTGAAGATTTTTGGTAATATGTTAATAATTAAAAAAAAATCATAATTTACAAAACTGACAAATTAATCATAGACTGATATTACAATTTATTTTCAAATAAGGTTAATTTGTCTATTTAATTATTTTATCTCATTTCCATCCCAATTTTAAAAATATCCAAATAAGGAGAAGGGCTAATTACTTCTTTCCCTTTACTAATTTTAAAAACATCCAAATAAGGTAGAGGATAATCATTTTACTCTACTCTTCTTTCCTCTACTCTCCTCCCACTCTAATGCTTCGTTTGTTTCGATGAAAAATTATATGTAAAAATAGTTTTTTCATATTTTCTAGTGTTTGGTAGCATAAAAAAAGATGAGTCTAGTCAATATTAAAAGTATAACTTATTTTTAAAAAATTATTTTTTATTATATTTTTTTATAAAATAATTATATTTTACAGTAAACTAAACAATTAAGAAGTTATTTTCCATCTCATTTAAAGTTGTTTTCAAATATTAAAAAATAAAATAATTTTATAAAAACTATTTCTTAAAAAATGACTTATTTTCTATAAAAAGTCATTGCTGATGCAAAGTAACTTCTAAACAGGCCATTAAGGATTTGATTTTCCGATGACTAAAAAACTTACGAAGACAACAAAATTTGCCCTTCTTAACCATCAGTCCATCACTCCTCTCTGTCATAGCTCGCTCAGTGTCAGTGAGTGAGCCAACAAATAGTTTTCCTCTCTCTAGGGTTTTTCTCTCAGAGCTTCAATCAACACCAATTCAGTCTCTCAAACCACAGGTAAGTTTCTTTTACTACAATTTACAAATCCGCCATCTTTTCTCAGAAAGAACAAAAAAATGTTTCATTTCATATGCAAAACGCTGATACAAAATAGAATTGTAAAATCAAAAACCAGTTATGCTTGTTATATCCATACAATGCCATTTCTCAATTCTGTTTCAAACCCAACAGAGAAACAACCTTTGACAGTCTCTTACCTCATCAACTCATGTGGGTTGTCCTTAGAACAAGCTATTTCGGCTTCTAAAGTTATCAACATTAAATGCACAGACCGGCCAGACTTACTTCTTAAACTTTTGAGCACTCACGGCTTTACAAAAGCTCACATTGCAAGCTTGATTTCTAAACACCCACCTCTGATTTTAGCTTATCCAGAGAAAACTATAAGACCCAAGATTGAGTATTTTGAGTCCTTGGGTATTACAGGAACTGACCTACCTATGATTCTCTCTTCAAACAAATACATTTTATTGTGTAGTCTAAAGGAACATATAATACCCTCCGTTAATTTTCTTAGGGGGGTTGTTCATACCAATGAGAACCTTATTTTTGCATTGAAGCAATATTATGCGTTTCAAGTCAATATTAAGAATGTTATGGAGCCAAATGTATCCACTCTGAGGGCTCATGGAGTGCCAGAAAAACATGTTGCAAATCTCTTGATGATGCATCCTAGGTCACTTAAGTTGAGGGCTGATTTGTTCAAAGAGGTTGTTTGTGCAATTAAAGAAATGGGTTTTGACCCAATGAGAAGCTCGTTTGTTTTGGCTGTCCGTTCAATGTCAGTAATAAGTAAAGTTACTTGGGAAAAGAAAAAGGAGGTTCTTAGGAGCTTTGGTTGGTCTGAGAATGACTTTCTTTTGGCATTTAGATTACAGCCAAGGCTAATGATTTGTTCAGAGAAGAAAATTCGGAATGTGCTGGTTTTCTTGACAACTAAGGCAGGTCTGATGCCATCGGATGTTTCTAGAGGCCCATGTTTATTTCTGATGAGTGTGGAGAAGAGAATGAGTCCCAGATGTGCAGTTCTGCAAGTTTTGATGTCTAAAGGTCTGGTCAGCAAAGATATAGATTTAGTTCGGAATTTGAATTATGGGAAGAATTACTTTGAGAAGAAGTTTCTGACTCCATTTATGGAAGAAGTCCCTGCAGTGATTGAGGCATACCAGGGTAAGATGGGATTTCAGGGATTCAGTGATTGATTGTGAGGCTTGAATCTGAGGGAAGAAGCCCTGAGCTATGTAAACATGCTGGCAACAGGTGTGGGCTCACAAATTTACAATATAGCGGTTAAGCAGGTTGGAGTGGAACCACAGTCTCCTTGTGTTTTCTATTTTGGATTTCAACAATATGGTGAGACCAGATTGGTTTAGCTTGCCATGAAATAAGGCTTGTCACATGGTGACAGTGATGATGGTGATAAATTTTGAAGAAAGCTAATGTTGGTGTATGGTTAGTGGCTGAGAACAACAATACATGTTAGGCCTTTCATAGGTGAAGACTATAACTTTCTTGATTGCTTTTGAATGAGCTGATGATTTACCAGTTATATGGTATATTATAGTTTCCTTTGTACAATTTTTCTTTCATGCATTAGCGTTTTTTTTATCAAGCTTCAGGATAGTGTTTAGAGTCTTTAGATGATAGTGTGGCTTTTTTATTCATCATTTGTTTAGGAATTGGGGACCGTGCTACAGTATAATATGTATATAGTTTTTTTTTTGAGAACAATCACTCCATTGGTTAAATATTTCTTCCTCATATATCTTAATTTCAGCTTGTCTCAGTTAACTGAGATTGCAAGGAACTTAATCTGCAAAGATTATATGCTGTCTCTGTCATCTTTGTGGGAAACCTTGCCCTGTTGTGTTTCTACTCTTGTACTTATAAACTAATACATTTACAAACATATATATATATATATATATATAAATTATTAAAACTAAAGCTTGCAGCATCTGATGGTCCAAAGAACACCACCCCCTCCCCCCCCCCCCCCCCCCCCCCCCGGGGCGGAAACCCCCACCCACAACCCAAAAAAAGGACAGAAAAATAATTGGTTAATTACTTAATTTGATATAAGAGCTTACTTATCATAAAAAAAATGATATAAGAGCTTACAGATACACTGTAGTGTTTAGATAATATCATAATTACTAGTTACAATGGTGTTCCCATTACTGACTTTGACTAGGAGAACAATAATTTGTGTTCTTTACTGACATGATGCACAATCTATTGATCTTTATTCTTGATTTTGGAACTTACATGTGTTCAGCATATGATTTTTGGTTTAACTGGTACTATTGATAATTAGTTGCCTCATTTCTTGGATGGATTTCTTTTAACTCACTCTCTGTTCATGTAGCCTCTCATTTCTGATAATATTTTTTCCTTTTACTATGTAAAGAGCAAGTGAATACTAATAAAGTTTGAGATCTTTTTGTGCTGCCTTTAAATCTTGGTTTTTCATTTGTTTTCTTGGGAGTGAAACACACAATTGTGTAGTACATAGACATTAATGAGCTCTAGCTCAATTGACACCTTCTAGGCTTCTCCTTTTATAGGGGATAGACAGAGAGCGAGGTCATGGATTCAAACCCATCAGCAATCGGGTGTGTGTGGAACTTACCAATAAAAAAAATGTGTCCTACATAGATGTGTATGCACAAAAAAAGGGGTAATCTTTAAGTTGCAACAGCGTTATACTTTTATTATATATAGTTTCTGCTTGCCATCTTATCCAAAAAGAAAGCGGGTATTAAGTGTGCATTTGGTATTACTGATTTCTCCAACATATTCTGCGTTTAGCTTATTTTTTAGCGTTAAGTGGGTCCCTTTTCACTGTTCATGGCGCCCATTCATTGTGTAAATAAAGCCAGCTTATTTTGCCCAATATGAACCGTTTAGCAACGGTAATATTTTAAATTTTCCCCTTTCTTTTCAGCCCAACAATGCGTATCTTGCAAGATCTCAGCTCTTCAATTTCCACAGCCCGACTCTCTCCTCATCAATGCCACAACTTCTTCATCTTCAATGCTCTTCAACTTTACATCTACCCACCAACAATCCAAATATCTGCTTCACATTTGTCTACCACTCTTTTCTTCCTTTATTTGGATAAATCCCTACTAGTGATGTTAGAGGCTTTGAGAGATCGAGAAAGACAATGAAATTGATGCTGCCACTGTGAGGGAGATCAGCTGATGTGTCAGTGAGTTGTATTTAACTTTTTTATATTTATTAATGTGTTTTCCCTTTTGTTGGTTGTGGCTGAATTTTATGGGTTTGTTTGATGATAATGATGGGTATACTTTGATAATTATGATGGGTATACTTTGATGTTTAAAGACTAGAGATCAATTTTTTGGGTATTCTTTGATGATTATGATGGGTATACTTTAGCAATTATGAGTGTCAAATATTGTGATTTATTAGTTTGTTAAAGATTACAAATCTCAAATATTGACTTTATTTTCCTTTAGAATCTTTTGTTTTGAATAGATTCTTGCTTATTCTTGACAGGGAAAACCAACAATATTCTTTGATTTGTTAGTTGTTACACCTACAAATGAAAAATTCAATGAAAATTTGTTCATTCTTTTTTCATTAATTTATGTCCTCTAGATGCCTTCAGTTTTATACATGGTTTCTTGCTTCTATATAATTTGGCTCATTAATTTGAGAAGCCAAAGGCAGATATAGGCTTTGATGGGTGGTTGTGGGGTGCTAACATGATAGATGCTAGAAGTATATCAAGCTCTGTTATTATTTGGTTAGTTGATTCGCTTGAACTTGAGGTGGTTAGAGATGTTTCTCAATCTGTCAATCAAATTCTTTTGCTGAAATGCTGGACTCAATTGCATTTAGTTGGGTATGAGTACCATCTCTTTATGAAAGATCATATTATATGCACATCTACAACACAACTATTTTTAGATGATTTGAGTTTTGGTTGTTGGTTAAAATGAAATCTATTCATGGCCTTGTTTGGCTTGAAGAATTTGAGTTTGGTATCTACATTTACTTAGGGTCTGCAAAAATTGCATTTGGATTGACTGATATTGATAATTTGGGATTTGAAGATTCATTTTGCAGCATGCAGCTAAAGGCTTAATCATCAGTCATCACAGGAAGGAAAGATTCTCCAATAGATAATAGCTAGGAAGGGGCTTTTTGCAAATAGAGAATTGTAGTTGGATTTAGAGAAATATGGAGGAACAAATTATGAGGTGTAGTATGTGATTTTGATACTTTGGAGAAAATTATGAGGTGCAGTTTGTGTGTGTGTGTGTGTGTGCAGTCTGTGTTTTCTTCTTTAATACATTTACTTCCACAAGAAAAAAAAAAAAAAGTTGATGTGCCATGTTCTTTCTTTGCAGTTTTGCTGGTCTTGTGAAGGTCCCATAGATTTTTCAGCCTTTAAACTCAGTTTACAAGGAAGCCCACAGTACACGCAAAACCAGTAACAGCTCCACAGTTTAGCTCTACAGGTCATACTGCAACAGTAACATCTCCACAGTAGCAGAAGCAGCTCCACAGTCCTCACAACAGCAGTAACAGGTTCACTCATTAGCAGGAACAGCTCCATAGTAAGTAACTCTTTGATGATGGTCTTAAGAATTACACAATTATAACTTTGTTAAATTGGTACTTTTGTTTGTTTCATGTCTTTATGTACACAATGTTTATTTTTTCTTGAGAGACTTATGTACACAATGTGGTGCGCACACGAGATACAGGCCCCCAATTATACACACGTATGGGAGGAAGAGCAAAAAGAAGACGGCCCAACCTGTGGCCTTATGGATGGAGCCTATTAGTTATTGGGCTCGAGATTAAGCAAGCCCGAACATTTAATAATTAGGGTTTTGTATTGTTAGGGTTTTGTGTTGTAGCTATTTAAACACTTTTTGATTATTGTAAGACAGTTTTGAGAAATATAAAAAAACGTTTGTTTTCTTTTACACTGGTGCCGACTCCAGTTTGCTTGGTGCTGATTCCAAGCAGCCCTTAGGTGCTGACTCCTAGGGTTTACTCTATCAATTTTCTGTTCTCTTATACTATTGTGGTTGTTCTATGTCAGTTTTGGTATCAGAGCAGATTTCCAGTCCGTTCAACACAACCGTAGACAACCACGTCAAAGCAAAACCATAGTGTCTGATAGGGATGTTCGCTTTATGAGTTATTTTTGGAAGACCTTGTGGCATTTAGTAGGCACCAAATTGAAATTTTCCACGGCATTTCATCCTCAAACTGATGGTCAAACTGAGGTGGTTAATCGTAGCCTAGGGAACCTTCTTCGGTGTCTAGTGGGTGAAGCCAATCGGAATTGGGATTCAATTCTTCCTATAGCCCAACTTGCATATAATAGCTCTGTCAATAGGTCTATAGGCGTTCGTCCTTTTGAGGTTGTGCATGGATATACACCTAGGAAGCCCTTAGATCTTTTGCCCATGTCCCCACATGTTAGGATTTCTGAATCTGCTGAGGCATTTGCACGACATGTTCGTGATTTGCATACTGAGATTCACAAAAAAATTCAGGTAAGTAATTCTCAATATAAAATTCATGCTGATACTTATCGGCGTCATGCAGAGTTTCAGGTAGGAGATTATGTCATGATTCGGATCCGACCTGAACGGTTTCCCTCTGGGACCGTTAAGAAATTGCAGGCTCGTAGTGCCAGTTCGTTCAAGGTATTGAAACGAATGGGCCCGAATGCATATGTCATTGACCTCTCTCATGATTATGGTATTAGCTCCTCCTTTAATATTGAGGATCTAGTTGCTTATAAAAGCCCTACAGCTATTCCTGATACTCCTTTTGATGAGCCTTTACCTAATCCTATTGATGCCCCTATGCCTACCCTTTTACCTTTAAATTTGCCCTATGCACATAAAGAATCTATTGATGCTATTTTAGATGAGCAAATTGTTTCTACCAGGGATGGAGGAGTTCACCGTTTCCTAGTTCGGTGGCGTGGGCGACCAGATTCCGATTGCACATGGATTACTAGAGATGAGTTACAGTGACTGGATCCTGACTTACTGGAGTACTATCAGAGCTCTTTAGCTCTCCACTTGACGGGGTCGAGTTCCTCTCACCCGGGGGGAGTTGGTGCGGACACAAGATACAGGCCCCCAATTATACACACGTATGGGAGGAAGAGCAAAAAAAAGACAGCCCAACCTGTGGCCTTATGGATGGAGCCTATTAGCTATTGGGCTTGAGATTAAGCAAGCCCGAACATTTAATAATTAGGGTTTTGTATTGTTAGGGTTTTGTTTTGTAGCTATTTAAACACTTTTTGATTATTGTAAGACAGTTTTGAGAAATATAAAAAAACGTTTGTTTTCTTTTACACTGGTGTCGACTCCAGTTTGCTTGGTGCTGACTCCAAGCAGCCCTTAGGTGCTGACTCCTACGGTTTACTCTATCAATTTTCTGTTCTCTTATACTATTGTGGTTGTCCTACGTCACAATGTTACTTGGGCTGTTATTTAAATGAATGTGCAATAATGAAAATTTACACACAACAACAAAATTCTAATTAGGAAGGTTTAATGGAACATGGCTTGGAAGGTGTTTGTGTTTTATACTAGTAATTTTTTTAGCATATGAACTATATGAAATGATGCTTATGAGTATCGAATTTATTTGTAGCCAAAATGGTTGAGGGGAAATCGAAGGATGCTAAACGGAAAGATGATCGAACAGAGTGGAAAGATCGAATTAAAAGTCTTTTGTGATTTGTGTGCTGCTCAAGTCCTAGCAAGCAAATAGGAGTGGAGGAGTTTTGAAAAATGAAGGGTATGATAGAGTGATAAAGCAGTTGAAGCTGATTAACAAAGTAGTGAGTCAGCAGCAAGTTAAAAACAAATGGTATCATCTATGAGGTGTATGGAAGGTATGGAAACAACTTTTTGAGACTGGGTTGGGTTATGATCCTGACATTGGAAAAATTGATGCAACTGATGAATGGTGGGAAAGAAAGCTCAAGGTTAGTTTACTTTAGAGAATGTTGACAACCTTAATTTTCTACAACTAAGAAATAGTACCATAACTATTGTTTGTAAACATGTAGGAATGTCCAAAAGCAAAAACGTTTTGTACAAAAGGATTGCCAAATGCAAGGGCTATGGAAATCATGTTTGAAAGCACTGTTGCATTAGGAAAACATGCATGGACCCCAAATAGTCAAATACCAAAGGAAAGCATTGAAGGTTCCAGAGACTCTTCTGATAGCAAAGAATTTGTAGACCTCCAATGTCAGTCCCTTGTGATCGTTGACCCAATGGATGTTGAATGCCCATTAGTGTCGAGAGCAAGATCGAAAAACGATAAGGGAAAGGCTTGGCAAAAAATGTCCAACTCTTCAAAAGAATTCACAAGAGGTGTGGTAAAAAGCATTCAGTTGTGGAAGAAATGTCCGACTCTTTGAAGAGCATGACAGATGTCATCATTGAAAGTAAAAGTGTAAGTTGTCCTGCATCATATACTTCCGCAGCAGCTATGGAGGTTCAAGTAGTTATGGAAATGGTGTTGAGTCTTCTTGGGGTGCAATTGTGCCATCGCCTCCATATGTTCAGCTCCTTATTTTTCATGGAAAACCAAAGTGCGATGTGCATGTTTGCAGCAAATAAGCATGATAAAATGTTCCAATTGCTTTGGCTAGAGAAAAAGTACGAAAAAAGGCCTGATCTTTAGTGAATTGTGCTTGTATTGAAGGGGTTGATTGGAATGGTCACGTGTGTTATGTAATAGGGATGTTTGTCTTTTATTAGTATTGCTTAAAAACATGTTGTGGGGTTAAGAACTTATGTTTTATTTAATTCTGGAATGGGTTAAGAACATATGTTGTAGTATTACTTATGTTTTATGTTTTATGTGAACAACCCGACTGTTAGATATTTGGATTTTTATTGTGTTTTAGGTGATTGTTACTTGATGATTATAGGAATTCAAAATTGGAATCACATATATGCTTAAATTGGAATCACATATATGCTTGTTGGAATTAGATATTCAAAATTGCTTCTTGTTACCTGATGATTGTTACTTGATGCTTATGGGATTAGATATTTGGAATCACATACATGATTATAGGAATTCAAAACTGGAATCACATATATGCATGTGTATTGAAATTTATTCAGGTCTCTAATTAACATATATGCTTATGCTACGGCAGAACAAATAGGATGGTAGCTAGATACTGTTTTGGGACAGATTTGAATAAACAGTGTAGAAAATATTGATAATAATATGTAGATAATATGAACTGATTTGTATTGAATAAACAATATAGGTTGGTGTAGAAAATATGAACTGAGTGTAGAAAATATTTTGAGCCAATTCTGTGTTACTGACTTTTAACAATAATATGAACTTTTGTTGCTTGAGTAATTTTTATATGTACAGTTTGGTTTATATTACCACATATATGCAAGGAAATGAGTTTTGAAATAAGTGATG
The DNA here is from genome assembly GCA_014183005.1 of Castanea mollissima. Classification (NCBI taxonomy): domain Eukaryota; kingdom Viridiplantae; phylum Streptophyta; class Magnoliopsida; order Fagales; family Fagaceae; genus Castanea; species Castanea mollissima. The sequence continues at coordinate 28,532,896 of JACAVU010000001.1, forward strand.
AGCTTGTACACACAGCATATTTGGCTGGGTATGCAAGTGTCATAGCTTACATGCAGACATATATGAACAAAGTACTAATGCATACGAATGTACAAATACGGTATGAATGGATGCAATATATTTTACATGGGAATGAGCAGAAATGTCACAATATATTTAGAGTATCACACCATGTTTTTGGAGAATTTTGTAATATATTGAGCATTCAATATGGATATGGGGGTAGCAAAGGAGTTCGCTTGGGAGAGTTTGTGGCAATTACGTTGGTGGTATTTGGTCATGGCATGTGTAATAGAATGCTTCAGGATAAATTTCAGCGTTCGGGGTGAGACAATAAGTCGACACATGAAAATGGTAGTTACATTGTTAGGCAATGTAATGTCACAAAACATTATCAAGCATGCTGATCTTGCATTTCTTAATGTGCCACAACATATTCTTAATTCTAATAGATATTGGCTATATTTCAAGGTACTTTGTTATTTTGGTATTTTGATTTTATTTTATTCAATTAATCTTTATGATGAAAACACGTTGCAAATTTCACATGGTATTTTTATGGCAATGATTAGGATTGCATTGGTTTGATTGATGGGGTTTATGTCTCCATGGTTTTACCAGTTCATAAGCAACATACATACAAAGAAAGGAAATGGGAGCCAACAATCAATTGCATTTGTGCTTGTGATTTTGACATGAAATTCACATTTGCATGTGTTGGATGGGAAGAGTAAGCACATGACATCAGAATATTTTTAAGTTGCCTCAATAATGAGAGTGACAACTTCCCAAAACCTCCACTTGGTTTGTATTGTTGAATTTTAATTAATGTATTAAAATATGTGTTATGTACTGAAAATGCTAATGTAATAAACATTCTCATTTGTGGGAAAATATTATCTTGTTAATTCAAGGTACCTTATGAAGAAAGGGTTCCTTGCACCATTTAAGGGGAAGAGGTACCACCTTCTCTATTTTGAACAAGGTCGAGCACCACAAAATCTAAAGAAGAAATTTAATTATCTCCATTCATCACTTCGTTTTGTCATAGAGCAAACTTTTGGTGTTTGGAAGAATAGATGGAGAATTTTGAGAGATATGCCCAGCTATTATTTGCCCATCGCATTTTTGTTGCTACAATGGTTCTTTGTAATTTTATTAGAGCACATGAAGACCATGATATTGGACGAGTTTTCCAGATGAGACACATGTGAAAGTAGTGAGGGAGGTTATTATAATGAAATGGCACATGTGATCTCTTATTTAGATGAACCTGAGATGAAAGTGGTTCGGAACAATATCACAGCATCGATACGTGAGATTCTTCCATTGTAAGACTTCCTTTGTTACTAATGTTATAATTATCATTCATATTATGGTTTTTTTTTTTTTTTGTCCAAATCTAAAAACTTCTTGTTATAATTACCATTAACATTATGGTATTTTTTTGGTAACTCTAATTGATGGCTTTCATGAAATATGTATTTTAATTATGATATAACAGACTTGATAGTATAATTCCCTCTACACACTCAGTTTATTGACATTATAGACGCTGCCATTAAAAAATTGCAATCCCCTGAGTTTGAGATCTTATGTGTGGCATTTTGGATGATCTGGAATTGCCGTAACAAAGTTGTTTTTGAAAATTCTAATCCTAAACCAGATGGCCTGTGGTGTAGAGCTTCTATTTATACGCTGGAATTTATGGAGGCAAACAAGAAACATTTGGTCTCTTCAGCAGCACCGGTCTGTAGGTGGTCTCCTCCTTCCATTGATTCAGTGTTTAAGCTAAATAATGCTATTTCTCAGTCTAAGTCCTCTTCTTCTGTTGGTGTGGGGCTGCTTATTCGGAATTCAAAGGGGGAGGTGATGGCAGCAGCATGTGAACAAGCAAGGAAAGAGCTGAATGCTCTCTGGACAGCAGCTTCTGTGGTACGGATTGCACTTCTTTTTTGCCAAAATATCAGCTTCACCAAGATCACTGCTGAAAGCAACTTTGCTGAATTGGTGGATCTTCTTAACTCAAATAGGACTTGCTCCCTTGAAGTAGCTTGGATTTTGGAGGATATTAAGCTAATTTGTGAACATTTTGTTGATATATCCTTTGTTTCTGTTCCTTTAATATGTAATCGTGTTGCTCTAGCTCTTGCTAGTGTTGCAAAAGAAAATGAGGAGGCCATTGTTTGGATAGAAGAATGCCTCTCATTTCTCTTTCCCATTATACAACATGATATTGAATAAAATCTACTATCGTCTATTCTCAAAAAAAAAAAAAAAAAAAAAAAAAGATAGTATAATTCAAAAAAAAAAAAAAGACTTGATAGTAAATTTCAACTAAGACAAAAAAATTAGTTACTATTATTGTTGTTGTTAAATATTTGTCTTTCATACTTGGAAGTCACTTTGCATATTCAAACATTAAAATTACACAAATTTTTTTCTACTATACTTTCAGCACTTTTAGTTTTTTTTTTTTTTTTTTCCTACAGTACTTTCAGCCAAAAAAAAAAAAAACAATTATCTAGCTTTTAGGTTATTTTGTTACAATATTTTTAACAAAAAATTTTCAGTTTCAGTAAAATAAGCGAATCACATTAGACCCTAAAACTATATTAAACTGTTAACAAGTTATTTCAATTCTTTGTACTGTGACAGCCTTTTGTACTGTCTTTAAAATGTACAGTACAGTTTTTAATTTCCTCCGAAACCTTATGGTTGGAAAAAAAAAAAAAAACCTTATAATAAAAAATTTTGCCCTTATTTTTTGGGGACATGATCTCCAACACATATCACACAATTCTACTGTAAAATTGGCGCACGGACACGTCTTTAGTGCCTCAGAAGATTAATAATAAGAAAAAACAAATCTCCTAAAATGAATAATATAAGGCAAAATGTGGTTTTTTAAGGTATATCATGACTCTTGTTTATAGAAGCTTTTTGTAATGTAGTAAGTATGGTTACCAAAGGTTTTGTTAATTCAATAATTTGACATCACAAGTTAGGCGTCTAAACAAAATGTCTTCATAACACATTGTGAAGAGGATTTACCTAGAATTTGTCAAGGCCAATGGTATTGTTTTAAACGAAAAAGGAACCTTCAGTCGAGAGGTAGATTTAGCAAATTGTTTTCACAATACGTATGAAATTCTCATTTTATTTTTTCAGTACTTGTTAAAGCGATATATTTATTGTCTATTTGGTATTCAGAACTTTTTGGTAATTTTTTTATTTATTTATTTTTTTGCTAAACGTGAACCAAAAAAAGAGTTGAGAAAAGTTAATAGATAACCTAAAAGCATTGATTTAAAAAATATTTTATGAAAAAAAAAATTAATTTTTTGACAATTTATTATACTTTTATAGAAATTAATATTAAAAATTTTCTGAAATAATCCATTAATAAATAAATACCCTAGTGCATCCATTAATTGAACCTAAAAGATAATATTATATTTTTAAATAATAAACAAAATAAATAGACCGAAAACTCATCCAATCAAATGTGCTTACTTCCATGAGATGGGACTGATTAAATGAGTTGGACCAGATATTGTTCCAGATCCAACTCAGCTGGGCCAGTGGTCAGCACTCCTCCATCTTAGCTCGCTCACAACATTGACTCAGTGAACCAACAAATCTCTAGGGTTTTTCTCTCAGAGCTTCAACTCCAATTCAGCCTCTCAAACCACAGGTAAGTAGTTTCTTTCTATTACAATTTATAAACCAACCAATCTCTCCTTAGAAAAATGTTTCATTTCACATGCAAAACACTGATGCAAAATAGAATCTTTAGTTCAAAAACCAGTTATGTTCGTTATATCCAGACAATGCCATTTCTCAGTTCTGTCTCAAACTCCACAGAGAAACAATCTTTGACAGTCTCTTACCTCATGAACTCATGTGGGTTGTCCTTAGAAAAAGCTACTTCAGCTTCTAAGGCTGTCAATATTAAGTGCACTGATAAACCAGACTTACTTCTAAACCTTTTGAACACTTATGGTTTTACAAAATCTGACATTGCAAGCTTGATCTCTAAACACCCACCTCTGATTTTAGCTCATCCAGAGAAAACTATAAGACCCAAGATTGACTATTTTGCGTCCTTGGGTCTTAGAGGACCTGACTTACCTAGGATTATCTGTTCAAACAAATTCATTTTATTGTCTAGTTTGAAGAAACAGATAATACCCACCATTAATTTTCTTAGGGGGGTTATTCATACCAATGAGAATCTTATCTATGCATTGAAGCAATTGTCCAATGTGATTCGATGCAACATTAAAAAGGTTTTGGTGCCAAATATATCCACTCTGAGGGCTCATGGAGTACCAGAAAAACATGTTGCAGGGCTCTTGATGATGCAACCTAAGTCGCTTATGTTGAGGATTGATTTGTTCAAAGAGGTTGTATGTGCAATTAAAGAAATGAGTTTTGACCCGATGAGGCGCTCGTTTATTTTGGCTGTCCGTTCAATGTCACTAATAAGCAAAGTGATTTGGGAAAGGAAAAAGGAGGTTCTTAGGAGCTTTGGTTGGTCTGAAAATGACTTTCTTACGGCATTTAGAGTACAGCCAATGCTAATGATTTGTTCAGAGAAGAAGATTCGGGATGTACTTGATTTCTTGACGACTAAGGGGGGTCTCATGTCATTGGACGTTGCTAGATGCCCAAATTTATTTCTGGTAAGTGTGGAGAAGAGAATGATTCCCAGATGTGCTGTTCTGCAAGTTTTGATGTCTAAAGGTCTGGTTAGCAAAGATATGGATTTAGTTTGGCAATTGAATCACAGGAAGGAGGACTTTGAGAAGAAGTTTCTGACTCCATTTATGGAAGAAGTCCCTGCAGTGATTGAGGCATACCAGGGTAAGATAGGATTTCTGGGATTCAGTGATTGATTGTGAGGCTTGAATCTGAGGGAAGAAGACTTGAACTTTGTAAATATGCTGGCAACTGGTTTGAGCTCACAATATAGTGGTTAAGCAAGTTGGAGTGGAACCACAGTCTCCTTGTGTTTTCTATTTTGGATCTGAACAATATGGGGAGACCAGAGTGGTTTAGCTTGCCATGAAATGAGATTTGTCACTTGGTGACTGAAGTGATGGTGTTACATTTTTGAAGAAAGCTAATATTAGTGTGTATGGTTATAGGAGGAGAATGACAATACATGTTAGGCTTTTCATAGTTGAGGAGTATAACTTTCTTGATTGCTTTTGAATGAGCTGATGATTTAGCCGTTATTTTGTATATATAGTTTCCTTTGTACTATTTTTTCTTTCAGGCTTCTGCTTTTTCCCCCCCAGCTCAAGGATAGTGTTTAGATGATTGTGTGGCTTATTTATGTATCGTTTGTTTATAAATGGTGGACTGTGCTGCAGTATAATATGTATATAGTTAATTCTAGAGAACAAGTACTTCATGCAAAAATTGTTTGATGGGGAACCAACACTGAGTAATAGCCTAAAAATGTATATGTGGTGTATTCTCAATCACTTTGCTTATTTGCTCTATGAGGAATCTGTTGTGAAGGTTTTTATATGGTGCACATTACCCTGTTTTCTTTCTCCATCAGTTAAACATCTCATTCTTGTATTTCTTAATTTCAGCTCGTCTCAGTTAACTGAGATTGCTAGGGAACTTAAACTGCAAAGATTATATGCTGTCTCTGTCGTCTTCGTTGGAAACCTTGTCCTCTTGTACTTGTAAACTAGTACATTGAACACACACATATATAGAACTAAAGCTTGCAGCATTTAATGGTCCAAAGAAACCCCCACCCCCAAATTTGTGATTATGCAAACTAAAGCTTGAGGCATCTGACGGTCCAAAGAAAAAAGAAAGCTTGAATTCCATTCAAGCGGAGGGAATTAATATAATATAGAAGGAATACCCTTCCTTGAACAAAGAGATTGCCCTCTACTCTCCTCCCAAACCGGACATAAGTGGTAAGTCCCAACGTAAAATGAGCAAATAGTAAAATGGTAGAAGTAGAAATTGCATGAAATTTAGAAAGTAAAACGCATCACCTCCGTTTGTGACTATGCCAATTTTCATCCAAATTTCTTTGTTTAGGTCTATGTTTAAAGTGATTTTGTCATTTATGTAATATTTTCTTTTTGGGATACAACTTGTGTCCAGTGCTTTTTTGCACTGGACAAATTGCAATACAAATAGGTATCTAAAACTAGACATTTATCTGAATCGTATCGTGTTCAGTGCAAAATGGCACTAGACACAAGCTTTGCCCTTTTTTTTGTGGTATTTTCTATTTTTAGAATTGAGAAGGATGTTTCCTAGGGTTAATAGTGTATCAATTTCTGTAATTTTTAAAAGTTTTTATATTTTGGAAATTTCTCCTTTCCTAGTATAATTCTGTCCTTAGGGCCTGTGTAGATTTTTCTTATAAGTTGGAGGTTGTAACAATGTCGAGTATCAAGTTTATTATTATCAATAAAAATTTTAAAGAGTTTTTCTCTTTCTTTGCCTTTGGATTGAGGGCTTTCTTAGGGCATGCTTATGCTATTTTTGAGATAGATGTATTTTACTTATAGTTATTCCACTGCATTATATGTCGTTTATCAAATTAATGTGTCGAAATTACTTTAAACTTTATAGGTTTTTCATTTAAATGAATGCTAATCACAAATTGGTACCATTCTAATTGATGACCCTAGCACCAAGCAAAATTTTATTTTTATAACAATTTCATTAATAAGTAAAAAGTAGTACGACAATCGCACTTGCAAAGTTCTAGAACCACAGGAGATAAATTGCAATTATTACAAGAGAAACTAGCTTTAAAAAAAAAAAAAAAAAAAGTTTATCAGCAGAATAAGTTGCTGAAGAGATCTTCCAACTTAGCAAAACTCACAACTAGCAAAATACAAATTTAAATAAAAAACATTACTAATGACAATAGAAATATAGATCAGCCAAATGGTTCATTCCCTTCTATTATGAAATTTCACTAATTTTTAGACCTAGCCAAGTTTAAAGCCCACAGAATTGCAATTGCTTCGGCTTGAGCAGAGTGCAAAAGACACAGTGGAAGGGGATGCACTCACTGGCCCAATTCACTTGTGCATGTATTCTTTAATTGAAGGAATGATCAATGAACTATTGACTATAACCTGGATCCCTCCAGTGAATTCACTTGGTGCCCATCAAAGTTCATAACCTCAGGAAGAATAACATAGCAGTTTAATATGGTAACAATTGGGATTTAGATGATTTTACAGACTAATTTGTCATATAAAGTTGATGTAAAATGGGTCTCCAGTTGATGCTTGGGTTTGATAAATGCAAGTATATTGTCCAATAGTGATTGTTCATTAATGGCACTCAAACCGTGGTCCATGCTGCTCAAAACAACATCCTTGTCTTTTGTACTTTTAGCTATTCTTCATCTCCTCATTAGTTTTCGTTTTTGCTTTTCCCTATAAAGCTAATGGTTTCTTATATACGCATTAGGTGTTCAATTTTCAGTGAAAGCAGCAATATCTTGCCTGAAAATAAGAGTTTACCACTTTACTTTCATCATTATGTTTGTCCTTGTTTGTGCTGTGCACGTGATAGGACAGGACCTCGGTTACTTGACTAGCATATGATTAGCCATTCAGATTAATGTTGATCATTTGTCAAAAGAGGTGTTAATCAATATGGCAATTATGCTCATAAACAAACAAATAAAAAGGAATATAAATCATGTCAAATATTTATGAATTCATATTCTATTTTCTGGAGGAGCCGTTACTGGGTTATATTGGTTTGCCCTTAAGACTTACAGAGGCCATCCAAGAGAAATAATGTTACATACACGATTTTTTTTTACCATATATTTATAATAAAAAAAAAAAAACTGGTTTACTCACAGTAAATCATTGCAATTTACAACAAATGAAAAAATATTATAAAAAATTTTGCGTTTATAATCATCATTTTAGAACTTGGTTTTAATGAACTTTTTATGAGAAATTGAAAAAACGGTTAAAAAAGTTAACTACTCTTTTATTTTCTCATTAAAAGTTTACTCTAATGGTTTATTAACATATGCATTACATTAATAAAACCCTCTTATTATAGGAGAAATGCTTATAGTAATATATCGGATGATTCAGATATAATAAGGTGCGTATGTGGGAGCGAAACCAAATATTTGTGTTTGTTTGTTTCTCAAATATATATATACATCGCATTTCTTTGTAGGTTGTGCTGAGTGGAGTTAGAATATTATATAAAGAAATTAAAGGGAAAAAAAATCTGCACTCACGAAACGAAAGATAACTAAACTATTTTTTCCCTTCATAATTCTTACCCAATCTTGATTTACTGAAACAAAAGGATCACCCAAAAAGACAATAGATAGGCACATTAGAAACATTGTGGACCCTGGCAAATCATATAAAATCAAAAGGTAGATGGAAGATATTTGGCAATGTTTCATTATAAAGATTGGATTGACTGAGTCAGATATGCTAAATCAAAAACGAGAAAGAAAAGGAAAATCGAAGGTCACCCAGCAATAGTAGGGTAGCCCACCCCCCAAACCAACATGCCCCTTTGTCTGGGAAACAGCCTCATGAGTCATCATCTTCCCCACTTCTATTATATATATGTGCCTTCTAATAAGGAGCGTGAAGTAAAATACCCACCACACAATAATGCGCACACAACTTGAACTTGGAGGCAAGAAACAAAGGGCTATACTAATCTGATGCATATATATATTGCTGGCTCTGTGGATGGTGCGCGTGGTTATGGTTTTTCTCTTATTTCACCGTGGTAATGGGATGCTTTTTATTTTTTAATCCTTTGGTTTTAAACTTTTTATAATTTATAGTAGTTTTTCAGACTTTCATGGGATTCTAAAGTTAGGCTCTAGGTGCTTTCGTACAACGTGGTTTCACATTCAAACACAGGCTGGCTAACGGTAACGAGCAGCGGGCCCCTCCATTAATTAGAGTTTTGGACTTTAAAGCCCTCATTCAGTAAATACCCTAGTTCCAATGACATGTATGCTTCCCATTTTCCAATTCAACATTCTTTTTTCCTTATATTAATCAAATGGAAAAGACACAATTATTTATATATATATATATATATATATATATATATATTATAGAGTTTTAATCTATAACATTTGCTTTTAGTGATTTTTTTATTTATCATCAGATCAAGACACCATCAAATTTTGGTGTAAGAGGTGATTGACCTTCGAATCTCTTATTCAATCAGTCAAGCTAACTAGAACTCACCAATTATTATTATATAAGTCTGATTAATTAGTGCCTATAGAATTTTTGTTAATCAATCATTTTAGAAAAGTCTTTATATCATTTTTACGTGAAATATAAAAAGTTGTAAAAAAAATGAATTTTTTTTTGGGTAACAATTTTCTTAAAATACTTGAAATTGATTAGTCAAGAGGTTTATAACTTAATTGGTTAGTTCTTTTTAGTGTCTAACATATAAAATTTTAGGGTTCAAATCCCCTCTCCCTTAACTATCATTTAAAAAAAAAAAATAGCGATTCAATAAAAAATCAAAATAGCAAGGATATAAAAGTATATTGAATAAATGAATAGTTTTAAAGTCACCTCAAAGATGGGATATTTTTTGTCCACTTTTAATTTTAAAAAATAACCCTACTGCCTAATTTAAAGGAATTTAATAAATATTTAATCCATAAAATAGTCAAGATCTGAGAATGAGAGTGTCTGGTTCATAGTAGTTATGAAGAGACGAATATATTTTATATTAAAGTTGCAAGTTTATATATAATTCGATGAGTGGGCTACAATTATTATTTTTTTTAGAAAAACAATCAGTTTAATTAGTAAAATATTTTGTTATTGAATAAAAAAATCTAGAATTCAAGTCCACCTATATCAAAAATCAATTAGTTTCTTGACCTTATATCCAACAATACACTGTCATATCTATAAATAAATAAATAAACTAAACGATGAGAGCGCTATTGTTGGATTGCCTACTAATAGGGGTGGCAAAATTGGACACAACCCATGAACCCAATACTACACAACACAAAATTAACAGGTTATGGGTTGAGACTTAATGGATTCGTGTCATATTCAAGTTGACACGACTAATCTATTTAATAAACGAGTTAGGTTAGCGTTCAGCCTATAGAACCCGTTTGACCTGTTTAATTAAATGACATTTTACTGATATAACCTTCAAACCCTAGGTATATAAACTTATCAGTTGTTGTGGTTTACTTTTTTTGACATATTGTGACTGATTATTTGTGATATTAAGATATGTTTTAGTTTTGAATAATTATTTGTGATGTAGTTACTCGTTAGTTTTTAATTTTATATTAAAAATATTTATTTGTTTTTTTTTCATAATTTTTTTTTCCATTTTGATAAAATTTGATAAACAGATTGACATGACTAACATGTTTAGTAAATAGGTCGTGTTAGGGTTGGAAAATCTTGATCCGTTTAATAAACATATCGAGTTAGTGTTAACCTATATAGTTTGATACTCATGAATTGACATGACACGAACCCGACCCACAAACACAAATTGCAAACCCTACCTACTATAGTGAATTAAATACTCCTCATTCTCTCTTTAAAATTTTGCAAAATACAATGTTGAAACGAAAATGATGCTACTTCCACATTCCTGTACTCAAGCTCCGTTAATTGCGAAAGCTACTACTTGTCTTTACTGCTTCTGAGAAACATCAAGCATCTTTGCATGCTTATCTACATTCTTCATTTATTTATTTATTGAGAAACTTCTTCATTAATTTAGGCAGCTTGCAATCACATTCATAAACATACTATATGGTTTCATTAAAAAAAAAACCACATGGATGTAAAATTACACTTACCATTATTGACCTAAAGAATGTTGTTCTCTTTTTTCTTAAACTATAAATTATTTATTTTTAATTATACTAGTAATATTTATTTTACAATAAGTTATGTTTACAATGGTTAGATGACTAAATTTATCATTTTTTTAATTACTTAAATTTTTTTGAAACAATTGATAATTTCTTATCATATAAGAGTAATTTGAGCCCACACATAATTTGATGATTTCAAGCTTTGTAACTAGTTTTATTCTCCAAAACCTCTAGATTTTTTAAGAACCTAATTTTGAATCCCCCAAACCTGTTAAACAAAAAAGTAGTAGCTCTTGGAGAGCATGAAGTCAAGTTTTTCTATATCTTTTTTTATTTTTTATTTATCTTGGGTTCAGTGTCACGAGGTTTAAATAGAGATTGTGCCTTAATTCTTTATTTTGGTTCTTGATTTTTTTTTTTTCAACTCTCACATGTCTTATAAAATATATAACTGATATAGAGATAATGTCCTCAAGTGAGATTGGAAAATAAAAGGAAAAACCTAAAATTTAAGAACTTTTTAAAAAATGGTAAATTATTCTTTTAATAGTTTGTGTTTTTAAATTTAAAATATTTAATTAAAAGATAGGAGTATTTTAAAAAGTTTTAAAATTGGACAAAACTTAGGTACAATATCTTAAAAGGTTTTCCTCTTAAAATTGAACCATGTGACTACTTAACTAAAAAATACACTTCAATTCCATGAGGAAAAATTCACATGATAGAATTTTAAGAAGGAAATTTAAGGAACAACACTTAAGTACTATACTTAAGTCTTGCTCTTACAAATTTGTGTGAAGATATTTCAGTTGTATAGATCCATAGATTAAAAAAATAATGAAAAATGGTATTAACGGTAAGATAATAGATGCAGGGTCATTTTAGTCATATCAAATTAATAAAATAATCTAACAGAGGGGATGAAAAAAAAAAAAACTGAGAAGGTCAAAACATGTGATGGCACCCCTGCAAATAGAGAAGAATCCTAGGGTTATTCACGAGAATAAGTCAATATTAAACAAACAAACAAACAATGCCAAAAAGAAACAAGAACAAAAAAAAAGAAAAAGAAACAAGAACAAAAAAAAAATTGCCAGTATTTTAGTTACACACGGTCCACTCACACACGCACAGAGACAAAGTGCCTTCCCTTCCATTCTTGTATCATTCATCACTCTTCCACTTGAGTCTTGAATTCTGAATAGTCATCTCCAAGGCAAAAACCGACCCCATTAATTGTCACGCACAGGGAGAGCTCTCTGAGAGGCACTAAAATAATAAATGCTTTGACACTGTCTTGTACGGCTTTACTCCATCTACCTCTCCATTTATAGCCTCAATTTTCTTTCATTGCAGCAAACATTCATTGGTGAACAAGAAAACCCATTATTGCTATTGCGTTCATCTTCCCAATGTTTGTCTTTCAAGTTTTTTTTCCTATTAACTACCTGGAACTTATTGTACTTACATAAAAGAGACGTTCTTTCATGAACTTTGCTTTGTTCTCCATGCTTCCTTGTTTTGCTGCTACATGGGTTTTTGACCAGCTAGTTTGAGCATTACTATTTTCCGTGAAAGCAAACTTGCCCTTTTGATTTTTCCTCAGGAAGATATTTTCTTTCTCTGGTTTTCTGTCAGTGTCTTGGATTTCAGCTCCTTCTGCTTCATGGGTTTTCTCGAATTTGGTTAACCAGAGTCTTTGGAGAGCGTCTGAGGCCTAATTTGGGGTTTTAGTTTCTTGAATTTCCAGCTACCAAGTCACTGTAAAGTACGTTCCTTTTCAGGTGAATTCTCTAATGGAGCTCTCTTTTTCATGATTCTTCTTAACAATCTTTGGTGGGTCTGATTCTGTTTGCCTTAAAAACTCTGATTTCAGTGTCTACAGCTTCAAACACTTGTGGAATGGGATATTTGAATTTGTTGCTTCTAGTGGTTCTTTTATGGGTTTTCTTCATTCCAAGCTCTTATGAGTTACATCCCTCCCAGACCCAAGTTTTATTACAGATGAGGAAGCTTTTGGAGTACCCTTCCTCATTGCAAACTTGGGAAAATTACTATGGAGACCTCTGCAACTTGCCTAAATCAGCACATGTGAGTATCACATGCCAGGACAGTTTTATCACTGAGCTCAAAATTATGGGGGATAAGCTTGTCAAGGTCAGTGAGTTCCATGGATTTGCAATTCCCAATATGACACTATCTGAAAAGTTCTCTACTGATTCCTTTGTTACTACATTGACGAGGTTAACCAGTTTAAAAGTTCTTAGTTTAGTGTCTTTGGGGATTTGGGGACCACTTCCTGATAAGATTCATAGGCTATATTCGCTTGAACTTTTGGATTTGAGCTCAAATTTTATGTATGGTTCAATTCCACCTAAGATATCTAGACTAGTTAAGCTTCATACTTTGACACTGGATTCCAATTATTTCAATGACACCGTCCCTGATTGGTTGGACTCATTTTCAAACCTCACCATTTTGAGTTTGAAGAGTAATGGATTCAAGGGTCAGATTCCTTTTTCTGTAAGCAAAATCAAGACACTCACTGATCTTGTCCTGTCCCACAATGAGCTTTCTGGCAAATTACCTGATTTGAGTACTTTAACCAATCTACATTTATTGGATATAATAGAAAATCATTTGGATTCTGAACTACCAGTCATGCCCAAAGATTTAGTTACAGTGCTACTGAGCAATAACTCGCTCTCAGGAGAGATTCCTGAGCAATTTGGTGAGTTGCATAAACTTCAACACCTTGATGTATCTTTCAACCATCTGAGTGGAACACCTCCCTCTGCCTTGTTCTCTTTGCCAAACATCAGTTATTTAAATTTAGGGTCTAATATGCTCAGCGGGTCACTTCCAGATGAGTTAAGTTGTGGTGACAAACTTGGGTATGTTGATTTATCTAGTAACAAGTTGATAGGTCAACTTCCTTCTTGCTTGAACGGTACTTCAGATAAGAGATATGTTAAAATTGGTGGAAATTGTTGGTCCCATGATTCCCAAGATCAGCATGAAGGATCGCATTGTCTTATAAGCAGTAAACAATCCAGAGGAAGAGATATAGCAGTATTAGTTGCTGTCATTAGTGGAGCTGTTCTTGTTATGGTGCTTTTGGGATTGGGAGTTCTACTCTTGTGTAAAAGATGCCGTACAAGAAGGACACAGAAGCAGCCTGTATTGTCAAAGAACGTGCAAGATAATACACCAACTGGGATTTCCTCTGAGCTCCTTGCAAATGCCAGTAAGTTCCGCATTGATCAGTTTATTTTCTTATCATTTGTTCAAAATCCAAGACATGCTTGTCCAATTCACTCTGTCAATTTTGTAGTTTAGAATATATGAATAGAGACTAAATCATAATTGTGTAAACCATAGTCTGTGGTGCATATGAGAGCCTAAAGTGATAACCTTGCCTCTTTTTTTTTTTAGGGTTCATTTCTCAAGCAGCAAAGCTAGGGACACAAGGAGCACCCGTCTGTCGATTGTTTTCTTTTGAGGAGTTGAAGGAAGCCACAAACGACTTTGATTCATCAAGGTTTCTTGGTGAAGGCTCTATGGGGAAGGTAACTGTCAAGAGTTGAATATGCAACGAAAATATAGATGATTCACGGATTCTTCAAAAAAGGGGGAATTCATTTGGATCAACCTACTAATTTTGAGCATCACATACATATTTGTTAGGGGCATATTATACAAAATAGGAATTTTATTTGTAAGATGAAGGGGGAGCTAGAAATTTTTCAAAGCACCTAAGCTCTTCTAACTTCTACCTAGTATTTTGGTTATTATTATTATTATTATTGTCATCAAAATCTTGAATTGTGTTTCTCAAACAAAAAAAATCTTGAAATTGTTGTGAAATCAATGAAAAAAATGTATATGTGGCATTCAATTGGTGGAGCACATTATATATATCCATTGCCAGCTAGCTCTTTAACTTCTGTTTTGTTTATATATAAATTTTTAGATTTATAAAGGTCGATTGGAGAATGGGACCTACGTAGCCATACGCTCTCTATCTTTGGTGAAGAAGTGTTCGATTCCAAACCTTAAAGCTCGGCTTGATCTGCTTTCAAAGCTTCACCATCCACATTTGGTAGGCTTCTTGGGTCATGGCATTGATGGTAGTGGACAAGATGATTCCAGTAGCAGCAAAGTTTTTCTTGTATATGAATATGTACCTAATGGGAATTATCGCACTCATCTATCAGGTTAGTATAGCACCACAGTAAACTTTAATCTAGCTTCATATATGAAATATGTGTGCACCTGCGCATCTGTCTTTGATGGTTTAGTGTGTATACCATACTCTTTTTCTTGAATTAAGATGGGCCCCTCCTTGTCTGCACCGGGGTGGGGGGGTTGGTGCTTTTCTATATGTTTTACGTATCATAGCTTTACGTATTGGAGGCCGTCAACATGTAATCTAGCTACATATATAATTTGCAGAAAGTTGTCCAGAAAAGGTTTTTAAATGGTCAGATAGACTGGCAATTTTAATTGGAATTGCCAAGGCTGTGCATTTTCTACATACTGGTGTAATTCCTGGTTGCTTGAATAACCGACTAAAAACAAACAACATATTGCTTGATGAGCATCGGATTGCAAAGCTAAGTGACTATGGGATGTCAATCATCACAGAGGAAATCGAAAAGTTTGAGGTATAATGCCTGGCTTTTTCAGGTTGAGTGTGCAATGTTATCTTGGTTCACCAAGCAGTCTTTTCTAACACATTCTGTTTGTTCTGTAGGCGAAGGGAGAAGACCCGAAATCATGGTATGATACAACCTATTACCTGATTTATTAAAACTGAATACCTTTCAATTTGATGCTTGATTTTATCTACTGGAGTCGCATCTTAAAAATTGTTATGCTGGATTTAAAAAATAATAATTGCATTATAACTGATAGTGCATTTCTGATGAAGATTTTCTTCAACTAAAAAGCATGAGGATCCAATCTTGGGATATGCATTAATGATGAGCCCCCTTTTCACTGCTTAAATGACACTGAGGTTGAGTATCCAATTCTTGGTATATACAGCAGTACTTCCATCTTGATCTCAGCACTACCTTCATACTGGTATTACTCCATCACATGCAACATCACCATCATTGGTGCCATTTACAGTGCATGCCACTATCAGAAACACCTTTTCATCCCCCTTGCTGTTATTCGGTCTTCTCACCTCTACTATTGTCAACACTGCCATAATTAACATGTTGTCCGCCTCAGCAGCAGTAATACTGCCACTATTGCTACAATTATTGCTTCACTTATGCAATGACCACCGCTGTCATTCTGTTACTGCAGCTACCTAGTGCCCACTAATATCCTCTTTAATGCACTTTAATAGTTATTTAGAAATAGCTGACTCTTTTACTTCCTTTTTTGCAGCCATCGAACAAACACAGAGGATGATGTTTACAACTTTGGATTCATATTGCTCGAATCACTTGTTGGGCCTATAGTGACTGGAAAAGGAGAAGCATTTCTCCTAAATGAAATGGTATGCAAAAGCTTTTGTGGAGGTGAATTCCACAAATTCAGATGAATGATAATTTTGAGACAACTATATAAAATTTCCAAATCTTTTGATTTATACATTTGTTTCAGTCTGAAAAATAAATAAACATAAAATCTATAATTTTCTAGATGAGTACTTTATTTTCCCATATAAATTTATATTTAGGTTATATATATTATCTCAATGTCAATTTTGTCTTCATTGATAATGAAATGAGATCTCAAATTCTTTATTAACAAAGATTAGTTGAACTGCTATAAATTTTGGTCTAGAAAACATGAGGATTGAAACTGGTCATGTTTTTAAAATGTCATAAGATCAAAATGAAATGCCTAAATATTCTGAATATTTTCCTTTCCTTTTCCTCAATATTTTTGTTTTAGATACCATCTTTATTGATTTTGTTTGAGATGGTATGTTTCTAAGACCTGGAGTCATGAACCACAGGCATCCTTTGGCAGTCAAGATGGTCGAAGACGAATTGTGGATCCAATAGTGTTGACCACTTGCTCGCAAGAGTCGTTATCAATAGTGGTAAAGATCACAAACAAATGTATAGGTCCTGAATTGTCATCTCGTCCCTCTTTTGAAGATGTCCTTTGGAACTTACAATATGCAGCTCAAATCCAAGCCACTGCTGATTCTGATCAGAGATCAGATTCTACAACATAGTTGTAAGTTTATGGATAGCGCAACACCTGAGATTCATTCTAAAGAAGCCTCCTGAAATTTGTAGCCACACAAGGTATGCCTGCATTTGGGCTGCCTTCCCTCATAGCAATGTGAAATGTAAAAAGTTGTAAATTTTCATTTTTGTTTGCTTGTCCTTTTATACTGCTGAATTTTGGTAGAATAAAAGTTGTTTAGTTACGTTTTCTGTTTAAGACATAATAGTGGTAGGCCTTTGCGCACAGTGCCTTTTTTGAATGGTATATTCAGACCTCAACATCCCCCCAAAAAAAGAAATATTGAATGATGTCGGACTGCAACCAAAATTATTTTGAAATTTATTTTTATTATTATTATTATTTATTTTTATCCCATAGGAAGTTGGATTATTTTAAAACCTTCATTTTTATTTTGTGTTTATATACTGTTGGTTTGAAAGATTGACTCAAGTTAATTTTAATCAATTACCCAAGTTGATTAAATTATCAAACTATGCAAGGGTCTAATTAAATTGTGTTGGGTACAACCAGGGGTGGCCCAAGTTCTAGGAAAAATTTAGGCCTATGGCCCCCAAATTTTTTTTTTTTTTTAATTTACCCTATATTAAAAGGCCTGTTTCTTAAAAAAAAAAATGTTAACGAATGTTACGAGGATATTGGTTTAGAAACAATTTTTAGAAATATTTTATAAGAAAATGATAAACAATTAATATTTTTGATAGCTTTTTATATTTTTCATAAAAGTTGTGTTAAAACTTGCTTAATATAGTTTATTAACAATTGCTTTAAGGTACCCGTTAACATGACCTCTAAAAAAAAAATCCTATTAACGAGTGTCTTAAGGGCACAAGTTAAAAACTAATAAATGTTTAATTATGAGTTGTAATGCACACTTTTCAAAAAATAAAATACACATATTAATGATTCATTGACTTGTATAAGCACAAATTCATTGTGGTCATGTGTATTTCTTGACTTTATTTTTAAAAAAATATATAGAAACATTATAGAATAAAGCATTTAATGCATCTTAACTATTACCCTTAGGAGCTAGGGCATTCATTAAAGATATTACAAATTTTTGTGTTACAAATCACAATAAATTCAAACATTTATTTATTAAATGGTTGAAGTTCACTAATTATATCCATAATTTGCTACATTAAATTATGTCTTTTATGCAGCAATGACCAGAGTATAAAAAGGAGGGAGTAATAAAGAAACATACAGTGTTTTTTGTGCTACTCCGGCAAAACTCTTTTCTCTCGCGGCTTTATATTCTTTTTGGCT
Organism: Castanea mollissima; assembly: GCA_014183005.1. Lineage (NCBI taxonomy): Eukaryota > Viridiplantae > Streptophyta > Magnoliopsida > Fagales > Fagaceae > Castanea > Castanea mollissima. Next base: position 28,551,272 of record JACAVU010000001.1, read on the forward strand.
GCTGCTTGCGTTATCTATCTGTGGTGCGTTAAGCTAAGTATATATAATATACTATCGTTTCAATTTAAAAAAAAAGTGTATATATAAAATATAAAGGGTGCAGTGTGCTTAATGCTTTTGGAGATGGTCAAGAATTGCCACACAAGACAAGACAGCTTCAATCTAAAGCTAATCACAAAAGTCGGCCCACACACAAACACAAAAGCTTGGCTCCTCCTATTAATCCAACACACCTCAAACGACAACAAGAATATTAATTTAATAAAGAGCAAATTGCTTTAATGGTTTGTTTTGATTTGAGATAGTATGTGTGGAATGTCGGTCCTGCCTGCATTGAGAAGAACACTGATAATTGATTGGGATTTGTGGGTAAAGTAACACAGCCATTTTAGAAGGAAATTGATTAGGCGCATTTGTGGATTGAATCCTGTGGCAGTTTTTGGGTGACTAATCAAAATCTTCTTTGTTATTTACTCCTGATAATCGGATTAACCCAATTATGAAGTTTTAGGAAGGAAAATCAAAGTGCTAAACTGGGTTACATGGTTGTTTGTTACTATGCTTTTACTCAAAGTAAAGAATTTTAAAAGAGATTAGATGTGGTTGAACACGTTGCAAGTTAAAGGAGGGCTGTCCAATCTTACCTGTAAAACCAATCCTCATGATATAACACAAGTAATTTCTATATTTTTTGTTTTCGATAATTTGATTTTTTTTTTAATTGGATAACTAGAGATGGATGTATTTAAAGCTAAACGTCACTTCTAAAAACGCGAGAAAATATTAGTTGAATTATAAGACTTTTGACTATAATGACAATTGATAGTTATAATAATGGAAAAGAGGAATTCGAATCTTATTCTTTTCATCAATGATCAACTAACAATATTGGGTAAAAAACTATTATTATGAACGGATGCTATAAATTAAAACTCTCTTAAAAATATATATATCGGATAATCCCGTCCAAATTGCATAAAAACTTTTTTCAAGCTATATTTTCTAAAATTTATCCAAAATTGCTCCAAGTATATCATTTATCTCCAATAAAAATAGAATTATGTCGAAAATGAAGGTCCAGCATTGATCATCTGGAAGTGGACATTTCAACCTACCCCCTCCTCTTGTAAGTTACATTATATGCGTAAAGTTTAAGCTCGTATTTGATACATCAGTTAAGTTTAATAATTAAGCACAAAGCCTCTGATGACGAATATGTGAAAATTGTTGATTTGATGTGCCCTAGTTCAGTTAACTCTTGCATTGCTTGAAAATTAATTTATGTTAAATCAACAAGGCTATCATTCATGCATATACTAGGTAATATTGGCTGATGTTGCTTATTTAGTAATGATCATAAAACATTCAACACCAAGACTTTTTTTTGTGTGTGGATTCAATACCAAGACTTGATCACAAAATTTCGACTAGCCTTAATTGAATTAAAAGTAAAAAAATTAAATTAAATTAAAAATGAATTACACAAATCATTAATTTCTAGAAAATGACATGATTAAAATCTAGCTTATTTTTTTTCTCTGTATACAATAAGAAACTGGTCATCCTCTTTCTCATCAATGTTTTGTCTCTGCACTAATACTTAATAAGCATAATAATATTATATAAGTCTCATAAATTGATATGTTAACTTTTAATTCACAATAAAAATGATAATTTTAAAAATTTATCAATTATATTATTGATTGGACTCTAATTACATTGTTAGGTTAATTCATAAATCTTTTATAATAAAATTAATATAAGAGTGTGTTTGGTTCTAGCTTAAAAATTAACTTATTTTATTATTTAGTTTATTTTTATTACTATTTATAAATTTATTACACTTTTTACTATTATTTATAGATCTCACTATATTATTTCAAGTAAAATCTACCGTATATTTCAGCAAAAAATTGACTTGAGTCTCATAATGTATAGTTTACATGGGTGAGTCATGGGCCAACTCAGCCCAGTTTATAGTCCTTGAATTGAATGGGAATGAATTAATGGATTAGGAATCGGAAAGGCCCAAAAGAGAACAAAAAGCAACCATAATTCTTGCTTGGGATGGTGTGTCGGTTGTACCATCCCCGGGCATTTTGTCGGTGAACACAGCCAGCCAAGCAAGAAAGCGACGCGCAATAACCCCTTTAGTTTAATCCCCACGCGCCCTCAAATGGCCAGTCATTTATGAGTGCTTGAGCAATTGAGCGATGGCACTTTTGTTATTAGGAGCTCCTTCACGGCATCCTTTTTTTTCTTTTTTTTTTTTTTTTTTTTTTTTTTTTTTTTTTTTTTTTTTTTTTTTTTTTTTGTGAAAGGCGATTCATTAAACAAAATTGAAAGGAAATACAAGATTCAGGACATATTCTATGAAAATACATCTCATTGAGGTCATCTTTATACACATCAATCATGCTTATAGACGGACTATCAAATAAGGAAAAATAAGAAATCTAACTAAAGGTTATCCTAGCAAGACTATCAGCACAACAATTAGTTTGACGGAAACAATGCTTAATCCGTATCTGAGGCATGTGAGATATCAACAATCTACAATCGTCCAAAATAGGGGAGATAAACTTGTTAGCATAGGATGGATTATTGAGGACATTCACAATGGATTCAACATCTAGTTTGATCACAAGGGAAGATAGATTAAGACTTCTACACATTCATGTCCCTTTTTGTCAAATAGAAAATAATTCACATTTTGCCCAATTAATAATCTCTTCTAAAAAAAATCCACTTATATCTTTACACGGATATTTTTCGTTTTGAATTCATTTTTTATATATATTTTTAATGTATTTTGAGGATGAAGGAAGTGAGTAGATAATAAGTTTTTTTTTTTTTGCTAGAAAAAAATAGAAACTATTTAAGAACTAAGAGAATTAGATATTTTTATTAAATGTAGTGTAAAATATATAATATGACGTGGAGTGCTTTGAAGAGTGAATATGTAAAATAAAAAAAGTAAGTTTTTATGTTGAAATAGACAGAAATTTTTGAACGAGCTTATGTGAATGCTCTTATAAGAAATGTTGTCAAAAGCCCATGCTTTAAGCCTTCCTCGTTAGCTTTTTTTTTTTTTTTTTTTGGTGTATGATGGTTATGATATCTAGGATAAACCCGTACACTTCAACCACCATAATTAAGGGCATGTTGGTACACTGAATTAATAATATATTAAGAATAGTAAACTTTATTACTGAGAATAAAAGATATTGCAATGGAATAATTATTACTATCTATAAGTTTGAATGTTTCATATGGAAAGGTTGTAAAAGATGATGTAAAAGGAACATTTATATTTTTGTATATATATTAATTTTAAAACGTATTATATGCACTATGGAATAGTTATTACATCAATTTTAAAGAGGACTAGTTATTTTTCAATTTAAAGAATAGTTATTCCTTTGTAATAACTAATTCATGTAATAAAGATGCAACCAAATGACTAGATTGCTATTACACATGAATAATTATTCTATTACAGTAACTATTACACCGTACCAAACATACTCTAAATTATTTAGAAAGAATGAAAGACGCTAGTAACTTGTATGCATTTACATTACATGCACTAGTAAGAATTGAGAAATCTTTTCTTTAAAAAAAAATTGAGAAATCTTATTAAATTAATGTACATTAAAAAAAAGTGTGACTTTGACTCTGATTTTGGTATTTTCATAAAAAAGTCCAGGATTCAAACTCAATTATCAAATTATATAAAAAAATTATGGATTAGGTTAAGCTTATATAATTTTTAATAAATTTTTTTTATGATTCTTATCAGTTCGTCAAAATAGAAAAATTCAATTCGCAATTTATTTTACAAAAAAAGAAAAAAATCATAAAAATAATGCAGTAGGTGATATGAATGTGATATATTCGGCATGTTATTGGGAAAAAATGTTTTCATAATTAAGTGTGTGTTTGAATACCGCTTATTTTGCTGAAAATTAAAAATAATAAAAAATATTTCGGTTACTGTTCATTAATAAAATTATTGTTCTTATATCTGTTTGTATTGTTCATGTCCCATTAACAGTGCAAGAGACACTACACTTAAAAACAAAAATAAAAAGCTAAAAATATGGGACATGAGACGTGGACGTGCAAAACAAATGTAACCTAAGAAAGGACACTCTTCTAGTAACCCTTCATTTTCTACCTAATTGTATTTTATTTGATTACTTGTCCAAATCCCAAAAAAGAAAGAAAGAAATGAAAATCAATTCTACATTTCCACACTTTCTTTTGCTTGTGTGTCCAAAATGCGTGTTGGCAGAGACACTTCCAAGTTTGGTAGAGTGCACCAACTCAGTTGTTGATTCGATATCTCAGTGATCAGCAAACTACTACTTTCCAAATGTTCCTTGGGCAAAAGCCGAAGGCGCGAGTCTAACTGACACTTCTCTCGGACACTGTTCATCAAACTCTAGAACCCGCGCGTGTAAAATGTCCTCTCCTTAATTTCATAAATAGCTGTGCTTAACTGTTAAGCATTTTTTTAACGTTATTATTCTCAAAACCTATTAAATTCAATGAAAAATCATTTCCGCCAAGGCGTCCCTATCTCAGCCAACGTCATAAGTGTTCATCAAAAAAATAAAAAAAAGAAAAGAAAAGAAAAACGTCGTAAGTAACGACATCGACCAAACTTTAAATTAATAAAATCCCATAAACACGACGCCGTTTCCCTATTGTCTGAATATTTAAAAAACATAAAAATTTTAGTGGGACGGATTACAACACTCACTATCACAGATTTTACCCGATGAATTAATTGAAATTCATTGATTTGAATAAATAAAAATTTTAAAATCACATAAAATACCAAAATTTATACTACAATTATCTATTTAGGAAGCACAACACTTTATTTAGGATGTCATACTAGTGTCTTACCTGTATTATACCAGTGTTATAATGGTCGTTTTATATTTTAATGTTTTAGAAATTGCTTATATCATCATGTTGTAATCTATCTATATTCATACTTGTATTTGTGTTTGTGCTTTGTTCCTGTTTACGTGACAAACTATAAGTAGTGAAAAAAATATTACATTTATGTGAAAATAACAAACAATTACTCGCATTGTTGTGACATTTTTTTTTTTTTTGGGTAAACCATTGTTGTGACATTTTCGTGGTACTAAAACTTGTCTTTTGATTTTTTTCCCCTTAAAAATAATTAATTCATTGAAATTCTCTTTTGTTCAGTTCCACTTTTTTGAAAAAAATAATAATTATGTTTTTTTTTTTTAATCTTTTCCATTTTTAATCAGACACATTCTGGGTAGTCGGTACCATTCACTCACAGCTCTTGAGCCTCTTCATTCTCTCTCTCTCTCGCTCTCTCTGTCTCTCTCTCTCTTTCTCTCTCACAGCTAAATATCTCTCTCTCTTTCAAAAATGGTAAACCATCGGATTCAAAACGAACCGTTTTCGCTGTCTCTGACATTGCTCCGTTACTTTAGCTACTAGCTTTACTGGTAACTTTCCTAAATTGTCTTTTTATTTCATCGACATTTTTTAATTTTTAATTTTTTTTAAGCTTGCATTGTAGTTAGTCTGCTTAGTCTGAGCTATTTTATGCTCAAAGTTTAATTATTTTTTGTTAATTTTTGTTTATATCAATCTGGATCTGATGCTTGTAAAGCAATTTGTGAAAATTGCTCAGCAGCTGATTATTACTATTTACTGCTACATTTCCATGTTGCTCAAATTCCAATGCTGCTGTTATTGCTAAGCTTTGTGCTTATGAATCTCTAATCTTTTAGCTCATTTTTTGCTGATTTTTGTTTTTTTCTCAGAGTTTAGAAGAGATTATTCTAAATGTTTGTTTTAATAATTTTATTTTAAAGTACTTATTTATGATTTTTTTTTTCATACTTGAACAATTGGAAGAACAACTTTGAAAAGAGCTTGCTTTCGTTCATATTTTACTCTTTTTTTGATAATTCATTGTTTGTAATTGTATTTTTCTCTACTGTGTAACAAACTTCTGGGTTTTTTTGTTTTTGTTTGTTGAAGTGTGGGACATTTGGTGCTTGTGACTATACATATCTGATCAGATTGAAGTGGGAACTATAACTGGGAATTGTTCAACTTTTTTCCGAAAACATGGTTCTAGGCTTGAGAGCAAAGAACCGGGGCGGCGCCTCAGTTCAAATCAATTATATGATCCATGTTCAGGAGATTAAGCCTTGGCCCCCGTCACAGTCGCTTAAATCACTCCGTTCCGTCCTGATTCAATGGGAAAATGGTGATCGGAATTCTGGTTCTACCAACCCTGTTGTACCATCACTTGGGTCGGTTGTTGGTGAGGGAAAGATTGAATTCAATGAGTCTTTTAGGCTGCCCGTGACTTTGTTTAGGGACATGTCGGTCAAAGGTGGGGATGGTGATACATTTCAGAAGAATTTCTTAGAGTTTAACTTGTATGAGCCCAGGAGGGATAAGACTGTGAAGGGCCAGTTGTTGGCGACTGCCATAATAGATTTGGCAGAGTATGGTCTTGTGAAAGAGACCTTAACCGTCAGTGCTCCAATGAACTGCAAGAGGAACTATAGGAACACGGATCAACCACTTTTGTTTATCAAAATTCAACCTGTTGATAAGAAACGCACTAGTTCCTTGTCGAGGGACAACCAATTGAGTGGGACATCGCTGGATAATAATGGTGGTGAATCTGTTTCTGGCTTGATGAATGAAGAGTATGCTGAGGAAGCTGAGAGTGCATCTTTTACTGATGATGATATTTCGTCTCACTCATCTCAGACGGTTTCTTCTGCTCTAGACTCTAATGGGGGCTTACATCCTCAAAATGAAGAGGTACCCTTTGTTTATTTTTTTCGATAGTCTTTTCCTTGCTACTTTCCAATTTTGATTCTACTATGGAGGAACTAATGTGCTTGTATCTACATTGTGATTACAAAAGAGGTTCATATTCTTTGGCTTCATATGCAGATAGTATGTATAAATATACATACATACACACACACACACACACACAAATACATACATACATACATACATACACACACACACACACATACATACATACACACATACATACATACATACATACACACACACACATATATATACACACACACACACACACACACACACACATTAAATAGGATCTTTAAACATGTGAGGAAGGGAAGGAGGGAGATAGAGAGCATCTGATTTGTAAATTGTTTGATTAATTGTGCATGAATTGTTAGATGAATAAAGGACATAAAGTTTAGACAAAATGCTATAGCAAAAATTTTTCATGTTGTCTAAATTCAATTTGCCTTTGCTTCTCTGGTTATATTGGTGGGCCTAACATGAGTACATGCATGTGCCTATAAAATAATCATTATGCTATTGGTTAAGGGTTTTGTACAATATATTTATATTCTCTTTGTTGTTATAAATTACTTACGTGCCTGTAATTTGTCATATAATAATTGGAATTGTATTACAGAATGGACCAGACATGGTGACACATAGCACTGGAGGGGGTAACAAGGAACATGCCCTGGCTTCAAAACTGAAGCTTGAAAAATCAAATATGATGCCACATGTAAGATCACATGAAAATCTAAAAAGGAGTTCATCTTGCACATCATCAATAGACTTATCCTCTGATCTGGGAAGCCCAGTAAATGGTCCTGCTCCTATATTGAACTCACTTAACTCTAGTTCAATGCCAATACAACAAAATGTTGCTTCTCAGGGTGCTCAGTCTTCCTCCTCATCTTTGGCGTATGAAAATATGGAGGAAGATTCTGATGCCAGCATTAGAAGCAATAACCATGGGCATTTAACTCAGGAAGTTCATGAAAAGGTTGCTACTAGCATGAGTGCAGTTTCAGGCAATGGTCAAAAGAGCATCAAGGAATGTATATCTAACAATTTTTCTATCAAGGTATCATCTCCAGACAATAATTCCTGGGTAGTTGAGAAGCTAGACTCCACTAGGTTTGGTGGTTCTCAAGTTAATGGGAAAAATGATGGGAAAGGTCAGGAAATTGGCAGGGATCACAAGGAGGAGGCTGAAACAGGCGATGATACCTACGATAGTGCTACAGAGGATGAAAAGGAACCACGTGAAAATGGAGATGGAATAAACAACTTGGATGAGAAGAGGCATTCTACAGAAGATAAACCATTACATATTGAATATGCTACCAGAGTGCAAGTTGCTTTAGAAGGCGATACATTTTCTTTAAGCAGGGGAAATCTTGGAATGCAGAGCAACGTCCTTAAAAGTGACAGATTAAAGAATGTCAAGTCTGTTAGGTCAACAACAGAAACAGCGAGGACCAATGGATCAGTAAGTAGTAATCAGCAAACCGAAGTAAAGGAAGTAAGTGTCCCTGGAGATGCACTGCACATTGCACGAAACCTCAGAAGCAATGATAAAAAAGAATCTAAAGTTTATCCAAAGGATACCAGAAGTGCCCTTTTAGACAGCAAAATCCAGCAATTGGATCACAGAATAAAGAAGCTTGAGGGAGAATTAAGGGAAGTGGCTTCTATTGAGGCTGCTCTTTATTCAGTAGTTGCTGAACATGGAAGTTCCATGAGTAAGGTCCACGCTCCAGCTCGGCGCCTTTCAAGGCTGTATCTTCATGCTAGTAGGGAAAATTCTCTATCAAAGAGGGCATCTGCAGCCAGAAGTTCTGTTTCAGGACTAGTTTTGGTAGCAAAAGCATGTGGAAATGATGTTCCGAGGTATATCTAACCACATTATTTTCTGGTTTTCTTTAATGATTAGTTGATTGTGGATATTAGAACCACCTACTTATGAAGAGAACTTACTCATTGTCAGCATCTTGAAATATCATACGCCTTGGGGGTGTGAACTTGCTATCTATGGTCTTTTACCCAGAGACATAAAATTGAAGTTGATTTAAATCATTCTACATAGACACAATAAAAATATGCCAATAACCAAAAGATGACAAATCAGAAGAATATGATATTTTCTTGAGAGACTCAACTTGTGCATCATCTTCTGCATAAGATTTATTTTGGCCAAAATATACTATTGGTCCCTAAACTTTAGCTCATGAGTGATTTTAGTCCCTAAAGTATAGATTCCCTAACAAACTTAAAGTGATTGTTTTTAGTTCCTAAAATACTTAAAGTGATCGATTTTAGTTGCTAACAAACTTAAAGTGATCGCTTTTAGTTCCTATGGAGTGATGTTGTATTAGTTTTTTGTTTGGCCGTGTCATCTAAGGGGCTAAAAGTGATCACTTAAACTTTAGGGACTAAAATTGCTCATGGACTAAACTTTAGGGACCAACAGTGTATTTAAGCCTTCTATTCTATCTATTATGAGTTTAAGTTTTATATGGTTTTCATATAAACTCATTTGTTTTTCCTATTTTTTGACTACAGGTTGACATTTTGGTTGTCCAATTCTGTTGTGTTGAGAACAATTATAAGCCAAGCCGCTGGGGACCTAAAACTACCACTCTCTGCTGGAGCTTATATTGAAAGGAATGGTGGGGTAAAGGGAAATAACAAGGTATCATCCACGCTAAAATGGAAAGCATCTTCTCCTGGCAGAGAAGAAAATGGGAAAACTTTGTATGGGAGTTTTGGCAAATGGGAGGACCCACATACATTTACATCTGCACTAGAAAAAATAGAGGGATGGATCTTCTCCCGAATCGTTGAGTCTATCTGGTGGCAGGTAACTTAAATCCTTTTCTCCCTTATATCTTCAATTTTTAAATTCTTCTATAACTGTATGATAGCAAACACTATGTTTTAAATAAGGCATCAACTTTCCTCTGTATCTCACCTGATTTAGTTTACTGTTTTATTTCCAGACTCTGACTCCACATATGCAGTCTGCTGCTGCAACAGCAATTCATAAAGGTATGGGTTCCAGCTCAAATAAAAAATTTGGAAAGTCATCTAGTTCAGGTGATCAAGAGCAAGGGGACATTTCATTAGACCTTTGGAAGCAGGCTTTCGGGGATGCCTGTGAAAGACTTTGTCCTGTCCGAGCTGGAGGGCATGAGTGTGGCTGCTTGCCTCTGATGTCTAGATTGGTAAATTTTTACAATAGACTTTAAAAAAAAAAAGGAAAATATCAGGGAAAACATTCAGATCCACTAATTTTTTTACCATAAAAGTTACTCCTATATGGTATCAAATTGACCTGATCATAATAGACTAACAAAAGCCTTAAGATCGAGATTTCATTCATCACATTTTTTGCTCAACTTTAATATTTTTGTGATCCTTAATAAGTAACAAATATTTTAATTAAATGATGCTTTAGGCACAACCAGACAACATGTTTTCTCGCATGTGAACTTTAGTCTAAGTATTATTCCTTTAAAATGTGATTTATTTTCAATATATGTTGATGCTACTAATCCCAATGCACCAAATGAATTATGAAAAATTAGTGAACAAAAAGTGACCACCAAAGTAGCAATGGTAACTATCATCTGCTCCGTTATAAATTTGTCTTGACTATATTGTAAGTTAAGTCAGTTGATCAGATCGTAAAATATCCATGTATAGCTTCCTAATACATGTAAACAACTTCAATTTTTAAATCTCTTATATGCTAAGTTGTGAAAGTACAATGTATGTACTACTTTTAGATGCATTCCTCTCTCTTTCAAGCACATGTTGGTATATTGCTGTACATTAATGACAAAGGTTGGTAAAAAAATTAACATCTTTTAGTAAATTTGAAAATTCATAATTAATTGTTAATACATGGATCTATCCCTCCTAATTTCTTATTATGTTTCTTCATAAAATGAAAATTTATCAACCCCCTACCCCATCCCCTCTCCCCATTTTTCTCTTTAAAAATCTGACATTAAAATGCATCTTTTTGTGGGTGTAGATAATGGAGCAATGCGTGGCAAGATTAGATGTGGCTATGCTCAATGCTATTCTTCGTGAATCTGCAGATGAGATCCCAACAGATCCTGTATCTGACCCCATCAGTGATTTGAAGGTTCTTCCTATTCCAGCTGGGAAATCAAGCTTTGGGGCTGGTGCACAACTGAAAAATGCGGTAAACCATGCAAATTGTACTTTCTGAGGCTAACTAAAAGCAGATCATTACTCATAATTGTAGATATTCTCAATCCTCTCAATTAAGTGTGTCAACTGAGTACTGTTTCCTGGAATTGTAGAATCACTCCTTCATGCTTCTTCTCTTTAAGTATGCCCTAATATGTTAATAAATATCCTGTAAATGTGCTACATCTGGCTGGCCTTGAATGCCAACATTTTGGTGGAACAAAGGGCCTTTTAGACACTGCATTTACCCATGCATTGCATACTTTTAAATATTGATCACATCATACCAAATCAGATGTATGTAGTTTGAGATCCATAAAATTTGGATTCCAATTTTATAATTGACCTGTGACATTCCTCAATAGTGCTTAATTCTTTAGAATGTACCCCAAAGCTCATTGGATCGGGGAGTTTCTAATGCAATGTTTTGAGCAAATATAAATTGGACATCCTAATTTACTGTTTTCAATGTTTGTGTTCTGTACATAACAGATTGGAAACTGGTCTAGATATCTGAGTGACTTATTTGGTTTGGACGATGATGACTCACTTGAAGATGTAAATAACCATGATGACAATGATGAAGAAGAAGGTACATACTTCAAGCCTTTCCAAATCCTTAATGCATTGAGCGATCTCATGATGCTACCAAAGGACATGCTTTTGAATGAATCCATCAGGAAAGAGGTATAATGCTGGAACTTAAACCACACTTTTTAGTCTCTGGTCTGGATGGTTAATATTTGTAGCTGTTATTTATGGTGCTTTATTTCCACTTTTGAAGGTGTGCCCTACATTTGGTGCGCCATTGATCAAGAGAGTTCTCGACAATTTTGTACCAGATGAATTTTGCCCAGACCCAATTCCAGATGCTGTGCTTGAAGTGCTAGACTCTGAGGTCAGTCTATTGAATCTGTTCCTCACCCACCAACCCGCCCCCAGGCGCCAACCCCTGTCCATTCAGCTATCCATCCAGAAGTGCTTCAGAAGAATAGCTCCATCTGTGCATGATATTGATAATTTTTAATGCATTCTTACTAGTTTTACCTTGGGAATTAGGTGGTTTGGCAGACTCCGGACCAAAATAATCTACCATGGTGTAATTCTGTATTCTTGCATTTCTATTGCATAAGGATTAGCCTGATTTTCCTGTGTTCTTGCTCTTGTTTTGTTTTATATAGGATCATCTGGAGGAAGGGGAGAAGTGGCTGATGAACTTCCCATGCATTGCAGCTCCTATAGTCTATTCACCACCTTTGGCAGCTTCTGTTGCAAAGATTATTGGAGAGGTTGGAAGCCAACCGCACCTGAGAAGAAGTGGCTCCTCAGTGCTTAGGAAATCGAACACCAGTGATGATGAGCTTGATGAATTGAATTCACCCTTTGCTTCCATGTTCATTGATGGTTCCCGTTCTTCACAAGTTCTATCAAAACCCAGCTGGATATCAAAGGAAAAGGGCCATCAAACTGTGAGATATGAACTCCTTCGTGACGTATGGATGAATAGCGATTAACTCAATATATGTATTACAGGTATATATATAGAATTTATCTCTTTGGAGTTGTATGTTTGTACTCCGGTTTTGGTTTCACTGTCTTAGGTGTCAATGTCTGTAAAAAAAAAAAAGGTGGGGGGGCAATTGCAGTAGCATATATGATACAACAACTCAAACCTATAAATTGGGGCGAGGTAGAATTTCATAAAATATTGGTTCCACTGGCCATTGATGCCAGTGATGAAATCTCATGAGAGATTGGTTTTGGGATTTAGATACATCATTGTGTTGCTGATTTCTTTTTTATACTATGAAAATGGCTTTTGTACAAGGGCCTCACTTTTAAAAGTAGAAAGGATCCCCAATTCGGCCTTGTTAACTACGAGGAGTGACAGAATTGTTCCAGTATTGTAGTTATGAAGAAGGAAAAAGAAGGCTCAAAACCAGTCCATATTTGAGTAGGACTCAATTGATGTCATTGTCTACAAGACCAACTCGTAGGGAAGGATTGAAGAAGATTTCCCTTATTCTACTCTAATGGAAGAAGTAATTTTCCCAATGGAACCATTGCTGAATTTACATTTTGATTGGATGGAGAAGATATTTTGGTAACGCAAGATTATTGGCCTTGCATCAAGTTGGCTTCTATGCACATTATTGCCAGCTAAAACCCAAAATCCCAAATACTTCCTAAGTTCATATTCACCAGAGTTTTTGGGTTTATTATAAATAATTCGAATTATTACAAAATAAAATTTAATTTAGTTGTGTCAAGAGATTGGTAGCTCAGCGAAATTACATTGTCTCACTTATGAGGAGAATGCTTCGAATCCCCCTCCTCGATTGTTTTGACTTTAAATTATTAAAAAAATGATTATATATAAGAAAAATATTACATTTATTAGTTCAAATATGCCTAATAGAGTCTTAGGTAAGGTTTCCAAAATATTTACAAATTGTTATGATAATGACTAATAAATACAATGGGTGGATAATAATGTGATAATAAATGAATGTTTGAAATACTTCTTTAATGATTGAAGACACATTAGTTTGTAAGTTTAGTGTAGTAAAATTTGTAGTTTTCTAATATCACCCTATCTTTAATAAAGGAAAAGGTTAACTTAAAAAAAAAACCCTAGATCCTTCAAACCCTTACTTTTTAGTTGTCATTTTAAATCCCCAACTTCATAAGTTATGACAATCTAACCCCATCCGTCCACTTCTATTAAAAACACTAAAAGAATTACCCATATTATGATGGAAGGAAATTTTTCTTAGGCAACCATTACACCCAAGCAACCCTGTTTTGCCAACTCTACTATTATCTCTCTTCCATACTATCTCCTCTCTCTACTGTTCCACTCTCTCTAATGTAAAGAAAAATCAGTCCCCAACATGTAATAGGCGCTAGTGAAAAATTTTCCCTTGCCTGGTAGATTGTTCAATTAGCTGGTGGTTTTCTATAGATGATGGAGGATTAGATTGTCAAGAGTCATTGCTAATAAGTCAATGGTTTAAAATGAGAAATTTAGAAGTCAATATTTAATTTGTCATATCGGACAAACTCCTTTTTTTTTAATAAAAAAAGTTTTCCCTTCTTCTATTATTTTTCCCCCTCTGTGAATGGTTAGAAATCTTCTAAGCTACTGTAAAAACCCCTCCCCTCCTCCTCCAACCCTAGTACTAATACTGAATACTTAGGGAGGTGCATCAGACCAATTGGTTCTTGGCAGGGGTGGCTCCACATTGTGTTCAGGGTGGAAATAGGACCACCCTGACTTGGGAAAAAATATTATATATAAAATTTAAAAAATTTATGATTTTTTTATTCTTAAAAAAAATTGTGATCACCCTAAATTTTTTTGGGCCCAACATAATTAAACTCTGAACAAAGTTGATAACAAACTTGATTGTAGTCTTGTAGACTAAAGTTACAACTCCACTTAGTATTTTATTTATTGGATGTGAATTTTTGCAAATCTACTATTGGATTGCATTTTTTTTTTTAAATATCCTCCATACTTGCAAAATTTCAAAAAAATCAAAGATCAATAGTCATGTCATCAATCAAATATTTAAATTTCGAGTTTTCGTAATCTAAAATCATACATAAAAATAACTTTATGGATTGAATAATAAATAACATTTAATTGACATGAAATTTGACATGTGTTTTAAGAACATAAAGAACATGCAATTTAATAATTAGATTTTCAAAATATGTAGTCATGTTAATTTGTTTAGTGAGACTTGTAGCCTTAGGCTACAACTAAAGTATATAGCCAAACTTTGTCCTTAAATTTTAGTTCCCTTAACAATATATTGAGACTTTATAAAAAAAAAAAAAAAAAAAATCTGAAGAAAATTTTATTTAACTAAAATTTGAAAGAGATATAGTTTACAATGTTTTTTTTGTAATTTAAGTTTATTAATACCCATCCTGAAAAAATTTCCTAGAGTTGCCACTAGTTATTGGCAAGGTTTTGAAAAAAAAAAAGAAAAAAAAGAAAGAGAAATCAACTCCCAAGCTCCCTCATCAACCAAACATCCATTCTAATCATTTTCTCCTCATTTTTTATCTCAACCAAACACACGATCTTTAGGGCACATGAATAAATGACGACTTTGCAATCCCAACTACCATCTTTGTTTTTTTACAAGACTCAATGACTGTCTTTAAATATTTATTGGCGATAGATGACATACATTTAATTTCATATTGTAAGTACATATATTATTATTTTGTATATGATCTTTGTTTGGTTATTATTTAATTGATCGTCTTAGCAAGTGAGACTATTATACTGAGTAATATGTTTTTT
This sequence comes from Castanea mollissima, assembly GCA_014183005.1. Classification (NCBI taxonomy): domain Eukaryota; kingdom Viridiplantae; phylum Streptophyta; class Magnoliopsida; order Fagales; family Fagaceae; genus Castanea; species Castanea mollissima. Next base: position 28,566,666 of record JACAVU010000001.1, read on the forward strand.
TTAATAAACAGAGTGAGCATGCTGCATTCGATAATTTGCTGTGATTGATTTCTTTCTTTATTAATAAAGAATTTATTATAATGATAAAAGCTGTCTATTTTCTGATAATGACCATTGCAAAATCATTACTTAAAAAGGGTTTGTTCAAACTTCAAAGAAAAGGCTGATTTCATTTACAAACCAATATTGTCGCTATTGCACCTACTTTGGCAAAAATATTAGATTCTATTACAACTAGATTGTTAAATTCCTACACCCCTCGGAGTGACCTTGATCCTTAGTGTGTTTACCTAAAATAACTAATCCTACCATAGTTTAATTACATTGCATGGTCCTTATGAAATGAATGTATACATTTGCAATACTTTATTGTAACCAGTTATTGAAGAGCTGAAGGGCAGGAAAGCCAACTGATTAATACATTATAAATTTATAATTAAAATTTAAAAATTATATCACATGCTTTCCATCAAAGTCAAGGATAATTTCTAGGAAATCAAGAAAATAAGTGGACAAATGTCACAAATGAAGCAATATTTCTTACAAGCAACAAATAATTGAAGTAACAATCCGTTCAAAAAAAAAAAAAAATTGAAGTAACAATCATTTGAAAAAAAGTTATTAAGAACTTGTCACACAATAAGTTCTAAATTAATTGTTAGACATCAAATATAAAGAAAGATATCATCAATGAACTTTATCATTTCCTATGAATGTTTTTTTATTTTTGAGAAACCAAATCATTTTGTATGAATAGAATTGAATACAAGTGAGTTTTCTAAAATGGTATCTAGAAATCATAAATGCTTAGAGCATAGTTTCACCAGCTAGTGGGAATGACCATGCACCGGGGTTGCAGTTTGATCCGGCAACAACCTAAGGGCTAAGAGAATTTGTTATATTTTTTGAAAGATCGAGCACGTTGAATATACATAATTTTATTCATTCTTGTGTACATTTTTGAAAATATGTATGTTAAATGTACAAAATGCAATACATTCTTTGAAATTTTGTGGAAGTTAAATACACAAAATTGAGTACATTTTTAAAATTGTTTGAAAATGTTCAGTTGAATATGTAAAATTGTGTACATTCTTTAAAAAATTCTTCAAAAATTGTATACGTATAATATTCAAATTTCTAAATTCTTTGAAAATTGTTTATGTTAATTGTATAAACCTACCTACATTTTTTGAAAAAAATATGTACCTTGAATGCACAAAATTGCGTACACTTTTTAAAAAGACTGTATGTTGAATATACAAAATTGTCCATGTTTACTGAAAATTATGTTATTTGAATATACATAATTTGGTATATGCTTTGAATAGTTGTGTACGTTGAATGTATAGAATTGTGTACAATTTTTGAAAAAAGTGTACATTAAATGTTCATAATGTGTATATTTTTTGAAAAATTGTGAACATTCTTTGAAAATCGTGAACATTAGCGGACAAATTGTTTCGAATAATGTACACAAATCTATAAATTCAAGGTACATAATTCTACTCTATCTAAAATCATACATTTTTATTATTTCTTTAATTGACATGTCCTGTTTTATTATTTCTACTAATATGATTTTAGGTCTTCCGTTACATATTTTCATTCCCTCAACTTGGATTAAATTACTTTTTTAGTGGTGCATTAGTTGCTCTCTATTGCATATGACTAAACTATCTTCATTTTTTTTTCATAGATAGGAGCTACCCTTATCTTTAAGCAAATTTCTCCACCTTGAATCATCTCTTTCTGTTTATTTTCATTTATCTATCTAAACATTTTCATTTCAGCTAAACTCAATTTATGAATACGTTATTTTTTAGGAGCCCAACATTCAATACCATAAAACATAGATGGTCATATAACAGTCTTAAGAAATTTTCCCTTTTAACTTAAAGAGTATGATTGCACAATACTCATAATGCACTTTTCCACTTCATTTACCTAGCTCTTATTTTATGATTCACATCATCTTCAATCTCTCAACTTTTATGAGTTAGATATCAAAATCGGTTGCTCTTTAATATATCTTGACTAATAAGTCTAATTCCCCCTTCATTTTTTGTTTCTACTTTTACTAAACCTTTTAAGTATCTTACTAATTTTAAGTCAGCTGAGAAGGTCAATTTGGCATATAAATCGTCTTTGTATTCAATACATAGCCGTTAAGAATTTTGGCTTAGACACAGATGCACTAACACATTTTTAGTCTTTGTAAATTGTAAGCATTCTCTATCTTCATGCCAACAAACTGCAAGATATTTATCATCAGTTCAGATGTAAAGTTAGGGAAAGAGAAGGAAAAACCACGAATTTAAACTCATACAATGGATTAAAAAGAAAGAATGATATATTACAGTCAGAATTTAAGACAACAATAAGCAAAGTTTAACAAAGCAGAAAACGAAAAAAAATATTTTTAATCAAGTATAAAATAACGGTCATACATGTCAATATTCTTCTTTGCTCTTAATCTCTCACCGGAACTACATCACACTTACAAACATTGCATGAACATTAGGTAGGCAAAACAAGACTCAAAACGTCAAAAATTCAAAACTGAATCGGAATATTTGCATCCGAAAGTGTTTCAATACTCTCTGTGGTTCTCTCACATTCATATATACTTATATAACGAAATGGATAGGAGGGCAGCCAAAGACCCTGATGAAAACAAATCAAGCGGTCAACTTTGGTGAAGAACTAACAGCATTGATATGCTGGAGCTGTAATGCAGCCAACAGCCCTTGCCAGGTTTCTCCAGGTGCAGCTGCCACATGAAAATCAAGAAGTTTCTTCTGCTTCCTATAGTAATCTTCCAATGGCTTGCTCTGAATGGCACAAAAAATAATTATCCAATCAGTGACCGTGACCATCTTCTTTCTAGGCATGAGATGGGAAATGTTAACAAGCATTTCCTTTTTTGTGTTTCACGTAAAAAAAGGAAAAATGTTGTCAAAAAAATTGTCAAAAGCTATCTAAAAGTGTGTTGTTGTTAACGGGCACAACCCATGGAGAATTATAAAGAGAATCAAGTTAAAATCATCAAACTATACCATATTGGTATATACAGTAACCAGTCCCAAAATTTTTTGGGGTTTGACTATATAGTATATACCTTAATGGCAAAAATTATGATTCCCAATCCATAAAAAGAAAAAGAAAAAGAAAAAGAAAAAGAAAAAGGTAATACCTCCTCTGAATATAGATGGAACTTTTCCTTCCAGGTAGCTCCTGAATCAGCAGAAGAGGAATCTAGTTGTTTGTCCTGTGACTGCAGATTTAGATTACACCCAGGATAATTGCTCATGCTTAGATGATCACGATGATGAGAAAAGTTTCCAGCTTGTAGATTTTGCTTCAACAAGCTGTCTTCTGTGCATTTGAAATTCACCACTAAATCGATATCAGTGATTTGGTCAAGAATCTCCTGAAAAAGAAATAAATTGCAGCATTCAAAAAAACACGTAAGAAATCAATCATTTGAGAGTTAAAAGAGTAATAACTAGAATGCAAACAGTTCACAAGTAATCCAAATCAATGTAAACTAAACTTACAGCTTGCATCCTTGTTCGAGGAATCCCATCCAAAATGAACCCCGTTTCGCCTCTGCAGTAACCTTCTTCGAGCCTTTTCGACAACAGGGCAAAAATTACCTCCTCCGGAACAAGCTTCCCTTCATTCACTGCATTTGCAATCTGAAATTGCAAAAATACAGAGAACAAAATCACTACCATATCATGCCCAATCAAATTTCAATCACACCAAATTTCTCATCTTGACGCACCCAAAACTTACATGAATCATATAAATTCAAAACTCAAATACAAACAAAGGCTCAAGCAGACGTTTTGAAGTTTGAATCTTTCATGTATTTTCATCACTATCGGAACAAAAATCAAACTCTCAACTCAAAAAACAAAACTGGTTAAACTTAAATCCCATTAACATGCCCGTTCGACTTAGCCAAAAAGCAATGTTTTATAAAGTAACCATTACCAACGGTAACCTCAAATAAAACTCAAACAACATTAGATTTCCCGAAAAACAAAAAGAAAAGCCAAACAGATTATTCAGCTCCCATCCAAACACAACCTTAAACAACCATTTCCAAAAAAATTGGAAAAACCAGAGCTGACCTGTTTGTAGAGAGAAGAGCGAGGGTGGAGCTCTTGGCGGACCAAGGTGCCCATGGAAATGTGAGGAACTTCGAGAAGCTTCGAGAGCCTCTCGCCGTACACGTGTCGCTTGATTCCACGGTCTCCCATGAGGACCCACTGCACCCCTCTCTCGGGTACCCACCCCCAACCTTCGGACTCAGCCATCCCAAGTTGACGTGGCGCTCCCTCGTCCTCGGAGTCCTCCTCTTCGCTGTAGTCGTACTGGACCTGAGCCGCCGATCCGTAGGCTCGCGTCGAGAGGAGCCCGATGCGCCGCGGCGCCAGGGAGCGCAGCTGGCTGAGTACGGACATGGCGGCGGCGGCGGCGTGGAAAGTGCAAGGGTTTTAGTATTTTTTTTTTTTTTTTTTTTAAGAGAGAGAAGAAAATAAGCAGAGTCTGATGAAAGAGAGAGGTTGGTTTGGAAATGAAAGTGAGGTTTTAGGGAGAGAGAGAGTGTGGAGAAATGGGGGATTTGGAAATTGCCATTTGTGTTGCGGCGAAACTACGTTTATACCACTGTCGTACTTTGTGAGAGAGTTTTTTTGGTGAGCGAAACGTGGGTGGGCCTGGGCTGCGGGAAGTCCTAAATTGTTTACATTGTAGTTTACGATGAGTAAAAATTCAAATTTGTCGTTTATGCAATCTCTTTTAGTACTATTGGGCTTTTTAATTTGATTGCTTAATAAGTTTCTAAGAAGTAGCCCATTGGGCCTTTAGATGCTTTAGGCTCAAAGTTTAGTAAATATTTGGTGATTGGCGCTAGTTCATTTCTTTTATAATTTAATAGTATTTTGGGGTAAAAACCTTTGAATTTTAAACATTTTTATTAAAAATACAAAAAAAAAAAAAATGTTGGTTGAACTATAAATCTTTTGGTATTTTCCCGTGCCAATTTAGTTTTTAATAATTAACAAACTGTTTGAATGAAGTGGGAGAAGAAGGGAGTAGAAGGAAAGGGAGGGGAATGGTGCAAAGAACAATGTTTGGATGTTTTTAAAGTAGGATGGGGAGAGGTTTGGAGTGGGATGGTATTTCAATAAAGTATATGGTAGTGATTTTAGAATTAATGATTAGTAAGAGTCTTTGAAAATTGATAGAAATTACTCTAATCGATCTAATATATAGCGCATTAATTACATGATAAGAAAAACCTCTGTTATCAACACCTCTAAATATATCTCACAGCCAAACTGAAAACTACCTTCACTACGCTATTAACACCTTAGTTAAGTTACTCTCATACTGAGAGAGAAGGTAACAAAGTTGCTCATGGTCTGGCTTAACATGCTGTTAATGTCTCAGACTTTTTAGTGGGGATGGACAATGTTCCACAACCTCCCCCCCCCCCCCCCCCCCCCCCCCGGGTACTTTAGACTGACATAGCTAGATTAACTTAATAATAAGTCCGCTTCTTTTTTCTTCTAAAAAAAAAACCTCTATTACTAGGTTTGTATTAATTAATTTATTTGATACTTTACATTTTAAATTGTATACTTTAGAGTGATTTTAAAATTAGACACTATAGTTTTGTTTGTTTCACATCGAATTATAAATTTTTATAGTCCTTCCAATTTAAACCTCCTAATCAAACCCTAAAAATAATTTAAAAGCTCTCGGTTTGAAACTATAAAATTTAATTTATAATAGTCTTCAAATATGGAATTTAATTTAGAAGCTTTTTAACTATAGGGTTTGTATACCTATTTTAAAGGGTTTAAATTATAGTTTACCACCAAAAAAAATTTAACAAAGGGCGAATTCAATAACACTAATATTGTGTCACTTAATAAACATCACTTGAAAATGGTTACCAAGTATTTTGTCTATAATGTTACATCACTCAACAATTTTTTTTATTGGATTGTATTTTGACAAATTCAATATTGTATTACATTTTCTCTTTATATTCTCTAACCTTTATGCTTTCAAAATTTCAAAATAATTTGAAATAAATAGCTATATTGTTAATTAAATGATTAAATTTGAAACGTTTGTGTATTTTAGAGTTATTCATTAAACATAAGTTTATTGATTGTATAGTAAAATTTCATTTAATTAACATGAAATCTTGCACACATAATAAATAATAGACGAAACTACATTATTAGTCCCTAAAATTTATCCTCTGTGTGCAATTGGTCCCTCAAGTTTTAGATGAGCGCAATTGGTCCCTTAAGTTTTCAAAATAAGCAATATAAGTCATTTGGTTAACTTCTGTTAGTAATATTGCTTACATGGCTAACGGAATCACGACTAGGCATTATTCTTAAAAGATGTGGCATTTTTTTTTACTAAAAAATTACAAAATTAAATTTACACATAAGAAAGAAACTAGACCATTCCAATTTCCAATTAAAATCTTTATCCTAGGCCGGTAAAAAAAATCTCCATTTGCATGGTACATGAGTGCTTCACCAACTCCAATGAGGCATTCTTGCAAACATGTGGGGAACCATTCACTATGCCCCGTTTTACAAGTGGAGCAGTAGATCATGTTTTATTTTTACTGTAGGTTTAAATTCGCAAACATCCCGAGATAATTTGTGTCGAGGATATTGCCGACGTTATGTTGCTGCAGCTCTAGTCACCGGAAGCTTGGGGTTGGGTAGTAGATCTGTGGGGTTCTTGAAATCTTGGAGAAGTTGTATGTTTGTTTGGTTTTTTTTCCTGTTTGGTTGTTGGGAAAGTGAGGCGAAATAAAGCATTAAGAATTTGGGTTTGGGTATTTGGCTGCTGGGAAATAAGTTTTGTTTTAAGCTTTATTTGATGAATAATCTTTTTCTTAATTTTTTGTAATTATCTAATGCAGCTCAAGATGTTAAGAATCATGTGAATTGAGTTGTTTTATTATGTTGACATTGTCACTTTTTGTGTGCGAATTCGAACCCAATGTCAACCAACCATGCGTGAAGTGCAGGAAGGCCTTGAACAAATGGCAAAGAGATTTTTTTTTTTGGGTATCGGGTGAGGATAAAGATTTGAATTAGAATGAATTTAGTTTATTTCTTATGAGTAAATTTAATTTTGTAATTTTTTAATAAAAAAAATGCCACATCATTTTAAAAAACATGACTAGTTATTATTTTGTTAGTCACGTAAGCAACATTATTAACGGAAGTTAACCAAATGACTTATATTGCTCATGTTGAAAACTTAAGGGACCAATTGTGCTCAATTGAAACTTAAGGGACTAATTGTGCATATAAGGTAAACTTCAGAGACTAATAATGTAATTTCGCCTAAATAATAAAGATGTGTATTTTAATGATGGAGATTTTTAAAATATTAATCTAATAATTTTTTTTGAATGATATATTTGTAAAGAGTTTCATTAGATATAATAACTTAAGTCTGTCTCAATAAATTTTGATCTGTCATAATTGAATTCAATGTCAACCTCCAGAACTCCTTTTAAACATGAAAACTGGCACCAGCACAGAGGCATCATTTAATAAGTGGGCAAGCTTACTTAGAAGCACATTCACTTTACACAACTTTGGTCCATGGTAATGGATACTTTAGCATTGGTACATGTCAAGTTGAAAGAATGGAATGTTTAATTTTCTTTGCGTTAAGTTATAGCAAATCTATCAAATGGTTCTTTAGATATAAAATGGAATACTGGATAGAGATTTTTAAAAACTAAAATCATAATTAGAGTATTTGTGTAAAGAGAATTATAGATTTTTTTTTTTCCCAAAATAAGTCATGTCCAAGTTACACTTAATTTTGTGGTAATGGAAAATTTTTAGGCACTCTTAGAGTATGGAGAAATGGTACTCCCTCCTCTTACGTTTATGGTAGACCTCACTATGTATTTAATGAGTGGACCTCACCATAAATGTGAGAGGAGGGAGCACCATTCTGCATATTTCGGGAGTACCTAAAAATTACTCTTGTAGTAGTAGTATAGATTCAATTGATACTTATAATCTCATAGTTGGATTTATACTTCAAATCTAGGTAACATTTAATATTAATTGAAGGATAAAATTTAGTTACAAACTTAGTTTGTAGCCAATAGCTACAACTCCAATAATTATTGTTGAGTTAAGATAGTTTGACTTCGGTTAATTAATTTAATTTATCTAAGTTGATTAATTAGATTCAATTGAATGCAAATGGTAAAGGCACCAACAAATCACCAAATAAACTAAATGCAACGAAAATTAAATTGATAGGTGATTTGTTGATAAATGGGAAAAACCCTATCGGGTGATTTTAAGGTCATCACTCCCAAGAATCTACTAATCAACAATCAAACAGTTACAAGTATAAGAAATCTTACCATTATCTTGGCCTATCCCAAAATACTAACCTAAAGTTGAACCTTCACTTTAATGCCTAATTGAACTTAATCTTGTAGTAGCATTCTTTCCCTTGATGCACAAATCTCCAATCTATGACTAACTCTTTGCATGGATCCCAGTACATGATTAACTCTAGCAACTTGAATGATGTTGTTGGCTGCAAAGTTTTTCACTTCATTAACAATGAAGATCAGGAATCACTTAATTACAAAACTCTATGATGCATAAATGCAATAACTTTTCACAGAGAAAATAAATCTCTTGGTCTTTGTATCCGTGTGTGACGGCTTTTAAAATAAGTCTGATATGTTTAGGGTTGTGAGAAAAAAAAACCCCTAAATAAACACATAAGCTTGGGCCGAATTTCAAATCTGGAAATTTTGAAATTGTAATTCATGATAGATTGAACTGGTGTCGAGTCATCTATCGAGTTTCATATTAAGTCTCGATACTAGTCATCAGTCGAGCTATCTATTGAGATTTAATGAATAACTTTTCTTCACTTGTTTTTTGGACCAATCTTCATGGCTTTTAATACGAACACTTGATATGCTTGAACAACCTATTCCTTGATGTATTAGATCTACCCAATTACAAGTAAAGTGCATTTTGTTAAAGGATTAACCAATTACATAAAATATGACCCTAACAAATATCTTTTTTATTGGATGTGAATTTTGACAAATTCCCCATTAGATTACATTTTCTTCTTATATCCTTCATGCTTGATGATGTCACAGAAACTTGAAGAAAGCATACACGATGCTCTCTTGATGGAAAAGAAACTAAACTGTTAGTTTCTGGGTAGCAAACCTCGAATCCATGAAGGGTTCCTTGAATCCACAAGGTGATAAATTGAAATCCACTAGAGAAAGAATTCGACAAAATTCTGTATTTTATTAAATTAAACTGAACTTCCTTTGGAGACTACAATGCGTTTAAATAGTAATAATAAAACCTAGGATAACTAGAAACCCTAAGGCGGCTATGAAAGCATATAAAACCCCTAATTTGACTAAACAACATTAAAAGCACCTAAAAAGAAGGAAATAAATAACCTAAACCTAAAATAACAAAAATTACATAAAAATATTAAAATTAAATAATTGCAAAAATTAAATATTAAAATGTGTCCTACATTAGAGCCCTCCACTTGAAACAAACTCATCCTCGAGTTAATGGTCGAAATCCGAATCTTCCACTCTAGATAAACAAATACCTTGAATGCTTTAATAACTTGATCCAGTTTTGAAACTTGAATTCTTCATAAAGTGTAGCATAAAATTTCTTCTCATTTATCTTCGATTTATTTGCAACATCAATCAACAAAGAGTTGATAATAAAATTAAAAATTTTTGCTTCAAGAAAATCATCATATTGTGTAGTCATCTTTAACAAATCAACCGGAACCTAGGGGTTGTAGATGATGGACTTATCATCATATTTAACCTCAATTGGATCTTGATAAATATTCTCAATAATTACTATCTCTTGATTTCTGTTATAATCCACAATCAACTAACCTTCTTGTCATTGACTTTTGACAAGTGGTATCTTTAGTCTTAAATTCAATAACTTGTTGTAAGTCTTAATATTTTTTAACCACTTCAAAATTTTCTTTGAAAATAGGCTACTTCTTCTTAACCCTTAAACCTTTTCCTTTGCTTAACACATGGATTTGGCTGTGATAATTTTGGTTTTGTGGTTAACTTTTCATGTTTTGAACATATTGCTTTTCATATGAATATATAGATTTATAATCAACACTTGTATAAATGTATAATCTAGTATATCATAATAGTCATTTGGAAACCAAAAATCAATTAATACATTTTTCATTCTTTGTCAAGAGCAAATTGGATGCTTATCTTGTTGCTTTCTATCGATTTGGATATGTTCCCACCATTCCTCTACTTCATTATCCAATTTATTAGATACGAGTTGCATTTTTTTTTTCCAAACCAAGAAGCCAGTCAATAAAATCCAACTTACACATATCTCCATCAAAGAATGAACTTTTCTTGTAGTTAGGAGTGTGTCTTTGAATATATTGATCATTGTTGTTGTGAGATGATTTTCTAGCAAGAAGAGTAGCAATCATCTGCTCGATTGTGCATATAATTTGCTGACTCTTTTCACGAATTGGTGGAACTCAGCCCTAGCGTGAACTGCTTCTTCAACTTCGTGGCTTTAGTTATGGTGGTTATTGTCTTGTTGGTTAGCCATCAGACTAGGGTATGTCAAGGCTTTGATACGAATTGATGTTGCAGAAACCAGAAGAAAGCACACACGGTGCTCTCTTGATGTAACAGAAACTAAATTGTTAGTTTTTAAGTAGCAAACCTCGAATCCATAAAGGCTTCCTTGAATCCACAAGGTGATAAACTGGAATCCACCAAAGAAAGAATTTGACAAAAGTCTATATTTTATTAATAATAATATATAAACTAAATTGTCTTCAGAGGCTTCAATGCGTTTAAATAGTAATAACAAAACCTTGGGCTACTAAAAATCCTAATTTCACTACAAAAACATATAAAACTCTAATTTGATTAAACAAAATTAAAAGCACCTAAAAAGAAGGAAATAAATAATCTAAACATAAATTACATAAAAATACTAACATTAAATAATTACAAAAATTAAATATTAAACCATGTCCTACATCACTTGAAATGAATTGGGCCTAAAATTAATTTTTGTTGTGTTGTTTTTCCTTTTCAATTTATTTATTTTTGGTCATTTCAAAAGAAGCAATTTATAAGGAGGCAAAAAAGAGGGATAGGAAACAGAACCTAAAATATGGCTTTGAACAAAGCAGATAGTGTTGCAATTGATATAGAAGGTTTGGCAGCTTTCATAAAAGCTAGGATGTACCAAGATCTATTCATCTCAAGTAATTGTTGAATCTTCAAAACCCCAACCATACTCGGCAGGATTAATGAAAAGGCCTATGTCCCTGAAGCATTTTCTATTGGGCCTTTCCACCATGGCCGTCCAGAGTTCAAAGAGGCGAAAAAAAAAAAAAAAATCTAAGTATTTGTAAAGCCTTATTTCTCAATTACCCTGTCCAGATAATATGTTGAGAAATTTAACCAAATCCGTCATGAATGTGGAGAAAGAATGAGTGTTATGCTGGGCCAATTGGTTACAGTCTAGATGAGTTTGTAAGAATTATAGTGATTGATGGCTGCTTCATTATTGAACTGTTTCGCAAGATAGCTTATAAGGAGCTTAGAGAGAAAAATGACCTTATTTTCACCGAGTCTTGCATGTTGTCGTTTCTACTCCATGATTTGATATTGCTAGAAAACCAAGTACCTTGGATGGTAATGGACTGTTTATTCAACATGACCATGGATCCTACACGCAACGAGCCCCTAATTGAACTGGTCAAAACATTTCTTCACACCTTTTTCTTTACAGAGTTGCTTTATGGCTACCCTCCTATCACAAATAGGAAGCATATCGTCGATGTGTGTAGAAAATTGTTGGTTTCATCAATTACAGGGGAAAAAGGGCAATTAGATTGGACTTTACCTTCTGCTATGAGACTTGTAGAGGCTGGAGTGAAAATAAAAAATGGTGAGTCCAAAAGCTTCTTGGACATAAAATATGAAAATAGTGTCCTGGAAATCCCCCCATTAGGTATTGAGGAGACAACAGAAACCTTGTTTCAGAATATCATTAGCTTTGAACAATGCTGCCCAGATTGTGAATTGAGGTTCACTTCCTATACTATACTCCTAGACAACCTCATTAACACTTCCAAGGACATGGACATACTCTACAAGAATAAGGTCATTGATAGCTGGTTGAATCCATATGATGTGGTCCCATTCTTCAACAACACTCATCTCAAGAAGGAAATCTATTACCAGAAGCTTTGCAAGGATGTGAATGAATATTGTAATCGCGGGCCAGGTGGCCTAGATGGAATGCTATCCTTGTGCGTAATTATTTTAACACTCAATGGGCTATTCTTTCAACTACGGCCGCTGCCATCCTACTTTTCCTCTCCTTTCTACAAACTTGGTACACCATCTATTAAGAAACAAGAGTTTGGAAATATTAACTTCTTGATTTATTGTACACTAACGAATAACCATAGTAGTAATGCGTGGGATGCTTTGTTTATTGTACCTTTTGCTAGTATTTCTAATGACTCTTATCACTTTTGCTTTTCCTCTTTGCAAAACGAAAAGTTTGACATAATAGAACTGAACTCCATTACTGCATTACAGTTTTATCTTAATGAGAAGGAGGGTGGGGAGTAGAGTAGAGTTGGCTCGAAATTAGTCTTTGTTTCAATTTTCACTTCTAGTTCCATGAGTGCAAGCATTTTTCCAGTATAGAACTATAAATATAAATGAATGATAAGTACTTGTTGGCATTTTATTACTGCCTCTGACTCAAAAGAAAATGACATGCTTGACATACTTGGATTTCCACTTCTAGTGAACGCCAATTATTGTTACACATTGCCGTACACAGCTTGTTACAAGGGTTATTCTCTAATATTACAAGATCCACTCTGTTTGATTTTTAATAGATGGTGTACCAAGTTTGTACAAAGGAGAGGATAAGTAGGATGGTAGCAGCGGTAGTTGAAAGAATTGCCCATGGGGTGTTAAAATAATTTCGCACAAGCATAGCACGCCATTTAGGCCACCTGCGATTGCAATATTCATTCACTTCCTCACGAACTCCCTGGTAATAGATTTCCTTGACATAAGCATTGTAGTATAGCTTGTTGAAGAATGGGACGGCTTCTGCTGGATTCAACCAGTTCTCAAAGATCTTATTCTCGATTAGTACGTCCACATCCTTGGCATTGTTAATGAGGTTGTCTATGAGCACGGCATAGGAAGTGAACCTTGGTTCACAATTTGGGTAGCATTGTTCAAAGCAAATGAGACTCCGAAAGAAGGTCTCAGTTATCTCATGAATTTGTAATGGAGGGATTTCCAAGGCACCATCAATAAACTTTATGTCCAATATGCCTTTGGACTCACGCCTTTTGATTTTGACTCCAGCCTCTACAAGGCTGGTAGCAGAAGGCAGGAGAGTCCAATATATTTTGCCTATTTTTCCTTTTCAGTTGATGAAACCAACAATTTTCTAAACACATCGAGGATATGCTTCATGCCTTGAATAGGAGGATAACCTGAAGCCGGCTTTGTAAGAAAATAGTCAGCGAAAAATTCTCTAGCAAGTTCAATTAAAGTCAGGGGCTTGTCGTGTGTAGGATCCTTGGTCAAGTTGAACAAATGCTCCAGCACCATCCAAGGTATTTGGTTCTCTAGCAATATCAAGTCATGATATAGAAATTGATGCATACTTAACATGTTGAAAATCGGGTCATCTACTCCTCTAAGCTTTTCATCAGCATCCTTGCGGAACAGTTCAATAATGAAGCGACCATCAACTACCAAAATTTTAACAAATTCATCTGGGCTGTAATTAAGTGGTTTAGCATAACACTCACGAACCTCTCTCTCCACATCACTGATCGACATGATCAAATTTCTCAACATTTCCTCTGGAAAGGGTGAGCGAGAAATAAGGCCTTGCAAATAGTTACTTTTAATTGCTTCCATAGCTTGGAGCTTTGGATGGCCATGGTGGAAAGGGCCAATAGAAAATGCATTAGGGACATAAGCCTTTTCATTAAGTCTGAGAAGTATTGTTGGGGCTCTAAAGATGCTACAATTAGGTGACACGAATAGATCTTGGGACATCTTAGCTTTTATGGAAGATGCCAAACCTTCAATATCAATTGCAGTACTATCTACGTTGTTCAGAGCCATATTTTAGGTTCTGTTTCCTGTTCTTTTTTGCTTCCTTGAACTGCTTCTTCTGGAATGATAAAAAAATAAAAAAATAAGAAGAAGAAAATAATTAAAGGGAAACAGCACAACAAAAAGACTAATTTTTAGCTCAATTCTTTTCAAAAGGAACAGTAGAGAAAAGTTGATCGATAACTAATTTGAAGCTGTTTGATAATTATTATGTACTCTTGAGCACAATAATATGATAGTTCATCTTCTCACATGAATAATAAATCATATCATGAGTTTAATTAATAGGTCATGTATTGTGAGGGTTACTTACACTTAATAATTACTTGAATTTTTAGTTTCAAGAAAAAGGTGTGTGGAGGGACAATGCTACATATGGGCCCAAAAGGGGCCATGACCGCCTAAGCCCAAGTTATATATATATATTATACAAATAATATAGAAAACACACTTAAATTCATTATTTTTGTGAAAATAATACATGACTTATTCATTCTCAAATCTAAAATAAAAGACCTATATGGTATGACTAATAAAATATTGTGTAAGAATTTTAACTTTTGTTAACCTAGTTTCAACAATGCACCTTTTGGATTATGTATCAATTTTCATTTTTATTTTAAGAAGCATGTATCAATATGCTTAGTTATATGTTTTCATCATTTTCTTGAGTACTTTAGTATTTTTTTTCATCAAGCCGAAGTCCCAAGGTGGAATGGGGTTCAAGGATTTATCTCGGTTCAATGATGCTCTACTTGCTAAACAAACATGGTGCCTCTTACATGATAAATCTTTGCTCTTTCTTTTTTTTTTTTTTTTTTTTATATCAAAATTTTAAGGCGAAATTCTTCCCAAACTATTCAATTATGGAAGCCACATGTCCAAGCTCGAGCGTCTTATGCATGGAAAAGCATTATTAGGGGGAGAAAAGTCATCAAATGGGGTGCAAATTGGAGAATTGAGGATGGAAAATCTATAGCCAGGGGCGGAGCCACGTTGCCCCTTGGGGGGGCCGTGGCCCCTGCAAAAAAAAAAAAAAAAAGTCCACCAGCTTATAAACAAATTTTAATTGAGCCCCCCAATGATGTACATCCGGCCCGTCCCATTTCCGTTCAAAACTTCAATTCACTCCCAAACACCATCTCCTAGTTTCAATTTTAGGCCTTTTTATCCTTTAATAAAATAAAAACATAGCCCACAACCCACTTATATTTATATACCCAAAGCACTACCCAACAAAATAACACTTTATCACCCATTTTCTAACTCAAAATTAGAAGCTTTAGAACCCTTTCTTTTGTTTCTCTTTTTACTCTCTTCTTGTCTACTATATTGTGTACACACCAGACGCCACAGCCCACTCCATTGGTTCCAGCAGCTCCTAAACAAAACAAAACCCTTAGCTCAGCCCTCCTCTCAAACTCAATCCTCACGATCTCAAAAAAAGAACTGACCATTATTTTCTTTCTTCTTGCTTTCTTAAAATAAATCATTCAATGCGGGCATAGCCAGAGGGTGAGTTTTCAATTTCCGCTTCATCTCTTTTTAGTGTTTTTTTTTTCTCAACTATCTACACTTAAATATTCACATGCTCTTTAATTTTTCATAGATTTTTAGAGAAATATATGGTTGAAGGCAAGGGCATGAGGAGGTTGTTTGTGATGACTAATGAGTCTTGAAGAGAAGATAAAGTTTCTAAGGTAATTTTTTAAATTTATTTATTACCTATTTTTGATTAATTAGATATCATGTGGCAATGGGTGTTGTTAAATTGTTTGGCTTATGTTGTGTACTTGTGTGTTTAATTTTTGCTTTTGTTAGTTTAATTTTTGCTTTTGTTTGAGGGGTTATTCTTAATTAAAAGAAATTAAAATACAGAAAATTTTTAATAATAGGAATGATGATGGGTTGACTGCTTAAATTATAGTGAAATTTTGTTTTTTCTTGAGTATGAATAACATCCATATAACTAAGTAAAAATTTCTAATTAAAATTTTATTTTTTAAAGTTCTTTTCAGGTTAATTTTTGAGTCATTCTTAAAGCTAAAAGAATTATGAGCAAACAAAAAACAATTGATTCATTCTTTAAGAAAAAGAAGTTAGCAATTCAAAACTTAGGACACCTGTGGCTGTAGAAACAAATGTTGATACTTCAATGCCTGATGAACACCCCTCCAAATGTTCAAGAATTCAATTTGAAGAGATAGTTCGTGATTCAGGATCACATAAACAAATATGTGAATTTCCTATCAACAAACAAGATGAAATCCGACGAGCTTATCTCTAAGAAGGTCCATATCAACCTAAAAATATAGACTATCTGTACAACAACGATACTCATCTTCGTCGATTTCAAGTTTCATGGTTTGAATCACATAGGGATTGGTTGGAATACTCTCCTTCAATGGATGCGATATATTGTTTACCTTGTTACCTTTTTGGTAAGAAACCAATAGGTCGTCCCGGATCAAATACATTTATTTCAACAGGTTTTAATAGGTCGGCCCTCCCATGTAAAAATTCTTGGCTACGCCCCTGTGTGTGAATATGTTTTCGTTATGTGAAATAAGTTTATATGAAATTATTTTGATCCTTGGAGAAGCTACACACACATATTTTCATTATGGGTTTATACAATAGTATTTTGTTCCTAGGGTTAGCTCCCTGAAGGAAAGATTTTTGGTTTTGTACCTAGGTGTGTGTAACACTAATATAGAAAATGTTCTTTAAAATCTTGGTAGTCAATCACATGGGTTTGTTAATGTGGGATGTAGAAGCGACAATAAGTCAAATATGTCTACTTTTAGAAAATAAGAAACAAAACATGTTTGCTTCTTAAATATAACCTTGAATCCACGAGTGTTCCTCGAATCCACAAGGAGAAAGGGTTTGAAATCCACCAAAAAATAGAGAGACAATTTTGAATTTTATTGATTGAATAATTGTTAAAAATGTTTACAAACTTGGAGGCGTATTTGAAGGCTTTGTAAAACTTGATAGATAAGAAAATATATTCTAAAACAGATCCTAATTAATTATAAATTCTGTCCTACATAATTTTGCCCTTACTATTAATGAGAAAAATTATATTCTTGTTATTAACTTCCTTACTTTTGAAAGTGGAAATTGCTTATGACATTCTTATAAAATAATGGCAATACAACTTCAAATGCAAGGCAAAATTGGTTAGCATTAAATTATATACCAGATAATAGTGCAACTATTGCAGGCTTCACCACTCTTTTGAGTCTTTGACTGCCTTTAGTATCCTACAAAAAAAGAAAAGAAAAAAGAGAGAAGTTCACCTTAGACCCATCACAAAAGCTGAAGTTGAATTATGAGAAGATATTTCAGAAAAGTTCTACGTTTCTTACATTAAGAAACTCATACTTTATTAAAGGTTTTATTAAAGGTTTTGTAGCTGAATCGACACCTCCTCATGTACTAAGTGCTTGGAGAGTTTAGAAGGAAAATAGTTTGAGCTGCGGGATTAGCAACGTACTGTAATTATTTTCAAAAAATAAAAACTCATACTTTTGTCAACAACACAAAAACAAACAAACAGAAAAAAGGGTAACACTTACTGAGCAGGGCAATTCTTTCTTGAGCAATTTCTTAAGAAGAAGTTGGGTCTTAATTACCAGTGGCAAATGCCAGTGTTTATATAGTGCAAAAAGCACCAAAAGCAAAAAGATATCTTCCATGAAACTTATTCTTTGATTCGTAGATTTAAATGACACTTAAGAGAAATGTTCAATAGATCAAAATGCGCTATTCAACTAGAAAAGGTAGTGCTAGAAAATACTACGTATATAAGATCGGGTTCAAAGTGAACAGTATAACTCTTTTGATGCGGTGCAACGTTTCGAAAATTTGACAGATATTTTGATAAATTGATAGATATTATACTTTGAGTCTGTAATATGAGGTAAAATTGTTAAGGACATTCAATTAATATGAAATGAGGACTACATTTTGAAGTACAAAACTACAAATCCATGTCATTTAGATTGCGGTTGTTTTGACTGAAAACACTTTTAGGAAATTATTTTACGCCCTTAAATGTGTTTGGCAGCTACGGAAAATACGGTCAACGGAAAAACATTTACGCTTTGACCGGAAAATAAGCCCCTTTAAACGGAAAATCATTTACACTTTGATTTTACCTTCAAACAATTTCCGGAAACCACACCTGAAGAGAGAGCTTGAGCACACTCCTCACACAGTCCAAAACTCATTTCTAAGCTCACCTCAGCCAAGCTCTGGCCAGCCCAAATCGTGTCGCCCCACGGTCCAAAACCCATCTCCAAACCATTTCCCACGGTCCAAAACCAATCTCCAAACCGTTTCCAAACCATCTCTAAACCATTACCTTCAAACCATTTCCAGAAAAAGAAAAAGAAAAAAGAGAGAACCAAGATCGACTCCATTGCCACGCAATCTTGCCGTCGGGCCCATGCCTCTGATCGCTGATCAAGCAAAGATTAACTCCAACGCCGTGCAATCTTGAACCCAGTCGCCCCCCATTGTGTGATCTCGTCTCCACCACGTGATCTTGCCTTCGCCATCGATCGTGCGATCTCGTTTTCGCTGTCGATCGCGTGATCTCGCCTCCGCCACGCGTCTTGCCTTCGCCGTCGATCGTGCGATTGAAGTCTTCGCCTTCGATCGCACAATCTCACCTCTCTCTCTTCCTTCTTCTCTCTTGAATTTGATGGTTTTTTTTTGGGTTTTGTTTCTCTGCTGAGAAATGATTATATATTTGTTTGAAAGTTGAGAAAATGTGAGCAACCAGTGGAAAATGTGTTTTTTTATAGTATTTTCAAGAACACAACCAAACGTTAAAAAATATTTTTCAAAGTATTTTTTAAAACACTACCAAATACCTAAAAGTATTTTTACCTGAAAATATTTTACACTTGGAAAATATTTTACATCAAACCAAACATAGTCTTAACGGCAAGATTATCAAAATATCAATTGAATCTCTATTTTTTTTTTTAGAAAGTTTCAACCTATGACGTCCACTCCTGATGATTGCTTTTTATCATTAGACCAAGACACCAATCAGTTTTTGGTATAGGCGGAGATTGAACCCCAAATCTCTTATATAACCATAAGAAACTTTACGAGTTGAGTAAACTGAAACCCACCAACTAAATTTCTATTATTACCACAAAATTAAGTGTTACTTGGACAAGACTTATATTGGCCGTAATTTCTCTTTAATTTCTCTTTACACCAACACACCAAGCACGATTTTAATCTTTTTTAATCTCTATCTGGTTATATTTAAAGAACATGGATTGGCTTTTAACTCACGCAAAGAAAGTAAAACATTCCATTCTTTCAACTTGATATGTACCCATGCTGAAGTATCAACACGACAACACCATGACAAACGTTGTGTGACTTGTAAAGTGAATGTGCTTCTACGTAAGCTTGCCCACTTATTAAATGATGCCTCAGTATTAGTGCCAATATTTTGGGAAAGGATTCCCTGCATTCGAATCCTCAAAAATTCCAACACGTGACATTCATTTAATTTTTAAAAGATTCGATTAATTGTCAGTAGATCATTTAAGAAAATTTTTAATTATATTTTTATGAAAAATATAAAAAATTAAAAAAAAAATTAGTTACTTTTTTTTTTTTTTTCCATAAAATTTCCTTAAAATAATTACTAACAAATGCATTTATTAACTTTTGCCATGTTTTTTTTTTTTTTTTGGTGAGACCGAAGATAGAATATATATTGCTAATTGAAAAGAGTGTTACAAGCAAAATACACACAGAAGATCCAAAGACAAATATCTCACAACATATTGTGATGCAACTTTTGCCAATGTTGAATACCAATTGTCTTGCATCGTAATAAAATTGAGGAAAGTGAAAAATTCAATTGGAGGAGATCTTAATTCTTCATGTCCCCTATTTTTAAAGTTTAAAAGGAATTGTAGAATTTGACTTCGAAAAAAGACAGATCAAATATATTGAGAAAAGATTAAGTTATATTTGACATAACTCTTTATAAACATTATACCATTCAATAATATTTTATTAGATTAATATATTAGAAACCTCACTATTAGATTACACATTTTTAGTATTTATTATGAATATCAAATTTCATGTAGAATCAAATAGAATTTTACTATTCAATCAATTAACTCATGTTGTGTGAATGACTTTAACATATACAAAATTTGAAAATTTAAACATTTGATAAATGAGATAGCTATTGATAGATAGTTATTTTGAAATTTTGCAACATAAGAGGTACAAATAATAAATCTAATCTAATATTAGATTTGTAAAAATACACATTTGTGGGCGCCAGAAACACAAAGCAAACTTAAGTAGCTATAAATTTATGATCAACACAACTAATTTCTTAAGATGAAGAAATGAAATTCCATAATGAGAAGACTAGACAGATGATTGGAGGTGAAAACAACAAAACCAAATTCTTTGATTGATGAAAAACGGTTTCTTGAGGTATAAACAAAAGTTTAAAAATGGAAAATAAAAGTTCTTGCTTTTCTCTCTTTTCCTCTCTCTTGTTCTTCCTCTCTTTTTTCTGGACCCCCACTCTTGTTGGCCTCCTCCCCCTTTTATACTCATTTCCCCTCCTCTTCTAATTGTACATCTCTTAACTGGATTTGGGAGATACTTGTCCCATTAATACCTCCTCCTGCCATTTCTTGATCATGAATATATACTTTTGGGGTGTTCTCACTGTTTAGCCTAATCATTTAGCATTTAATGTAGTTGACATTAAGTAGGATTACTCATTAATGTGAAGGTGAATTTTATGTTAGGCTCTGCGTCTTCTTCTTCGTGTTTCTCTGGAAGATAACCAAGGTTGTATCCTCAGTGAGATAGCTGGTAGATTCTTGATGGGGTAGTGCTACCTTAGGAAGAAGAGCTCCACAGATTACCTTGATAACAAAACTAGATAGTCTCTCCTCTTTTGGGCTCTGGTTATACTGTACTTACATATGGGCCGTGTTTGTTCCATGAATGGGGCTTTTAGGAATACTCTCTTTGGATCACATTCCGCGGGGAAGACTTACTCCACTCTCCCACAACATCCATTAGAAAGTTATTAGGTAATGTAACATTAATAAAAATTACGTTAGGTATAACTTGAAAAAAAAAAAAACCGAAAACAATTATACATATGATATTTAACCTTTTTCAAGTGATGTTTACCTAGTGACATAGTATTAATGTTATTGAAACCCCCCTTTGTTATTTTTTATTTTTTATTTTTGGGGTAAACTAAATGTCAAACCTCTTATAATAAGAATGTTTTCAAATAAAACCATAAATGTCAAACCTCTTATAATAGGAATGATTTCAAATAAAACCATATAGTTGCAAAGGTTGTAAATTAAATTCCATATTTTAATCTTATAAAAAAAATTCTATATTTTAAGACTATTACAAATTAAACCTTATAGTTATGCTAATTTCACACTAAAATTTGGGCTTTTTAGGGATTGATTTTATTTATTTATGTATTAATTTGTTTTTTATTTTTAAGTTTGATTGGGAGGTTTAATTTGGTACGATTTTAAAAGCCCAAAATTCTATCTGAAATCAACAACATTTTTTTTTTGAGAGAGGAAATCAACAACATTGTGGGGTATAATTTTAAAACCACTCTAAAGTATATGGTTTAAAATGTAACTTGCCCTTTTTTTTTTGTCAAATAAATAAATACAAGTGGGTTCCAGTTAGCTCAACTGGTAAAGTCTCTGATGGTTGTTTAAGAGATCTGGGATTCAATCCCCGCCTACACCAAAAATTGATTAGTGTCTTGGTCTGATGATAAAGAGCTATTATCAAAAGCGGACGCCATAGGTTGAAACCCTCTCTCAAAAAAAAAAAAAAAAATACAAACCTATTATCAAAGTTAATAATATAATGGGTAAATTCCACTAACCACCCTTGACGTTTGTGATAATATACAACTAAATCCATAACATTTTAAAACCTACCAATTTCATCCTAAAAAGACAATTTTGTCCTTAAAGGCATTTTAATCCCTAACCCTGTTAACTCACCTCTCATCCCTTTCTCTAACTCACTAACTACACTGTCTCTCGCTCTCTCTTCTGTTTCTCAGTAAACAAACAAAAACAAAAATGCTTGAATGAAACCAACAATCAAAGCTCACTTTCTTTGAATGAGGAGGAAAACACAACAAATTTAAATCCAAACCACAGAACATGCAATCAAGAATCAAGAACTGTGATAGAAAACCAACCAATCAACCATCCAACATCAAACCTCAAACATACCGAAATCCAAAATATTTCAAAACAAAACTCAGACCCATAACAAAGACCATCGTGTGACCTAGCAACCGCCATCCACCATGGCACCACCTATCACTACCCACTCATCTTCCTCAAACCCAAACAATTCCAACTATCCAACATCATATGATTCATTCCCAAACCCAAACAAACCCAAATCAAAATTAAAAAAAAATTAAACTCACGCCCACGACAGTGAGCTCCACTAAACTATGATCTCACAATCGCCGACCACCACCAACCACCACCACAGATAACCCACCACCGCCAATCGAAACCTAACCATCCCTAACCCACACCACGACACTACCACAAACACCACAAGAGAGAAAACCCAAACCCTTCAATGTTGATCCATACCAAAACCCATGAATCACCACTTACTCACACCATGACACTGTCGCAAGGACCATGAGAGAGAGAGAGAGAGAAGGGAGAGACTCCAACGCCGATCCACACCAAAATCCACACGCCGTCTAGGGCCCTTTGGCTTTTAAATCGAAGAGTGGGTTTGGGGTTTTGAGGGAATGAGAATCAACTAGGGAAGAGAGTGATTTTCTGTGAGTGGGTTTGGGGTTTGTGGTGGTGTTGGCTGAGGTTCACTGTGAAGGAACATGGAGGCTCTACTCCGTTTAGATCGGTGAGATTGAAGAGGTAAGAGAGTGATTTTCAGTGAGGGAAGAGAGTGATTTTTATGGTTGGTTTTTGGTTTCTAGAGAAAGCTCCAGATCGGAAAGACAGAGAGAAGGGAGAGCTCGGCATGGGTAAGATGAAGAAAAGAAAAGAAAATCTATTTAATAACAGTGCACAGACGGTGTTAATGACCTTTAGAGACAAAGTAGTCTTTACGGACTAAATGAGTCAATTTTGAAATGTCTTGGTATTAATCCAAACCTCATGAGTGTGGCTATGAAAATGAAATATTTCAATATATATAAGGTCAATTAGTTTTTTTTTTTTTGTTAATTATTGAAAACTCTTACTGATCATAATTTTTGGTAAAATCCCTACCCTGTACCGACCACTGCCATTGACAGTGACAGATCTACAACAGACCAAGGGGGCCATGGCCCCCTGGCCTTTTGATTTTTTCTTACTAAAATATGCTAATATAAATTATACGTAAGATTTAGTTCAAAATTTTCATTTTTGGCCCCCCCTAAAATTGAACAATTCAGTGTCCCAAAAACCAAAAAAAAAAAAAAAAGAAAAAAAAAAGAAAAGGAGAAGAAGTTAAAGTGGTCATCTAGACTATCTAGTTCATATATGTTGCCTGTTGTCCCTTTCCGGGAAAAAAAAAAAAAAAAATTCTAACAAAAACAGTAAAGAAGTCTCTAGGATCACATCCATAGACACAACATTCCAAGATTTCCAGAGTACCACAAGTTTTGCCTTATGTACAAACATATCCCAATGTCACACTTCGCAAGAGGTGAAAAAGACAACTTCCATTTAGCCACAAAATAATTATAAAAAAAAAGAAAAAAAAAAGAAAAGAAAGAAAGATCACTTCTTAGGGTGAACGCAAGCTAAAAAGGAAATTTGACTCCTTCTTGGATGTCAAAGGTGGGCTGTGAATAATGTTGTGTAGGCCCTACTTCAATACCCAGAGGGGACCGTGAATAGTATTTCGGCCTGCAACATATCCTCCCAAGATCAACTTTTTCCTGTTATGCACCAAATGAAATCAGGCAGCAATAATGAATATAGTTTTCACACAACCAAATTCTTTAAGAGCAGTGATCAGATACAAGAAGAAAGAAATTAGGAAGCTTCGCGCACACAGACATGCATGCACATATGTGTGTGTGTGTGTGAGAGAGAGAGAGAGAGAGAGAGAAATTTAAACAATGTAATTTGCCTTTATTACCTCAGTATTATCATGATCATAGCGGACAGTGAAGATGCACCTGCAGCCCCGAATGTCATGTTGCCTCTTTTGAATTCCCACAACATAGGCATCCTGGTAAACTGCACGATCTTCCCTTTCCTGTTAATAAGCCAGGTGCAGACACCAAGATGCACCAAATTAGTGCTAATTTGAATTTCAAATTTTGAAGAGTTATTGATGTAATTTTGTCTTGATTGATGTTTTTGTGGGAATATGTTTTATGTTTGAATTACTTTTCTTATTGATGTGCTCTTTGAAGCCTATTTTAAAAAGGCTCCAATTAACATGCAAGACACCAAGGTGGACTTTGACGAATGGAATTTTCAATTGCTGGGTGCTAATTCCTAGCATCTTAGGTGCTGAATTAAGTTGGTTGGTGCTGATTCCATGCAAACCCCTAAGTGCTGATCTTTGGTTTATCATTTTCCACTATGCTCAATTTTCCCCTTTATCCTCCATTTGATATTGTCTGGCATCAATTAGCAAAAATAGATATTGTCTGGCATCACTGTTGACTGTTGAGGTAAAAAGAAAGAGACAACTATAATGTTGAGGAAAGTTTTCGAATATCTAACCAGGCCACTCCATTATTATCTTCGAATTAAGACAGACTGATAACATTACAGTTTTCTTCTCAAAAAAAAGAAAAAAGAAGAAGAAAGATAATATGACAGTTTATTATTCGAGACTTTTTCATATCTAAGAAGTCATTATCTCAAAGGCATAATGTTTGTTTGAGGACCCATGATTGTAACACAGCTTATGGATCATATCAAAAAATAAATAAAACCAAGGAAAACATTACCTGGAAGCACAGGACAGGATCTCCAAGCTTCACCTTATGACACTCAGAGTGTTCTAAAGGAATAGACCGCTCACGCACTCCCCTTTTTACATTCACCCATTCATCCTCCTCATTACCAAAGCCAGAAAATCGTACACGAACTGCCTGTGATATATAATAGCACCTTTACATATATTAGCCAATATCATGCATTATGATTTTTATTTGGACACTGAACAGTATCACATTTACCATATAATTGGATGCAAGGGGTTAACATAGATACTGATTTTGTGAGGGCATGATAAGTGCACCTTGTTGCATTGAGTATGTATACCATAAATGCGTTGCAAAATAAAGCTCCTTTTTTTGTTATTTTTTGCTAGCCTGATTGTTTCTTTTGCTAATAGTATTCCTTATCCGGATAAATTGAATGTATGAGAACAGTAATTAACCAGGAAAAAAAAAACACCTAATGATTTTATGATCTGAACCAATATGGTTCTATATTTTTATAGGAAATGTACCAAATATTAGTGACCCTGACAATTTGATTCCTAATTCCCACAGGTAACTCATTGTTCTTGACCACTGAAAGTGGCAGGTTATCGATATCAGCTAGTAAGCTATAAAGTTATATATGCAACTCTTTCCCTTCCCTCATGAAGAGAGAAGCTAGTTATGCCCAAAAAAAAAAAAAGTACAAGAACCAATGCTTAAACCAAATAGAATAAATTCAACTCTAAATTAGCCTCGCTCATATTATCCTAAATTTAAATCACATTAAACATCAGCAAGGGCATCCAAGCAGCTGCTGTTCATGAAGCATTTTTATGTGACAAACATTACAAAGCAGCCAGTTTCATTTAGCATGTAGACATGGAAGAGTTGTAAATTTTTTTTTCTTTCCAAAGATATTAATAACTGAAAGGGACTTATGTTAAGAAAATTGTTATCATCCCAAAAGTATATAAATCCGATAATGAATCTTACAAGTTCACCGGTACTAAGAAACTTGTAATTGAGGAACGAAGCAACATCATACCTGGAAAGCCATTAAAATATTAGCTATGGTTAACAAATCAATTCCAAAGGAGACTCAATATTCACAACCAAAATCATATAATTTGAAATTTATTTTCACCCTGGTGGTAAAGATACTTGTGAGTTTCTAAATTATCTTGAGATTGCATTATAACATCATGGAAACTGGTATTCTGAGAACCACTACTACAAGAATCCTTATACTTTCATCAAGTTTTTAAACCTTTCGTCATATCAAAGCAACAATTTGTGCACTATTCTGAATTAATTAGAATTCAACAAGCGATCCTAAATTTGTACTGCCAGTGTGGACAAGAACTACCTTTAGATCTTTTGGCCTATTTAGGCCAGTAGGCCACACAATATCATAAACAAAGAATGATAAGTGATGATGTAGGAAGAATGAATTGATGCTTCAAAGTTTGGGGTTAAGGGAAGTACAGGGTGATGCTGGTAATAATTTAGAAAGGTAATAACATTATTATAATAAAGCATGCATTGAAAAAAAAAGGTACATCATAACTTGGATAGAATCATACCTGTCATTGAAACGAATATTGATATAAACAAAAGTTCCGTCACTTTACAAGATTTTCTAAATCCTAACAAACCATCACTTATCGACAAATGTAATGTTTTACTAAAACCATTTCTTTCTTAATGTAATCTTAATTTCACAGTTTCCTTTTACTTTTATAATATATATATATATATATATATATATATATATATATATATATTTACAAGTTCTGAATTAATAGCAATGTGCAAACCCAGTTTTCCAGTATCAAGTTCTATATTTGACCCTTACAAATATATCTGTACACATCAGCCCAAAATCATTAATGTCAAAAGATGAAGAATAGTTTGGCATGAAGTTTGAGATATTTAAACACATATTTTAAATAAAAAATAGAACTTACTTTATTGAGACAGCAACAGATTGTAAAAAGGAATGTAGATTTATAATGTCATTAATACAATAGTCTATTCCGGTTATCATTCCATCTTTACGTAACAACTATACATAGTTATGTGCACTTTCAGGGTGTCTGTAAGAGGCAAAGTTGGAACAGCAGGGGTCACTGTTTTACCATGACTCCATAAGAATGGTTATAGGTGTTAAATATCAAGTATAACTACTCACAGACCACAAATTTCAAAGCATAGGGCAAACTAAAGCAATGAGTGTCTTATAAATAGCAAATGGTCTTCAATGCCCTCAATTTTTAGTTGACAAAATCCCCACAGAAATACAATGACCAACCTGCCTAAATTTAATGATTTCAAGTTGTGCAAATTATTGGGAAAAGAAATTAAGGAAATTGAAAATTTTAAACCAAGCTGGTAAACTTTATCAACATATTTAAATATTACTAATTTGGGCTGTATTCTGATAAATGAATAAGATACACAAATTTAAAGGAACACATATGTGCTCCAAAGTAAAGCCTGTTCCAAAGAATAAGGCACACTAAAGCAATGAGTTAATGCCATTCATTTATGTGCTAAATTAGTTCTTGTATAATACAAGGAATATAATAACAACAAATCCTATTTATGTTGACATACAGATGCTGTAGAATTTATGCGCTGTGTATAATGCATAGTACATCTTTCCAATGCATAATAAGCATATATTGCATGTCTTGATTAAAGATATGTTCTCACCATGCATTATCTTTCATTGATTTAGCTTCATATGTCAACCCTGAAAGATCTGAAATCTTTTTACCTGCATTGACCTTGTTATTATAAGCTTCTCTAGAAAATTATAATTGCATTTTAATTTATTTCTTTATTGGTAAGTTACATGCACATAGTGAGTCTTGAACCTACAGCCTCACCTTCCACCTAATACTTGCAAGGAAATGAGGTGCTAATTGAGCTAGATGTCAATGGCAATTAAGTTGCATTAAATTACATGTAATATTCCGATTTTACCATTATAAATAAGATAGTTTGTTGAGAATTCATTTTAAAGCATAGCATACCTCCATGGTCTGAAATGAGGATAATGAATGACATTAATACAACCATTAAAGTGGCCAAAAATCTGTAGCCCTATGTATTGCCAAAAATAACCCATCTCAGATGGTCATTGAGTGATTAACAGTAGCAGAAATAATAAATACGAAATACTAGACAAGACATAGAGAAGTAAGAAGCATACCTAAAACAATGAAAATAGTTTTCTATTAAGAAAAAAAGAAAAAGAAAAAGATATAGTACTCACATAGGTATGATACAAATAAAATATATTGGAAATTGAACTAATTAAATCAATTTGCAAAAATGCAACATTACTTAAGCAACTGCTGAACCAACATAGTCAGTGGGCTACAAGATTTGTACTTAAAATATCTAAAGTGCACTTAATTTGGCTCATTTACTAATTTTCTGAAAGTGGGTAAAAGTACCCTTATACTTAGAAAAAGTAAGGCTTTAAATTGTACATAAGCAAGTAAGCTAATAAAACTCAAAAAAAGAAAAGGAAGCTAAAAAGCTTAGAACAGAGCCCACAGTAAACTTCTGAGCACCATTTCATAAGCTGAGCAATAGTTCTTAAGTAGGGGCCAACATGCTGATAAGGTGCCCACTCTAGGTTGTTGAAGCAAAAGGCAATTGTGTGCAACCATGCATTAGTGCAAATTTCTTAATTTACAATCTATTGATTAAGGAATGGGCACTATTGAACCTAACCAAACCTACATTTATATGCCAAGCCTGGACCATCATACTATCAAGGATTTTGTTGAGATTTAAGCAGATGAATCCACATTAGGAGATTCATTAGATTGAAATATGTTGTGCTGCGATTTTCTTGTCTTTTTCTCTTCGTAGTGAATTTGATGATAATTCAACATAAAGAATGTCTTAACTAAAATTGTTGGTCCCTAAAGTTTAGCCCAAGACCAATTTAACCCCCAAAGTTTAAAATGATCACTTAGAGACCACAGAGTATTAATTTTTACTCAACAGGGAGAGATTTTTTTTTTATTATTATTGATATTGCAGTAAAAAAACCAAAATATAAATTTGTGATAAATTAAATAATTTTTTTAAAATTATTTATCTATTTGCAATCACTATTTGAAGCATTGAATAAAAAACCCATGGAACAAGTATTGAACAGAATATTAATCATGAGTATCTTGTCAACAGTTTGCAACCATGCTGAAAAAAAATTGACCTTTAGGATTAAAAAAGCTTTCAGGAGCTTTGCTTGAAATAGGTACATCTGAAAGATCATCAAATAATTTCAGGGCACCAGATGAGGGAGTGACTTTATATTGCAACTGTTCTTGTGTATTTTGGAAACAATTTTGCACCTATGACACAATGAGAAGTAGAGTTATAAAAGTTTCAAATACAAAGAAATCGTAGTGGTTGAATGAGAAACCTGCTCCCATGTTATGGCAGATTTTCCAGCACGACTAGCTGAGGAACTGCAATGATAAAGCAAGCCAAGAAAAAGATATGATACGAGGATTAATTACACGCTATTATAAGGAAGCACATTATCTTCTTATCACTTTAAGAAACCGTTTCATTGAAGTATGCTATAGTTAAGATGAGTGAAATGGAAGTTCACCTAAAGCTGGTTGCAATATCTTGGAAAAATGCCTGACCAAGTGATTGTTCCCCTCTCTCCTTAAATATCTTCTCCATGTCTTTAATCTATGAACAAACAAAAAAGTAATAATCATCATAGAAGCTAGACAAAAAGAGAGCAATATGATGGAAAATTGGTCATATGAAATGTAAATTGCAAATTAAATGAAAATAATCTATTCCAATTAGTGGGGTTCAACTAATCTCAAGATTTGATCTAAGGCTGCAAATCAAAGGAAGATTCTTATTAGCCCAAATGTAAAAGAATTTTGCACACACTGCCAATTGTGATGCTTTAGCTTTAGCAAGCTTTGATCAACCAAAAATATATCCACATCAGATCCTCTTTGTTTTAAAAGGTATCAGTTGGAAAACTCATCTCATCACCACCAGAAGCAACATAATAATATATGAAGGCGGGTCACACAGTTCAATCATATATTGACAAGGAAAATGAACATGTCATAATTATGCTAGAATATAAGATTTCACAATCTGTCATTTATTTTCCAGAAAGCATTTCTGCATATCTCAGACAATGCTCTGACACAGAATCGTGTATTATTCAAAATTATATAATTATTTCCACCACAAAGTGTTCAGGCATTACTAAATCATCAATTTTGGAGGAAAGATCAACTCTTCCCACTTTGTTAAAATAATTAGCTAATCATCAAAACTTTGATGCAAGTGAAAGTGGAAAGTAAAGCTTAATATAACAATTAATGTCCCCTCTGACAGGATTGTCAGACTAATCAATACAAATAAATGTACCCAGTGTTGTTAAAATAGAGCTTAGGTGAGCTTAAAGCTCAACCCCAAGGTCCGAAGGCTTCACTTAGTCGAAGTGAAGCTCATTTAATGAAGTGCACCTCAATGACCTCATGCATGCTTTTCTGGCACTTTTTGAAGAAGCAAATAGCATGCTTATGCGTGCTCTTTATTTCTGTTAAAAATATATATATAATGAATCATCAAAAGTAACTCCTTGATCTTGAAGGAAATGATATGGAAATTGATTTATTAATCAAACATTGTTCTTAAGGTGTTGTATTACACAAACAACTTTTTGTTTATAACAACATATAGAAAGACATGAACAATGATAACTTACTATTCTTGTGGTTTTTGGTCTTTGCCTTTTGGATTTATTTTCAAAGAATTATATACTTCATTTGATCATAGCTACCCCAATTATGTATTTTATAAGGTACAAGAGAATTATATAAAATGTTTTGTTTAAACTTTCTATGAGTAGATTGTTATCATATTGTTGTCCATAAATTATTGTTATCACTTTCACTATATAAAATTTTAAGAAATAAAAATAACTTATATAAAATTTAAAGAAATAAAAATAACTTATATAAAATTTAAGAACTTACAAATTGTGCAATTGCACCATCCATTTTAGATAATAAGAAAAAGACATTATTATTTTGAGTTTATTAACTTTTTTTTATTTTATTTTATATAAGATCGTATTTATATTTCTATTAGAAATTATTATATAATATATTTGAAGATGTTTGCTTTACTTTAATCAGTTGCAGTCTTACACTTTGTACTTTGTGCCCAGGTTCTAGGAGGCCGAAAATTATATCTTGCACCCGGCATATATGCCGGGTGCAGGATATACCGGCTCCTAGGAGGCTTGTGTTCTTAAGTGCACTTGATGGTATTACCAACACCGAATGTACCACGTGGTAACTCATATCCTTAAAAGAGGTACGAATCCTCTTTAGAGGTGCACTTTTCCACTGATGTTCAATGTGGAAATAAAGTTCATATTGTGTTTCACTCGTACCATACAAGCCCTGTGACAAAAATTTAGTACATTCTAACTATTGAGTCTTATTTGGTAATCTTTCTCAGTTTCTTTTATGCAAATTTCCCCTTTCTCCTTTGGGGTTGCAAATACAATAAATGCTAAAACACCCTCATAGACAAAATAACAACTTCAACCTTGATATGGTACAACACTATCAGCCATCGAATCTAGACGGCGAAATCATAGGGTAAGGTAGTGCATACTGTACACAAAGCAAAAAACTCTACTTCAAACTACATCCCCTATGATTCTTCTTCCATTGTAGATTGCCCCCTATCCAAGCTTGATAAAGCCTCCCAAGCCTAGCACTGAAGGCCTCAATCAAAACCCATCTTCACATAATCATATTATGAAATATCTAACCACTAGCTAGCCAGCCACCCACCCAAAAAAAAAAAAAAAAGTCTTCTATTACTTTATTTTAGAATATACTTAATTGAATTGGAGAACCAAGTAAAACCCACAAATGTCAAATTAGAAAGAACCCCATTAGAAAAAAAGTACATGCAGTCAACCATCTGAACCAGATAATACAAGGAAGCTAAGTACAGCGGTTAAATTTAAGCTGGGAAATGAAGGACCCATGAGTGGATTCACAAAGAGGATGATGAGTGTACCTCAGTTAGAGTGAGTTCAGAGAGAGAATCCTTTGGACCAAACCCCTCCATTGCTGAGAGTGACTGATTGTGAAAGTGACGGAGTAAACAGAGAGAGAGGCACAGGAAATGCCAGTGTCTGTGACTCTGTCTGTGGGGGGATTTGTCACTTACACGTGTCTTCACAGGGGAGCCTCGGAAGTCTGAACTCTGCACTGACCTTTCAAAAAAGAGGAATACTTTAAAAGGTTCTAACTTCTAAGCGCACCGTTTCGAGGTAAAACAGAAAACCAAAAAAGAGCTTAAAAAATGTTGAGTTTTAATAGCCTATTTTTTGTTATTTTATTTTATTATTTAATTTATTTTTGTTAATATTTATGGGTCTTATTGTACTTTTTAATACTATTTATAGAATACATGGTACTATTTCAGCTAAGTATTTTCAACAAAAAAATATTTAATTTTAGCAAAAAATTTTCAATTAAGTAAAATAAGTGGAAAAAAAAACCGAAGTATAGGACATTGGAGGACAATAGCCCCATAGAGGATGACAGAAGAAGCCCATTTTGCAAGAACCTGGGCTGTTGCAAACGGACTATGGGTGGCAGTCTAATACTTGAAAGCTAGAGAAGCCCAAGTGGATGTACGCATTGATGTTCCAGTCTGCTGAGGAAGAGGATTCGATGGCATCTATAACATTGACCTAAAAGAAAAAACCCCATCTATGATAATATTTGATGCTTGGAGTTGGAGCAAAGTTGTCAATATAAGGCCATTTCGGTTTAGTAGAGGAAGCGAAATATTTCAGTAGGACAATGCTCATGAGGTTGTTTCCTCTATTATTTTGAGTTTTGTTGGGTTAAGAAGATGTGAAAGTGACTCTCTCTATAAGAATGGTGCATTTTGAGGCATGAAGTGAGAGAGAAGTTGGGTTTTAATAAGATGACATTTTCATTTTTTTTTAAATTTTCCATATTAAAAAGTAATAAGAATGAGAAATGTTAAACATTTTATAATTATGGCACTGTGCTATTTTTCTACAAGACCTCCCCTATATATTGTCAAATTAGTAAAGTTAATTGCACTTGTATTAGTTGCGAGGGGTGTGCATGGGTCAGGTTGAGGGGATTTTTTGACCCAATTCACCATGGTGGGTAAAAAAAAATCCAACCCAACCCAACCCATCACATAAGTCCAACCCAACCCAACCCAACCCACATGGGTCGGGTTGAACCCATGGGTTGGATAATTTTTTTTATTTTATTATTATTAAATTGAGTAGAAACAAAATATAAATATATTAAAAAAACCAAAGATTAGTATCAATGTAATTTCTTAAAAGCAAACAACACTAATGACTAAACAACAATAGTAATTTACTAGAGTTTGTGTGAACTAATTGGCTTTTATATAGGATAGGAAGAGCTGGTTATTTTAAAAAAATCATTAATTATATAATATATTTTAAATATATATATATATATATATATATATATATATATTAAATATATGGGTGGGTCGGGTTAGGTTCGGCGGGTTTGAAATTTTATGACCCAAACCCAACCAGACCCGCTATCAAAAAAAATTTTATAACCCAACCCAACCCAACCCACATGGGTCGGGTGAACCCATGGGTTGGATAATTTTTTTATTTTATTATTATTAAATTGAGTAGAAACAAAATATAAATATATTAAAAAAACCCAAAGATTAGTATCAATGTAATTTCTTAAAAGCAAACAACACTAATGACTAAACAACAATAGTAATTACTAGAGTTTGTGTGAACTAATTGGCTTTTATATAGGATAGGAAGAGCTGGTTATTTTAAAAAAATCATTAATTATATAATATATTTTAAATATATATATATATATATATATATATATATATATTAAATATATGGGTGGGTCGGGTTAGGTTCGGCGGGTTTGAAATTTTATGACCCAAACCCAACCAGACCCGCTATCAAAAAAAATTTTATAACCCAACCCAACCCACCAAGGCCTAAAAACCGACCCAACCCGAGGGGTTGGGTTGGGTCGAGTCAGTTTTGGCAGGTTAGCTGCACACCCCTATTAGCTACCATATGTTGCAGCCGACTTTATGGTGTTGTCTTTAATTTATATAACTGGGAGATTTGAAATTTGGATTATTAAGAGTGATAATTTGTTGCAAGTACTTTATGTTTTGTGTTGAATAGATATATTGCTTCCCTAGGTTGAATTAATCTTTGCAATCAAATGATTCGATAGGTATTGAATGGCAGCTTGAACTTTTAGTTATTCATTTAATGTATCTTATATGATAAATGTCTACATGATTCAATGTTATTCCTAAACTTGGTTCTTAATTGCCAAGAGTTGTCCTCATTAACATGGTTGCAAAAAGGAGAGCATTTTCAATATCTATAAAAGTTTTATTTAATTATCTTATATATTGCATGGGTTAACGACTAGATCTTTTAATATTTTGCAAATTTAGTGGGTTAAAGTAGTAATGTAATCTAAAGATAAATTAATCAAAATACTTATCTAAAAGTGAAGTTATTAAGGTAAAGAGTCATACCTTGTAATTTCAATCCAACCTTATATGCGTAGCTCATTACGAAGGAGAGGATGTCATTGCTATTGAAATCCTCCTCCCATCCTCATTTATCTTTTAGGATAATTACACTTTACCCACTTGTGGTTTGCCTCTAATTTAACTTATTTACCTGTGGTTTCATTTTTGACACTTTACCCACCTATGATTCCCTCTATTACTACTCTGTTACCCACCTCTAGGGCAGAAGTTACTCTAACACATAAACTCATCAAAAACAGAATCCAAAACAGATCAAACACACTCTCACTCCAAAAACACACTCTCATCCAACGTGCTCGCCAACTAAGATCACAGTGCAGTGTGCTTGAGATAATGGACTGAGAACCACCTGGGTTTTGATCGTGCAAGCAAATCGAGGAAGAAGGAGACACAGTGTTCATCTGTTCAGCTGTTGCAGGTAGATCCTTTTAATTTTTGAAACCTAGGGTTTTAAAATTCTTTTTTCGAAATGCATTTTTGCTTGCTATGTCTTCATCAACTGGTAATGGGTTTACATCTAGTGGTTTCTACCATGGCTTAGATGGCCATTTATGTACCCATAAGAATTGTACCCTACAAATAAGTCGAAAAGCTGGTAACTATGGAAGAAGATTCCTCAGTTGTAGTCAATTTAATGTAAGAAACAATTCCATTGGTGTATTTCATTTGAATTGAATTGAATTATTAGTTGTGATTAATTGTGAATTGTGAAATTAACTGCTGTAATTGTAATGATCAGGTTGGTCCCAAATGTGGCTTCTTTCAGTTGGTGGATAACGAAATTTGTAGGAGTGAAACTACCCCACATGTCCATGAAAGGATAAGTATGCTTGAGAATGAATTGCAGCTTGCAAATTAGAGAGAAATGAGAAGTAGGGAAATGGAAGAAAGATCTAACCAGAGGGAAAGAGAAGCTCATGAGCTTTATGTTGAAGCTAGGGAGGTACTTAAGAGGATTAGAGAGAGCGAAAGATTGTACAAGCTGACACTAGTTTTGTCATGGTTATTTTTCATTTTTGTGATGTTGTTGTGTTTTGCCTCAATTTACAACAATGTAAGGGTGAGGACCCTTAATCTGCCATGATGCTTGGGGGGTTGTTGGAAATGTGGTTGGGTAATTGAATTAAGTCCTTGATTATTGTATCCATCTCTTGAAATACAAAGTGTTGTTTTTGTGCAAATGTTCTGTACTTTATTTATTTATTGTTTTTACTTCCTACCCATAAATGGATCCATATATATTGATTTTGGTTCTATGCCTGGTCATAAGTGGACCTATGGTTATGACATACACATGATTTGCTGTGTCAATACATACACCTGTGTAAATCCACCAAAAGCACAAGACAAGCAAAACTCATACTCATGTGTAAATCCACCAAAAGCAAAGACAAGCACAAGACATCAAAATATTTTATCATGTGTCAATGCACATTAACATTAATAAAATCTTGATAATGTCATAAGCTGCCAAAAGTGAAGACACTCATTATGACTTTATGCCACATGCAGACAAATTTACAACCAAAACCCAACTACTAGTCCACCACACATCAGACATACACATCTTCCAATCAAAATTGTCAATATTGTTTTTGACACTTGACCAATTTAAATACTAGTTACATTAAGTGTGAGAACTATAACAAAAAAAGTGATTGAAACTTTAACATCTTCCATCTTCATTACTGCTTTTGGTGCCCTTACTAGCAACCTTCTTGCCCTTTCCACCAACTGGTTGAAACTTTGTTGGCCTTGATACACCAAATTTTCTGCCTTTAAACCCCCTAGCAGCACCACCACCACTTCCTTGACTTGGTACACCACTAGTGCTCACAAATGCACTTGGCTACATAACCAAAATCCAGCAGTTAGCAAGATGGTCCAACAATAGCAAGTAATAGGAAAAAAATAAACAAAATAGAAGAAAGTAGAGGTGCTTGAGTTGGTAAAGAATCCCATGTCTCTCTAGGGATATGGAAGCTTGGTTGTGAGGATAAGAGAACCAATTGGACCTAGATGCAGTTGAAGGCTGAGTTGCTGCCTCAGATCTATTGTTTGGTGCAGGTTGAGATGTAGTTTGACCAAAAGCTCTGTATGCAGGCTGAGATCTAGTACTTGGTGGCTGAGATGCAATTTGAGGTGTTGCAGTTTGCTTTGTTGTTGTAGATTTATCGCATTGTGCCTACAAATAGGGTTGTACAAGTAAAATACACATGAAATATATGAGAAAATGACTATAGTTCAAAGCATGGAAATACTTACAACTTTTGATTTAACAAATCTATCTCATCTCTGCCATGGAGTTTCACCAATGATGTCTGCCTTGCACCTTCTTTCATTATGTCCTTATTTTTGGCACTTCTCACATTTGATTGTCTTGTTCATCTTAGAAACTCTATAAGGGTTCCTTAGCTCTTCAGGATCTCTTTTTTTTACTTTGGTGGTCTGCTAGGTGGTTTATACACATGAGGAACAACAGGAGCAGGTTGGTTAGTCTCAACCCACTCATACTGGCCTAGCATTGGCTGTATTATCTCTTTGTAAGTTTCAACAAATGTATCTTTCAAGTAACAAGGATGCACATAGTCCTCCACTTTCTCTAGGTTCTTAACAATAGCAGAGATCCCATGTTTGCAAGGAAGTTTTGTCAAATCTCAAATCCTACAGCTGCATGATTTCCTAACCAAGTCAACCACATGTCTCTCACGACTATTATCAACCTCATACATGAACCTACCTGATGGAGTAGCACTAAAAGGTAGAGATTCATGTTTTAACTTCTTTAATTTGTCTTGAATATTAGGACACACATTTCCAGTGTATTTTGCTATACCTTTCATCTTTTTGTACTGTTTGTTCATGAGCCTAACTCTGATCCACTCCAACATTGCTAAAATTGGCTTATCCCTAGCTTCTAAGATCATGGCATTAAAAGACTCACTCAAATTATTAGCTAAACAGACACACAAAACACTACTAATAAAGTGAGACTTATAGCATTGTGCAGGGTTGATGTCAGCACGATACCCCCATGCCTTGACATCGAAATCCTTTAGTTTTTGCATTCTTCTCTCAAACTCCCTGATTGTTGTGGCTCCAACACATCTCCGCAGTGCATCCTTCAACTCCAAGCCCTTATGATCCACTTTAAAATTATTATAGTTATGCTTCACACAAGACCTATGCTCACAAGTTGGAACAACATCTCAATTGCAGGTATAAGGCCCAAATTCATATACAAAACAGATCAAATAAATATGTTAGTTAAACATGTTGAAATAAACTGAGGCATGTATTATTAAACTTATAATATGTGGGTTAAATATGTTAGTACAATTATAGGTCATACCTTTTGTCTATTAGTGATAAAGACCAGATTAAGTTGCTCTGGATTCCCAATGTCATCTGAAAATTGCTGTAGAAACCATACCCATGAATCTTTGTTCTCTTGCACAACAACAACAAATGCAACTGGAAAAATGTTATCATTTGCATCTCTAGCTGTGACAGAAAGTATTTCCCCCCCCCCCCCCCCAAATCTCAGTTTCAAGTGGCACCCATCTAAACTAATAATTGGTCTACAATCTCCCAAAAAACCAACTTTTTGTGCATTATACCTAATATACATGCTCTTAAATTTGGTTG
Source organism: Castanea mollissima (assembly GCA_014183005.1). Lineage (NCBI taxonomy): Eukaryota > Viridiplantae > Streptophyta > Magnoliopsida > Fagales > Fagaceae > Castanea > Castanea mollissima. The sequence goes on from JACAVU010000001.1 coordinate 28,605,263, forward strand.
TGCATTTTCATCTTCCATTTCAGTTTGCAAAATAACCCTACTTCGTTTATCATTCAATCTTATCATCTCTACATAATCCCTAAGCTTCCCATATTGTAGCTGTTCATCCCCAGTAATCAAGTCAATAGCTTTCATTTTTGCCCTATACACCTGACTATAACTTATGTCAACTTCAAGTATTTGCTTCACATGATATTGAACACCAGCCACTTTCCAATTGGGATTTTTGTCAAACTTCTGTATAAACTTCTTTGCAACATAACCTGCAGTCACTTGGCTATGTTTAAAGGATCTAGGGTAGGTGCACTCTGGATTGAATGTTTTTATTTGGAATGTCAACTCCCCAGATAATTGAGATGCATAACACCTCCATCCACATTCATTTATGCAATAAACTGATATCTTCTTCTTCTCATTTAGCTTGAACTTGATATCTACTAACTTGTTTATAGCATATTCCTTCAATGCCTCCCTAAATACCTTAGAGTTTGGGAACTTCATTCTTTCTTTAACACTGGTTTTCTCATGTCAGTTTGGAATTAAACTCGGGTTCTTTTGTAGCAGTTGGTGTTGGCTTATCATCATCAGACCCTACTAAACTTTCCATATCATCTTCAAGAGGTGGGTCAATCCAGTCACCCTCTTCAAGAGGTGGGTCATTGTCAGCTGTAGTAGTTCTATGTGGGGCTGCATTGACATTATCTCCCTCAGAGGGCCTATGTGGGGCTGTTGTACTGCCACTAACTCTATCATGTGTAGATGGCCATCATCTACATTTCCAAATACATCATCATCAAAATCTGGCCCTTCAAACCCTTCATCCAACCAATCAAAATCTTGTCCACCACCTCTTTCAGCATCCACATTACCTCCCTCATGCATCTCATGCACATTATGCACATCATCATCATTTTGACCCACCTCATGCACATTATCATCATTTGCTACTTCCTCATTAGCAAATGGTTGTTCAACTGCAAGTGGCTCCTCACTGCCCTCAACATATAGTTTTATCTTATTTGTAGGCCATGCAACATGAATCTCACACATATAAATTACATAATCATCTCCAATTATAACCTTAACCCTTGCTCCAAATTACCTCCAGGAATAGATAATGAAATCTACTTGTACTAAATGCCCCCAAATCACAACAAATATTTTGTATTTCAAAATAATTAAGTTTATCTGGGTCAACCTTATCAATAAAAGAAGTACTACCTCCTATATATACCAAATCGGGGTTCCACACAAACTGGCCACCATGATGAATCTCAAAATTGAATGTCAAGTCAGCCATCTGCGTGTAAAATAGAACATAATAAAGTATGAGATGGGCTTGCATGTGGAAAAGTATAATCGCATCACTGATTATTGCTTTATTAGGTAGTCAAATTTCTCTTTCAATTTCCCTAATTGTATACTAGCAAATGAGATGGGCTTGATGAATGTAATTAACTATATACCAGCAATTGGGTATGTATCATGTGGTCCTGTGGTCCACACAAAGCACAACACAGAAACATACAATATTATTAAAAGTTTTTGTTCTGTTTTTGGGAGACAAACCTATGGAAAGGGAAAGCAAAAAAGCAATAATCAATACTATTGTAAAATCATGAAAAACAATAATCAATGAAGCCCCACATTAATGAAGGAAGCCTAATCCTATGGTCTAGCAACTCCACATTGAAGAATACAAGCAAAAACCCAATTTTGAAAAAAGAATTTTAAAATTTCAATTTCTCTAACTATATACTAGCAAATGAGATGGGCTTGATGAATGTAATTAATTATAGAAACCACTAGTTGTAGACCCATTGCCAGTTGATGAAGACATAGCAAGAAAAAACCCAATTCGGAAAAAGAATTTTAAAATCCTAGGTTTCAAAAATTAAAAGGATCTACCTACAACAACTGAACAAATGAACACTATGTCTCCTTCTTTCTCAGTTTGCTTGCACAATCAAAACCTAGGTGGTTCTCAATCCATTATCTCAAGCACACTGCATTGTGATCTTAGTTGGTGCGCACGTTGGATGAAAGTGTGTTTTTGGAGTGAGAGTGTGTTTGATCTGTTTTACGTTCTGTTTTTTATGAGTTTATGTATTAAAATAATGTCTGCACTGGAGGTGGGTAACATAGTAGTAATGGAGGGAATTACAAGTGGGTAAAGTGTCAAAAATGAAACTACGAGTAGGTAAGTCAAATTAGAGGCAAACCATAGGTGGGTAAAGTATAATTATCCCTATCTTTTAATAGAAAAATATGAAAAATTATAGCTAATTTTTAGCTAGCTAATGCCCCCTTATATACTACATCAATATAAATGATTTCTGTATCATTTATCCTTTTAATAGACTTATACCATGCCTAGCTCATTAATATGAAGGGTAAATTATGTATTTGGTCTCAATTCTTTATACCGTATTTCAATTTAGTCCATAATATTTCAATTGTGTTAATTTGATTCCTAACCTTTTAGTGTCGTGTCAATTTAGTCACTGACATTATCTATTAGTTGGAAATTATTGACGTGGTTAACGGTCAAACTAAAAAATTAGTTTTCGTTGATGTGGTAATAAACTAATTTTTTTATTTTGGCTGATTGCTACATCATCAATTTTCATCTAAGAGGTAACAAAAAATACTAAATTGACACGAAACTGAAAGGCCAGAGATTAAACTAACACAATTAAAAGATTAGGGGACCAAATTGAAATACGATGTAAAAGATAGGGATCATATACATAGTTTACCTTAATATAAATTACTACTATATTATTTTTTCCTCTTATTACCATTATACCATAGCTTTTTTTAGGGGACACTTATATGGTTATGCCATACCTATACTTACCTAGTATATTGATTTAAGGTATATGTTAGTTTTTTACTAAAGATAGATACTTTATGTAAATGACTAATGCATATTTTTCCTTTTATTGCTCTTATTCTATTGGTAGCTTATTAAACCAAAGTATATTTAGCATATATGCTCAAAAAATTAAAACCTTCTTTATTTTAAAAAAGATTTAATTTTTTTTTAATATCCTATTGAAGAATTAGAATTAAATTAAGACATGTTTTTATTCTTTCATTTTTAGAAGAAAGAATAATTGCGAATTTTGTGCTTAGGAATTAGAGGTTCTTATTTAATATGTTATCTATTTACATACAAAAAGGTTTTCCTTTAGTTTCTATTTTTTTTTTTTTGTATTTTCTTATATTGACTTGTATAAATTTAGGTATGTTAATTCATAATTTTTATTTCAATTATTTAAAATTGATGAATTCTCTTGTTTTATAATTTTTTAAACTATTAGTATGCCATAACGCAATGTTATCCCTAATTTATTTAACAAAAAAATTGATTTAGAATGTTAAAAGAATATTAAATTTGATAAATGTGATTTAAAAAAATCGGTTACAAATTACAAACTAACTGGATTGAAAAAAAGATGTTTTGACTAACATAATAGCTAATTTGAAGTAAATTTTTTCATCGCATATAAAAAAAAAACACATGTTAAATTATATTATAGAGATATTTTACATAAAAATTATATATATGAATCTATGATTAATATAGGTTTGGAAAAAAAAATTTATTAGTGGCCTGAGTTAAATTTTTCTATGTTTGTTAAATTTGTTTATTACAATGAGAAATGAGAGGTTTTAACTCTAACACTCTGTTTGTTTCAATAATGATATTTTCTAGAAAATGAGTCATTTTCTAAAAAGCATTTTCTATAAAACTATCTCATTTTTCAATGTTTGGTAGCAACTTTAAATAAGTTGAAAAACAACCTCTTAACTTCCCTTATTTAGCTTGCTGTGAGATAGAGTTGTTTTCCAAAAAAATTTAATGGAAAACAATCTCTAAAAATAAGTCATACTTTTTATATTGACCAAAGATAGTTTTCCTTTGACTTATATTTTTTTATGCTACCAAATATTAGAAAATAAGGAAAACTATCTTTACACAAGGTTTTTCATTGAAACAAACGGAGCGTAAATATCTTTGTTGGAAACACCTGGAAGTATTAGTTGTATTACAAGACTATTGATAATAACCTTTTCTACTTAAGCATTTTTTTTTTTTACATTCTATTTGTTTTGACATTAATATTTTCTAGGAAATAAATCATTTTTCAAAAAACATTTTGTAAAAAACTACCTCTTTTCCTTTGTTTGATAATGATCTTGAAAATGAGTTTGAAAACGTAAATCTTTCTCCTTTTGTTTCACATGGCATGAAATATGGTTGTTTTTTAAAAGTTTTTTTTTGCAAAAAATAACTTCTAAAAAATAAGTTATGAGTTTTTCACTGACTAAAAATAATTTTTCTTTAACCCATTTTTTTTACTATTAAAATTTAAAAAAAAAGTGAGAAAACTATTTTAAGTGCACAATTGCACCTGGACCCAAAGACAACTACGGGCTCAGGCCCAATGAGCCTTAAACAGTGAAATTTGTAGAGTGTGGGCTTGAAATCTAGGTTAGAGGTACTGAGAACTTGATAACAAGCTAAGAGTTACAAACACTTGTAAATAACAAACGATAATTGCAAATAGACCTCCTCGGACGTAAGCCGATGAATACCTCTGTATTATTTCTCTTTCTTTCTTAAAGGTTACAAAAATCTGCTCTCCTCTTTGTTCTAGATTCCCCCTTAAATACTTCTTTTCTTGATGCTTTATCCATGTGTTGCTCAAACCCCCTCCCCCTAGATATTTCTTTTCTTAGTGCCTTTGAATAGTGACTAGAAGTTTCAATTCTACTGTTCAGGGGTCACTTCCCCATTAATGCGGCTAGGGAGGTAGGTGCAGAGTCTTTAATGTGGAGGTGGCAGCCTTTGCTTTTGATATTTTCCTAACACCGGTGTGTCTACAACATTCAAGGGCTCCCCCTTTAACCATTAGTCTTCCCAGAGTTGTACCTTGACCTTCATAATGAAGCTCCAAGTTCTCTTGGGTCCGTTCGAGGAGAAACTCACCCTCGAATGTGTCCTCGGACCCTCGGCGTGTGGGCCAATTCGCAGTATTAACAAATTCTTAACTCAAAAACAGATCGGTCCTCCTTGCTAGAGCTCAAAGGCCCAAATACCCGCTTGAGTCCTTTTACTCACCACAACTATCTTTACATAAAATTTTCCATCAAAACAAAGGGGGCAAGGATTACTTTTTTGTTTGTTGGGAATTTTAAAATGTCACTTGAATCTACAAAGCAAGGAATGAAGTCATATGAGAACCCTATTAATATTTACGTAGCTTCAGAGTTTTTATTAGATCATGTCCTTTCTATAAAAAAATATTTGATAAGCGCATCTCTAATGATTTTTTTTTTTAAAGTGTCATTTCAATCTATGAAGCGAAGAATAAAGCCTCGTTGGGATTTGCCTTTATGTTTTTGATTATTTTACCACCATATAACATTAATTGGCATTTGTCACGGGTAAGATAGAGTGAACTTCTTCTAAAGAAATTCCTTAACCACCATAACTTGAACTTGAAAAACAAGAATGAGAACATGAAAATACTGATGAAATTACCAGTTAATTAATGTAGAATTCTTAAGCATGAATATTTCCAAAATTTGATTTACTCCTTATGCGAACCTTTTTTTTTATTTTTTTAAATTTTTTTTATCTTTAGGAATACTCCTGCTCAAATTAAGTAGCTTTATTTTCTCAACAAAAAAAAAAAAAAGTAGCTTTATATATTTCTTGTAGGGTTATTGGGCCCAAGAATATATGTTGGGTGGCCTAAGAGTATTCTTCGGGCTAGAAGTCTATTCCGAGGACACTAAATGGTCCGATGATGTATGAATGTTAACTCATAAAGAAAATACAAGATAAAGAAGAGATAATGGTTGAATAAGTATGTCTGAGGAAGATTGTGTCCGAGGATATGTGAAGCCAAGGTAGGAGAAGGATTGGTTAATATCCACAGGCTATGTTCTAGAAATTCCTATAGGTTAGTGTAGACACGGTACACGTAGAGGATAAGAAGAAGGGCGGTGGAATATCTAAGATAAAGCTGTTTCCATCGCCTCTCATTGAATACTCTGCAACTCATATTCTAGTCGCATTAATGGGGAAGTGAGACCTGAGCATCATGGTGGAACATGGCTCCTATCTCCACAGACTTCAGGGGAGGTGGATGGGATAAGTATCTAAAACGAGCAATCTAACCGTGATGTAGAAGATGAAGAGGAAATGAAGGAGGGAGTATAAAAGAAAGAGGGGACCTTAAGAAAAAAGGGGAGGAAAAGAAAAGAAAAAGAGAGTAAAAAGGACACTGTAGACCTCACTATCCACAATTGTAATCTATCTTGGGAAGTAGTAATATAAGTCATCCTCGGCTTATGTCCGAGGAGAAGATTTCTTTTGTATTCATATAAACAGTTCTTCATGTGTGCCATTGTGATCAAAACCCATTATTCTTCGTTACCTAAACATCATTAGAACCTAGATTTCAAGCCAACTCTCTCTACAAATTTCATTGTAAAAAGGCCTCTCAGGCCCATCCCCTTCTAAGTGTGGGTCCGGGCTCGAATTGTATCCTTACATTTCTCTAAAAAAAAAAGTAGCTTTATTTAATTTTATATATATTCTACCTTTTATCTAAAAAAAGAGTAAGCATATATATATATAATATATATATATATATATATGTATATATATTATTTGTCATTTACTTAGAGCATGTATAGTCATTCTTTATTATATTTATTATTTAGAATGGGAAATAACTGTTTTTATTTAAAAGTGTTGTAATAGTATTTCTTAGTAAGTATAATAATTTCTAAAATTAAGATATTTTCAAATGCAAATAACAATTATAAAAATAAAAAAAAGATGAAAAAACCCCTCTCCCAATTTAAAAAAAATTATTTTGTAAGAAATATAATTGTATAAGTAAAATATTTCCTAAAAATAAATCTTAAGCTTTATTCTAATATTACAACTTACAACCAAACCTATAAATAAGTTTAATTATTCCATTATAATACATTTTATTCCCAATAATAAATATTACCATTATTGTTGTAATCTCCATTCAATGTATCAAGAGTGCCTTTATTTTTCTGACCTTACATACTATATTTTATTCTTAAAACTCTATATATTTAGTTATATTTATAAATAAGTTAACTTTATTTCGTATTTTACATGCAAGAAGTGCATCTTAGGGCGATCTTTAAATTGTGGCATTTTTTTTAGTGAAATGTTAGACTAAAGAATTTTTTAATTAATTATCATATTATACTTCAGGATTAATGTATTATCCACAATTTGTTTTTCAATGGTTCTATTTCTTTATTCTCTTATTTGTTTGGAAGAAAGACAAAAAAGAAGAAGTGTATGTTCAAGTTTCCTTTTATTTATTTAATGCAAAAATAAAATCATATTAGTATCATAGTTTTAAGAACTGGTACAATGAAAGAACCAGAAAAGGGACTGACGGTTTTTTGGTTGAACCGGTAACGTCATGCATAATTTAATTAACAAATTATAAAATTAATTGTGTGGCGTGCAAGTTTTAATAAAATTAAATTAAGAAATACTAGTTGTAGTGGCAAATTTTCAAGTAGTTCAGCTAGTTCTATGTCCATATGCCATATGCCATATGCCATACTCTCTGTCTCACTTTTTCCTTCTTCTATTTTGTATGATAGTTGCAAGAGGGGGTTTGCATTGTCGTGTTTTCTTTGTTTATCTTAAAAAACCTTATTTTGTGGGAGAGAATGTTCTTGTCTTTTGAATGTTTCCCACCTTGGATTCTCAACATTTGTTTCTCTCCCCACTTTTTCTAATCGTCTTCTTGTCTTTATCTAGCTGTGGCCGTCTTCTTCTTTTCTTTTCTTTTTTTTAATTTTTATTTGTATTTGTATGTATAATTTAACTTTCGGTCCACTGCTTTATTGTTTAAAAGATGCAATATTCTTTGGTGTAAGTATGCATGTTTAGAACTGTACTTACAGACACAAAAAATTAAGAAATAAAAAGCAAAACCCCAAAAAGTTCACACCCACATGTTCACTTCACAGCTGGTACCCACGTGAATGAGCTTTCAAAACCGCTAATTAATCCCCACGAGCCTTTATTCTTTGCTTTGTAGATTCAGGTGGCACTTCAAAAGAATCATTCTAAATGCGCTTATCAAATAGAAAAGGTAGTGTTCTAAACTTCTAATGAAATACACATTCTAGAGCTATGTACAAGTTACAATGTATGAAGTAAAGGCATTGGTTTGTCACGTACGTAAGAATTAAGAGTTAAGGTAATTGATTGGTGCTGGTTGTTTCTGATTCTTTTAGCACTCTATAAATAGTGGCATTTGTACGGGTAGGGCAGTGAACTTCTTCTAAAAAAATTGCTCAAGAAAGTTGCCATGTTTAGTAAGAGTTTCCCTTTTTTTTTTTTTTTTATTATTCTTTAAACTAAAGCATAGGTTTCTTATGCAGAACTTATGTGTTCTGAAATATCTTCTCATAATTTAACTTCAGTTTTTGTTATGGGTCTACATGAACTTCTCTTGCAGGATACAAAAGGCAGTCGTAAGAGTGGTGATGCCTACAAGTAGTTTCGTTCTTATCTGGTATGTAATTTATGCTTTGTAAGCATTTTTGCCTTGGTTTGCTTGCGCTTGAATTTTGAAGTACTTTAGGCTAAGACCCTTATAACTTAATTGACACTTTTTACTTTCTTAGTGCTTTCAACAAAAATGCCTATAGTTCAAATCTCCCCTACACGTTATAATAATCAAATTATAAAAAAATAATGATAATAAAAAAATTGTGCTTTCAAAGGCAAGGAAGATAATTACCAAAATGCAAATTCTTCCAAAAAGACATTAACTGAAAAACAAACATTGGGCCATGGAATTAGGATGCTCTCAATTTCAAATGATATAGAAATAATCAATTTTATGATTAATTTTTTTTTATGATATCTAACAATATATATAGTCTAAGTATGAACACAACTACATGTACTGGTATAGGTATGACATGACGACATGAGCAATTTCTGAAAAATTATAACATAAAACTGCTAGTACAATATCGATATGACACTAGTACGACATAGATATGACACGTGTACAACACCCTAAATAAAGTGTCCATACTTCCTAATATAGCATTATGTGGTATACACCAGACTTTAGCAACAACTAATGTCATAATATTATTGAAGTTTTTTTTTTTTGAACAAATAATATCTTTGAAAGTTTGAAGTTAATTCAATAAAATTTCTAAATTTTACTAAAAAAATAAAATAAAGCAAAGCGGCCTCTCCCAATCTCCCTAACAAATGTGAGACTCGTTGGGCAAGGATATTATGTGGTATTTACTCTTAGTTATCTAGTCAACCCTTTAATCTCTCTGTCTCTCTCTCTTTATTTATATTATATATATATATATATATATATATATATATATTAAAAGTCAAAACTTAGAGAAAATTCAATTAGATTTTAATTGGTTTATCAATTTTGTGCCATGTGTCCTATTTAATTTTTGTGCTAAGTGAATTATTGAGTGTAAAAATTGAAGAGTTCAAATCTAATTAAATTCTAAATTGGATTTTAATTGGAGTTTAATTTGGAGCCACGTGTTCATCTAATTTTTTAATTTTTATGGTAAGTGAATTATTGGGTGCAAAAACGAAAAGTCTAAATCCAATTAAAAACCGTTACATATTTTAAAATTTTATAGTTTAAAATAAGTGTCATATAATACTCATGCATAATTTGAACTGTATAATTATGATTATTTTTAATTATACTCATGCATATGCATGAGATTACACACTAATTTATAAAGCTATTTGTCAACAAATTGGCGAGCATCTTTATATTTGATTTCATATAGTAGTCATGATAATTGCCGGATTTTTTTTTTTTTTTTTGAGATGATTTCCATTTTTTTTTTCTAATTTCCAAGATGCCAAGATGATTGCTAGTTTGAATAAAAACACAAAAGAATATTTCCATCAACGAAAACTAATTTTTTATTTTGGCTTTTAGCCTTTTCAATAATTTCCATATAAAAAATAACGACAGAGATTAAATTGACATGGCATTGAAAGATTAGAAACTAATTAATACAATTGAAAAGTTATGGATTAAATTGAAATATTGTATAAAGAATATGGATCAAATACGTTGTTTACCCTAGTATTATTATTATTTCAAAATTTAGGGGTCAATAGGCCCCAAGCCAATGGATGGCTCCGTCCCTCTATATTATAAAATCTCTTTCCCGAATGTGGCTTCGCCACTGGTTGTAATTATTATGTAGAACTTAAATATCTTCTCATAATTTAACTTCAGTTTTCGTGATGGGTCTAATGAACTTCTCTTGTTTGTAGGATACTAAAGGCAGTCATACGTGGGGTGAACTGAAGCCTGCAACAATTACACTATTATGTGGTATATAAGTTAATGCTAACCAGTTTTGCCTTGCATTTGAATTTTGAAGTACTAGTGCTAACCTGTAATTTTCTCCGAGGGTGTTGTTCTCTCCCAACGCATACTTCTGTTGTTTTTTCTTTTCCTGTATTTTGGTTTTAGCTATAAATCTTCTGAAGTTTATATCCAAAAAAAAAAAAAAAAAACCATTATTTTTTAAGATTTTCAATGCAATTTTCACTTTCAAAAGCAAGGGAGTTACAGACCCTATGCTATGCAACTGGCTACCAAGAATTTAGAAAACATTCTATGTCTCAGTGTTGCACATTTTTTTTTCTCGTCTACATTTTCTCATATAATATTTGATCAATTAATTAAATTCATGATGGAATCTACTATCCACGTAATTAATATTCTTAGACAACTTCAAACATTTATCAGTCAAGTTTTGTTTACTATTCCATTTGAAAAGAATTGGACCTAAAATTCCCCCCCCCCCCCCCCCCCCCTGCGGCCCTTTTTTTATTTTCAGAAAAAGCAATTTAAGGAGGCAAAAAAGAAACAGGAAGCAGAACCTACAATTTGGCTGAGAACAAAGCAGATAGTGCTGCAATTGATATAGAAGGTTTGGTATATCATTCCATAAAAGCTCAGATGTCCCAAGATCTCATGTCACCTAATTGTTGCATCTTCAAAACCCCAAACATACTCAGCAGGATTAATGGAAAGGCTTATGTGCCTGATGCATTTTCCATTGGGCCTTACCACCATGGCCGTCCAGAGTTCAAAGAGGCGGAAAAAATTAAATGTAATTATTTGCAAGGCCTTATTTCTCGATCACCCTCTCCAGACGAAATGTTGAAAAATTTAACTAAGTCGGTCATGGATATGGAGGGAGAGGCTCGGCAGTGTTATGCTGAGCCAGTTGAGTACAATCCAAATGAATTTGTAAAAATTTTGGTGATTGATGGTTGCTTCATTATTGAACTGTTCCGCAAAATGGCTTACAAGAAGCAGGAGAATGACCGGATTTCCACCATGGCTTGTATGCATCAATTTCTACACCATGACTTGATATTGCTAGAAAACCAAGTACCTTGGAGGGTGCTGTAGTGTTTGTTCAACTTGACCAAGGATCCTACAGAGAAGATGACGCTAATTGAACTGGCCAAATCATTTCTTGGCCATTTCGTTAGTAAGTGGCCTTCTCCTAACCCTCCGGGCCCTCCTATCCAAGACATTAGGCATATCCTGGATGTGTTAAGAAGATTGTTGGTTTCATCACTTGGAGAGGATGGACAAGACTCACATAAAGCATGCACTCTCCTGCCATCTGCTACGAGCCTCGTAGAGGCTGGAGTGAAAATCATAAGGGGTGAGTCCGGAGGCATCTTGGACATAGAATTTAATAATGGTGTCCTGAAAATCCCTCCATTAGACATTCAAGAGACAACAGAAGCCTTATTTCGAAATATCATCAGCTTTGAACAATGCTACCCAAATTGTGAGCCTAGGCTCACTTCCTATGCTGTACTCCTAGACAACCTCATTAACACTCGCAAGGACGTAGACATACTCCGTAAGAATAAGATCATTAATAACTGGGTGAATCCAGAGGATGTGATCCCGTTCTTCAACAAGCTGTACTACAATGCTTTTGTCAAGGATATCTATTACAAGAGCATTTACAGCAAAGTGAATATATATTACAATCGCAGGTGGCCTAGATGGCGTGCTATGCTTGTGCGCAATTACTTGAACACTCCATGCGCTATTCTTTCAACAACGGCAGCTGCCATCCTACTTATTCTCTCCTTCATACAAACTTGGTACGCCATCTACAAGAAATAAGAGTATGGAAAAGTGAAATTCTTGTATTATTGTATGGTAGCGTATATTCGTGGGATATTTTATTTATTTTGCTTATTCCTGTTTGCTATTTCTAAGGACTCTTATCAATTTTACTTTCCTCTTTATAAGTTGCAATCCAATTCATGCTAAACGCCATCCAGAAAAAAGGTAAAGTTTTAAATAACAGAACGCAGCTTTTACATAAAGTTGGCAGTCACTGGGCGTTTGGTGAGCCTAAACGCAACTTTTGGGTAAAAGTTGCGTTTTAGGCAAAGGCAAAACGCTGAATCCTAAATGGTGGTCTGGAGGTCCATAACAAAAACCCCATCAACGTTTTCAGCTATCTGTTGAGCTGAGACCTAAAATTACCGAATCACCCTCTCATCTCATCTCTCTGCTTCGCTGAAATTCCTATGTGTAATTCCTCTCATCTCTCTCTCCTCTGCCTTCTCCGTGCTGCTACCGATCTCCCTGTGGTAAGTCATCCGTGACTTCTTCTTCTTCTTCCTCTTCTGCTTTCTTCGTTTTCTCTGATCTGTAATTTTTTTTTCTTCTGATTTGAGAAAGTCTTTTTGAAGGTACGCATTTGATCAAAAAAGCACCAACCAAGACTGATCTGCTACCAAAAACCACCAGGTACCAACAGTGATCCGAATTTTTTTTTTAGATCTGAAACAGGGTGTATTTGATCTAACTTTATTTGTACCTTTTTGAGTTTTTGAGGGTTTAGAGATTTAATGATGACCCATTTGGTTCTTTAGTTGATTGGGTTTGAAATTGTTTGTTGATTGGTGTAATTTGATCTAACTTTTTTGTTTGTTTCGTTCTTTAGTTGATAGTGTGTTCGGCCAAAATGAAATAAAGCCCTATTTGTTTCGGATTTTGTTTGGATTTAGAATTTTTGCAAATGGTTTTGAAATAAAGCCCCATTTGTTTTTTTGGCCAAAATGAAACCATATTATGATTTATTGATGTTCTTTTTTTTTCTTTTTTTATCTTATGAAACTCTGCATGTGTCTGTGCTTAGCTTAGTGTTCATATATTTTGTTCATAGCTTGGAAAAAAGAGGTTTGGGTAACAGTTTAGTCACTCTATTTTGAGTTTGTTATATTTGAGTTGGTTTGTATTGCATTAGGGGAATTATCATTGTGAAGTTACGCGTGTGGGAAAAAAAAATTTAGATCTGAACAAACAAGGTGTATTTGATCTACTCACAAAAAATTGTTGTTTGGCTGACTTGGTTCCAGCCTCTGCCCAGCAGCTGCAGTAGCAGCAGCAGCTGCTGCTGGGGCATGCCCCATCAGCAGCAGCAGCAGCTGCATTAGCTGCTGCTGCTGGGCATGCCCCATTAGCTGCTATTGCTGGGGCATGCCCTATCAGCAGCAGCAACAACTACATCAGTGTAAATTGAAGTAAGAACAAACCAGCAGCTGCATCACTTGGTTTTTTTTTTCATTAAAACACCATACATCAATGTAAAAGTAAGAAGTAAGAACAACTTTTCATGAGTAATTAAATAAACTCAATGTTAATTGAAGTTTATATAGTGCTCTCATTGTAGCCATTTCTTGAAATTCATGATACAAGTGATAACCTATAAATTATCTAGTAGATTAATAACGTCAACAAACCATGATGATTGTATATATTAATGATCAATTTTCATTTCCCTTATTTTTCCTCAGCTAGCTCACATTGTTTTTAAAGGGAATGAACCCCATTTGCCACTTTCTTGGTCATAACCATACAATGAGCCAAAGAAGGAAGCTTTTAGGTCTAGGAAAAGTTTGCTTAGTTTTTGCATCAGCTGCTGCTGATGGGGCATGCCCCATCATGCCCCAGCAGCAGCTGCATCAGCAGTAGCAGTAGCAGCTGCTGCTGGGGCATTCCAATAAATTGTTTCATAAATAATTTATAACAATATGTTGTGTGCATATATATATATTCCTTTTATATCCATAATTAGTGCACAACTTATGGGAATAATAGATGGACTAATGCACTGCATAATATACTTCATATATTCTCTAGGAATGCACTGCATAATAAAAAATATGAACTAGTTACTTGAGCAAATTGACACATATTTAATTATTTTCACTCATTTAAGTGTAAACTTATTTTTTATGTTATTGATTGTGCGTTTTTATGGTTAATCAATTGTTCATTATAATGACATATTGTGTGTGTGTTAATACAATTGAATTTCTTTGTTTAGGGAAATATTATGTAGTTGATTCTGGATACCCAATGATGCAAGGCTATTTGGCACCATACAAAGGGATATCATACCATCCTCAGGACTTTCGAAGGAGAGTGTGAAGGCCCTAGACCTAGACATGAAAATTTAATCATGCTCACTCATCTCTTCTCTTTGATGTGTTTTGAGCGCACTTTTGGTGTGTGGAAGAATAAATAGAGAATTATTAGAACATGCCATCTTTTCCTTCCATATCCAAATACTTATTGTATCTGCTACTATGGCTCTTCATAATTTTTGTTAGACTAAATGATAGGGATGATAGGGAGTTCATAAATGTCAATGAAGATTCAATTTCTAGAAGAGAACGTAATAGTGAAGCATGTAGCATTGTATTTTTTTTTTTTTGTATAATATCATGTAGTACAATTTATATTTGGGTTATTAGTATGTATTTATATCTTTTTACATTTTTATATAGCACAATTTAACTTGGATTTTGGTGTATATTTTATCATCTTTTTACATTTTCATTTTGTGCTTCATGATGATAAATTATTTAGATTTAATTAATATTAATAAGAAGTCTTAATGGTAATAACAAATAATTATGACACTAAAAGGAATAATTGCCCAAACATTATTAAAATAATACCAATAATATAAATTTATTATTATTTAGTAAGTATATGAAGTAGTTGAATTAAGTATGACATAAACTCCCTTATATATACATTGTCCTTTTTGGTAATTTATCCCTCAAACTGCAATTTTTATAGTTTTAGCCAAACACTCAGTTTTTTCAAAAAGCATTTTTTAACAGCTTTTACCAAACACTTAGCTTTTTGAAAAATCACTTTTTCATTATGCACTTTTTCAAAACTCAACTTTTTCATTATGCATTTTTTCAAAAAGCCTAACCAAACTCACCCTTAATTGAATGGCTCATTTACTAATTTGCCGAAAGTGGGTAAAAGTACCTTATATATGCCTTGAAAAAGTATGACTTTAAAAACTATACTTAGAGTATCAGCATTAGATGTTATGAAAAATATTCTATTTTCATAACATCAAACAATTACTTTATCTATTTTAAGATGCCACATAACAATATCTCATACATCATATCTCTTATTTTAAGACATCACCCAATAAAATAAGTTAAAAAATCCCCTATCGTTTAAATAAATAAAAAAAAAAAAAAAAAACACAACCCCAAGCAGCAGCATCCCATACACCCACCCACTACCGCCGCCAACCCACCCACCCACCGCTGACCCATCCATCGGAACCCACCCATAGGCCAACCCACCCACCACTGATCCACCCATCATCATCTGAACCCCCCACCCATCAAATCATAGCAAAAAAAAAAAAAAAAAAAAAAAAAAAAAAAAAAAAAAAACCACTGCAAAAGAGAGATCGGTGGCACAATGAGGCAACAACTTGGTGAGGCTGAGAAGAAGAGAGGAAGAGAGGAGAAGCAATGAGAGTGAGAGAAGAAAGGAGGAGAGGTTGAGAGAGAATGGGAGAGGAAGAGATCTAACGAGAGATGAGAGAGGAAAGAGAAGAGAATAAAAAAACAATAAAAATTTTACTAGTCCATACGCTTTCAAATTTGAGATTACACTATTCATCCATATCAAATAATTTGACATTTAGAACATCTTGTGTAAGAGATTTTTTGGTGTTTGGTGTGCCAAATGCCAAATATTTGGCATTTGACACATATGATGTTAGTGCTTTTAAGCAAGTGAGCTAATTAAGCTAAAAAAAATGAAAAGAAAGTAGAATCTTAGAACAGAGCCAACAGTATACTTTTGAGCACTCTTTCATAAGCTGAACAATTGTTCTTAAGTTGAGGCCAACATGTTCTTAAGTTGTGTGCAACCATGCATTAACACAAATTTCTTAGTTTCCAATCTATTGATTAAGGAATGGGCACTACTGAAAAATTGAACCTTAACCAAACCTACCTTAATATGCCAAGCCTTGACCATCATACTATCAAGAATTTTGTTGAGTTTTAAGCACATGAATCCACATTATGAGATTCATTAGATTGAAATATTTTGTGTTGTGACTTCGTAATGAATTTGGTGATATGTCAACATAAAGAATAACTTAATAATACTGTTGGTTCCTAAAGATTAGCCCATGACTAATTTACTCCCCAAAGTTTGAAATGATCACTTAGTTCCATAGATGACACGACCAAACTAAAAATTGATGCATCATCACTCCTTATAGACTAAAACAATCACTTAAAGTTTGTTAGGAATTTAAATTGCCCACTTTAAGTTTATTAGGGACTAAAAGCGATCACTGAACTAAGATCTCTTATGAGCAATAGTTTAGGGACCTTGGTCCAACAATGTATTTTTACCACAAAGTATTCGTTTTTACTCAAAAGGGATAGATGTTTTGTTGATATTGCAGTGAACAAACCAAAATATAAATTTGTGAAAAATTAAACAATTTTTTAAAATAAATAATTTACCTATATGAAATCACTATTTGAAGCAGTGAATTTAAAACCCAGGGAACAAGTATTGAACAGAATATTAATCACAACTATGTTTTCAACAGTTTGCACCCATGCTGAAAAAAATAGAAGACCTTTAGGATTTAAAGAGCTTTGAGGGGCTTTGCTTGAAATAGGTGCATCTGAAAGATCATCAAATAATTTCAGGGCACCAGATCAGGGAGCAATTATATCTTGCAACTATTCTTGTCCATTTTGGAACCAGCTTTGCACCTATAACACAACGAGAACAAGATAGAATTATAAAAGTTTCAAATACAAAGAAAATCGTAGTGTTTGAATGAAAACCTGCTCCCATGTTATGGCAGATTTTCCAGCACGACTAGCTGAGCGACTGCAATGACAAACCAAGACAAGAAAAAGACACGAATGAAATGGAAGTTGACCTAAAACTGGTTGTAATATCTTGAGATTGCATTATAACATCATGAAAACTGGTATTCTGAGAACCACTACTACAAGAATCCTTATACTTTCATCAAGTTTTTAAACCTTTCGTTGTATCAAAGCAACAATTGTGCTCTATTCTGAATTAATTATATTCACCAAGCGATCCTAAAAAAGTACTACCAGTGTGGACAAGAACTACCTTTAGATCTTTTGGCCTATTAAGGCCAGTAGGCCACACAATTTCATAAACAAAGAATGATAAGTGATGATGTAGGAGGAATGAATTGACGCTTCAAAGTTTGGGGTTAAGGGAAGTACAGGGTGACGCTGGTAATAATTTAGAAAGGTAATAACATTATTATAATAAAGCATGCATTGAAAAAAAAAAAAAGGTAAATCATAACTTGGACAGAATCATACCTGTCATTGAAATGAATATTGATATAAGCAAAAGTTCCGTCACTTTACAAGATTTTCTAAATCCTATCAAACCTTCACTTATTGACAAATGTAATGTTTTACCAAAACCAGATTTTCTAAATCCTAACAAACCTTCACTTATTGACAAATGTAATGTTTTACCAAAACCATTTCTTTCTTAATGTAATCTTAATTTCACAGTTTCCTTTTACTTTTATAATATAATTTTTTTTTACAAGTTCTGAATTAATAGCAATGTGCAAACCCAGTTTTCCAGTATCAAGTTCTATATTTGACCCTTACAAATATATCTGTACACATCAACCCAAAATCATTAATGTCAAAAGATGAAGAAATAGTATTGGCATGAAGTTCGAAATATTTAAACACATATTTAATAAATAAAATATAGAACTTACTTTATTGAGACAGCAACAGATTGTAAAAAGGAATGTAGATTTATAATGGAATTAATACAATAATCTATTCCAGTTATCATTCCATCTTTACGTACCAACTATACATAGTTATGTGCACTTTCAGGGTGTCTGTAAGAGGCAAAGTTGGAACAGCAGGGGTCACTGTTTTAGTATGACTCCATAAGAATGATTGTAGGCGTTAAATACCAAGTATAACTACTCACAGACCACAAATTTCAAAGCATAAGGCAAACTAAAGCAATGAGTGTCTTATAAATAGCAAGTGGTCTGCAATGCCCTCAATTTTTAGTTGACAAAATCCCCACAGAAATACAATGACCAGCATGCCTAAATTTAATGATTTCAAGTTGTGCAAATTATTGGGAAAAGAAATCAAGGAAATTGAAAATTTTTGAACCAAGCTGGTAAATTTTTTCAACATATTTAAATATTACTAATTTGGGCTGTATTCTGATATATGAATAAGATACACAAATTTAAAGGAACACATAAGTGCTCCAAGGTAAAGCCTATTCCAAAGCATAAGGCACACTAAAGCAATGAGTTAATGTCATTCATTTATGTGCTAAATTAGTTCTTGTATAATACAAGGAATATAATAATAACAAATCCTATTTATGTTGACATATAGATGCTGTAGAATTTATGCGCTATGTATAACACATAGTGCATATTTCCAATACCTAATAAGCATATATTGCAAGTCTTGATTAAAAGATATGTTCTCACCATGCATTATCTTTCATTGATTTAGCTTCGTATGTCAACCCTGAAATATCTGAAATCTTTTTACCTGCATTGAACTTGTTATTATAAGCTTCTCTAGAAAATTATAATTGCATTTTAATTTATTTCTTTATTGGTAAGTTACATGCACATAGTGAGTCTTGAACCTACAGCCTCACCTTCCACCTAATACTTGCAAGGAAATGAGGTGCTAATTGAGCTAGATGTCAATGGCAATTATAGTTGCATTAAATTACATGTAATATTCCGATTTTACCATTATAAATAAGATAGTTTGTTGAGAAATCATTTGAAAGCATAGCATACCTCCATGGTCTGAAATGAGGATAATGTATGGCATTAATACAACAATTAAAGTGGCCAAAAATCTGTAGCCCTACGTATTGCCAAAAATAACCCATCTCCGATGGTCATTGAGTGATTAACAGTAGCAGAAATAATAAATACGAAATACTAGACAAGACATAGAGAAGTAAGAAGCATACCTTAAACAATGAAAATAGTTTTTTATTAAGACAAAAAGAAAAAGAAAAAGATATAGTACTCACATACGTATGATATAAATAAAATATATTGGAAATTGAACTAATTAAATCAATTTGCAAAAATGCAACATTACTTATGCAACTGCAGAACCAACATAGTCAGTGGGCTACAAGATTTGTACTTAAAATACCTAAATTGCACTTAATTTGGCTCATTTACTAATTTTCTGAAAGTGGGTAAAAGTACCCTTATACCTAGAAAAAGTAAGGCTTAAAAATTGTACATAAGCAAGTAAGCTAATAAAGCTTAAAAAAAGAAAAGAAAGCAAAAAAGCTTAGAACAGAGCCCACAGTAAACTTCTGAGCACCATTTCATAAGCTGAGCAATAGTTCTTAAGTAGGGGCCAACATGCTGATAAGGTGCCCACTCTAGGTTGTTGAAGCAACAGGCAATTGTGTGCAACCATGCATTAGTGCAAATTTCGTAATTTACAATCTATTGATTAAGGAATGGGCACTATTGAACCTAACCAAACCTACCTTTATATGCGAAGCCTGGACCATCATACTATTAAGGATTTTGTTGAGATTTAAGCAGATGAATCCACATTAGGAGATTCATTAGATTGAAATATTTTGTGCTGCAATTTTCTTGTCTTCTTCTCTTCGTAGTGAATTTGATGATATGTCAGCATAAATAATGTCTTAACTAATATTGTTGGTCCCTAAAGTTTAGCCCAAGACCAATTTAGTCCCCAAAGTTTAAAATGATCACTTAGAGACCACAGAGTATTAATTTTTACTCAACAGGGAGAGATTTTTTTTTTATTATTATTGATATTGCAGTAAAAAAACCAAAATATAAATTTGTGATAAATTAAATAACTTTTTTAAAATTATTTATCTATTTGCAATCACTATTTGAAGCATTGAATAAAAAACCCATGGAACAAGTATTGAACAGAATATTAATCATGAGTATCTTGTCAACAGTTTGCACCCATGCTGAAAAAAAAAAGACCTTTAGGATTTAAAAAGCTTTCAGGAGCTTTGCTTGAAATAGGTACATCTGAAAGATCATCAAATAATTTCAGGGCACCAGATGAGGGAGTAACTTTATCTTGCAACTGTTCTTGTCTATTTTGGAACCAATTTTGCACCTATGACACAATGAGAACAAGGTGGAGTTATAAAAGTTTCAAATACAAAGAATTCGTAGTGTTTGAATGAAAAACCTGCTCCCATGTTATGGCAGATTTTCCAGCATGACTAGCTGAGCAACTGCAATGATAAAGCAAGCCAAGAAAAAGATACGATACGAGGATTAATTACACGCTATTATAAGGAAGCACATTATCTTCTTATCACTTTAAGAAACTGTTTCATTGAAGTATGCAATAGTTAAGATATGAGTGAAATGGAAGTTCACCTAAAGCTGGTTGCAATATCTTGGAAAAATGCCTGACCAAGTGATTGTTCCCCTCTCTCCTTAAATATCTTCTCCATGTCTTTAATCTATGAATAAACAAAAAAGTAATAATCATCATAGAGGCTAGACAAAAAGAGAGCAGTATGATGGAAAATTGGTAATATGAAATGTAAATTGCAAATTAAATGAAAATAATCTATTCCAATTAGTGGGGTTCAACCAAAAATATCCCCACATCAGATCCTCTTTGTTTTAAAAGGTATCAGTTGGAAAGCTCATCTCATCACCACCAGAAGCAACATAATAAATATATGAAGGCGGGTCACACAGTTCAATCATATATTGACAAGTAAAATGAACATGTCATAATTATGCTAGAATATAAGATTTCACAATCTGTCATTTATTTTCCAGAAAACATTTCTGCAAATCTCAGACAATGCTCTGACACAGAATCGTGTATTATTCAAAATTATATAATTATTTTCACCACAAAGTGTTCAGGCATTACTAAATCATCAATTTTGGAGGAAAGATCAACTCTTCCCACTTTGTTAAAATAATTAGCTAATCATCAAAACTTTGATGCAAGTGAAAGTGGAAAGTAAAGCTTAATATAACAATTAATGTCCCCTCTGACAGGATTGTCAGACTAATCAATACAAATAAATGTACCCAGTGTTGTTAAAATAGCGCTTAGGTGAGCTTAAAGCTCAACCCCAAGGTCCGAAGGCTTCACTTAGTTGAAGCGAAGCTCAATTAATGAAGTGCACCTCAATGACCTCATGCACGCTTTTCTGGCACTTTTTGAAGAAGCACATAGCATGCTTATGTGCGCTTTTTATTTTTGCTAAAAAAAATATATAATGAATTATCAAAAGTAACTTCTTGATCTTGAAGGAAATGATATGGAAATTGATTTATTAATCAAACATTGTTCTTAAGGTGTTGTATTACACAAACAACTTTTTGTTTATAACAACATATTGAAAGACATGAACAAGGATAACTTACTATTCTTGTGGTTTTTCGTCTTTGCCTTTTGGATTTATTTTCAAAGAATTATGTACTTCATTTGATCATAGCTACCCCAATTATGTATTTTATAAGGTACAAGAGAATTATACAAAATGTTTGTTTAAACTTTCTATGAGTAGATTGTTATCATTTTGTTGTCCATAAATTATTGTTATCACTTTTACTATATAAAAATTTAAAAATTAGAAATAACTTATATAAAATTTAAGAACTTACAAATTGTGCAATTGCACCATCCATTTTAGCTAATAAGAAAAAGACATCATTATTTTGAGTCTATTAACTTTTTTTTTTTATAATATGCAAAGTATCTTTCTATTAGAAATTATTATATAATATATCTGAAGATGTTCGCTTTACTTTAATCAGTTGCATTCTTACACTTTGCACTTTGTGACCAGGCTCCAGGAGGCTTGTGTTCTTAAGTGCACTTGATGGTATTACCAACACCAGATGTACCACGTGGTAACTCATATCCTTAAAAGAGGTACGAATCCTCTTTTGAGCTGCACTTTTTCACTGATGTTCAATGTGGAAATAAAGTTCATATTGTGTTTCACTTGTACCATACAAGCCCTGTAACAAAAATTTAGTACATACTAACTATTGAGTCTTATTTGGTAATCTTTCTCTGTTTCTTTTATGCAAATTTCCTCTTTCTCCTTTGGGGTTGCAAATACAATAAATGCTAAAACACCCTCATAGACAAAATAACAACTTCAACCTTGATATGGTACAACACTATCAGCCATCGAATCTAGACGGCGAAATCATAGGGTAAGGTAGTGCATACTGTACACAAAGCAAAAAACACTACTCCAAACTACATCCCCTATCCAAGCTTGATAAAGCCTCCCAAGCCTAGCACTGAAGGCCTCAATCAAAACCCATCTTCATATAATCATATTATGAAATATCTAACCACTAGCTAGCCAGCCAGCCAGCCACCCCCCCCCCCCCCTCAAAAAAAAGTCTTCTATTACTTTATTCTAGAATATACTTAATTGAATTGGAGAACCAAGTAAAACCCACAAATGTCAAATTAGAAAGAACCCCATTAGAGAAAAAGTACATGCAGTCAACCATCTGAACCAGATAATACAAGGAAGCTAAGTAAAGCAGTTAAATTTAAGCTGAGAAATGAAGGACCCATGAGTGGATTCACAGAGAGGACGATGAGTGTACCTCAGTTAGAGTGAATTCAGAGAGAGAATCCTTTGGACCAAAGCCCTCCATTGCTGAGAGTGGCTGATTGTGAAAGTGACGGAGTAAACAGAGAGAGAGACACACACAGGAAATGCTATTGTCTGTGACTCTGTGTCCGTGGGGGGATTTGTCACTTACACGTGTCTTCTCAGGGGAGCCTCGGCAGTCTGAACTCTGCACTGACCTTACAAAAAAGAGGAATACTTTAAAAGGTTTAAGCGCACCGTTTCACAGTAAAACAGAGAACGAAAAAGAGCTAAAAGAAGTATAGGACATAGGAGGACAAGAGGCCCATAGAGGATGAAAGAAGAAGTCCATTTTGCAAGAACCTGGGCTGCTGTGTTTGCAACCCAAGGGCTATGTTTGGCAGTGTAATACTCGAAAGCTAGTTAAACCCAAGTGGATGTACGCATTGATGTTCCGGTCTGCTTGTGAGGAAGAGGATTTGATGGCACCTATAACATTTAAAAAAAAAAAAAAATCCCCATTTATGATAATATTTTATGCTTGGAGTTGGAGCAAAGTTGTCACTTGTGAATGTAAGACCATTCGGTTTAATAAAGGAAGCGGAATATTTCAGTATCAACTGATACTAATTTAACGTTTCAGATTATCGTTATATATTTAAATCAAAACATTTGTCTATTGACTTCTAATATCAACGCATTAGTTTTTGAAAGTCACATTTTTTTCATATATATATACACACACAAACAAGTTTAGCTCCTACTCCTACTTAAAAAATTATAACTATATATTTCAAAAATATAACCGTTGGATTGCATTTTTTTTTTAATGTTTTTAACATATATATCAAATTTCGTGTCAATTAGATATTATTTATTATTTAATGCATTTTAGAATACTAATACTTGAAAGAGCAAATTAAAACTTATTTATCTGTAATTTGGCCAAAATTTAAGTTACTTACCCGTGGTTTTAAATTTGACATTTTACCCACCTAAGGTTAACTCAGTTAGGATTCCATAACCCACCTTTGTTAAAAACAAGACTAAAAATGTAATTTTACTCCACTATTTTGTCTCTTTCCTCCAAAAAATATATATATAAATACAAGAGAAAATAAAATCAAAAGGTGGTTGGTAACAAATTTTATTCAAAATCTTAGCTATTAATTTGTAAGAGATGGGTCTTTTAACTAACAATTAAGGAGAAATGAGGCTCTTGTAAAGAGAATGAAATTTGGAACTGAGTCAAATTGTAAACAAGGGATATCTCACTGTTTAATGTTTATTATACTTCCCACGGAATATTCGAGGAGAGTTTTTGTTAAGCAAAAAATACATGTTAAGCCTTTCTTGAGTCTTACAATGATCTCTCTCTCTCCCTAAAAAACTAATCCCAAACATGTGGGATTTTTTCTTATCTATAGTTCTAGTACCATCATCTCAACTGTCTACTTGTAAAGTGAATAATCTTTCAAGCGAGATATTTGTCTCATTCTTTTCCTCAATTTTTTTTGAGGCTGTGATGAGTATGTAATAAGTTGTTGGGACACTATTTAAAGGGGTTATTCAACCATTAATGTGGTATGATTAGTTGGTGCAATACATTTGATATGGAAGAGACGATAGCTTCATGAGGAAGTTTCTTCCAAACCTAGCTAGAACTAATTACTATTCCTTTTATCAGTTAGGCACGGCCTAACGGTCCCCAACCTCTTCTTAAGATTTTGAACCTCTTTCCTTCATCGGCTTCGTCACTACAAAAAAAAAATTCACTTTTTTGAGGCTCTCCTAAAAAGGTCCAAACAGACGCTGAAAATAGACATGGGCGCTAGCTTTATTTCAAGGTTCATTAAAACCCTTGAAATAAGCCAATACAACCGTTCTAAAAAAATGTGGACCAGTTTTAGCATCATTCCCGCGAGAGTTTTGGCTCCAAAATATTACATTTTTCAGCACCGCTTTCACGCGACCCTCAAAATAAAGATATTCCAAAAATTTTCAATCAACGTAGTAAAGCCCATAATTTGAAAAATAAAAGGAGAAAACCATTTCATTCAGTCAGATCTAAAACTCGTGGATTCGTAGCTCTCCAACTCTCTCTCAGAATACTCAAAGGTGCGGTGGTCGACGACTTAGCTCCGGCAACTATCTGAGGCACGGTGGGCGGCGATATCATCTCCGATGACGAGCTGAGGCACGGTGGTCGGAAATATCATCTCCTCCACTTCTTGGTTCGATTATAGGTCTCTCTCTATCTAACTCTCTGTTTGTTTCCCGAGGAAAAAAAATTGAAGTTGTCCCAATTTCTCTCGTTTTTCTCTATCATTCTCTTCACTGGTAGAGAGACTTGCGTAATCCTAGTGTTTTAGGGGCTTAGAGAGAAAGCAATAGTATAAATTAGGGGCTAGGGTTTGGACACTTTGGAATTGGAATCACGTCAAACTGACTTTGATTCAAAATAGATCCCTGGCTTAAAAAAGCAGAAGGTGTGGATTACATTATTTCTCATTTTCTTCATTTTGCTATGCATTTCCTGGTTCATTTATGTTTTAGGTATAATCTGAAGCTTTAGCCTGATTCAATTTTGTATATAAAATCTTTTTCTGATTGTAAGTTTTGAATTTTTTTTAGTGAAATTGATGCATTGGAATTGAGTAAGAATGAAATAGTTTTCATTTGGCAATGGTGGCAATTAAAAATCTATTATATTCATTTTTACTTGGGGCATAGAATGTGGGGAGGACTTAAATGGAATCTGTTACCTGTTTTAGAGTTTGCTTCACTGCACAATTTCTTGAACAGAGAGAACTATAGGAATGTTATATAGATGTTATAGAGAGGACCTTATTTGTTCAATATGGTTAAATTTGCATGGAAAGAAGTGCGCCACTTTAGAAAGGGTGTGATCTAAATCATGAATTGCTATGATTTCAGTTTGCTTTGGTGAAATATATTATTGCTAGGCATGCTCTCTCTCTCTCTCTCTTTTTTCAACTGGTGTCACGGATTTGTTAAGACCTATGTTGGTATCAATTTTAGATGGTTTGAGTGATGAAATGGCAAAACCATAGCTCGGCGCTTTGTTGGTAATGTGTTATGGTACTAAGGTTTCAAATTTCTATAGAAATTAAAAATAAAAATAAAAATACAAGATCTATATTCTATCTATTGAATTATATTTTGCCCAAGTCAGGTTTTTCACTCTATCAAATGTTACTAGTGATAGCAACTAGTTTATATGTGGCTGATTTTCAGGATTTATGCTGACTGGATCAATACTTATGGTTGGTGGCAATAATGCTTAACTTAAGTTGCTGCATAACTGGTGTTGTTGGAGGCGTGATGGATGCTTTGATTGATTTTGTGTGTCATTACCAAACACAAATATACATTACACAAGTTTACTTTATCCTAGTTTTATTTATTTTTCCACAACATTGCCTGATGAGATTATTTTGGCAAGAGTTAGTCTATAGCTCTGCCTTTTGTTACTACTATCAAATGTTGTATGTTTGATTGCTTGAATATTAACTAATACTATGCAATAGGTAACAATCTAGTGGAAGTTGTCCTCACCATATACTTAACCTTTGATTCAAAGCACTAAATAATGGTATCCGGTAATATAATTGGTTCATTGACACTTTTTTTTGTTAACCATGTTTTGGACACGGAATTTATTACTAACCAGCTATTCATGGCAGTCTCCTTGGATCACCTTTCTGGGATCATGTGAAGGAGATACTGAACCCTGAAACTTCTCCTGGTGCAGAGCCTTGGGCTTACTATACAATACATGCATTTTTTGTCTTCTTATTTAATATATTTGACATTGTAAGTTTCTTCTTAACTTTATGTTCTGCCATCCATTTATGTGCTGCTAGACAGTATTTTTATAATATATTATTTTCATGATTTTCCTCTCATCCATGGTATTAATCTGCTAGACAGTATTATTCTTTCAACTACGGCCGCTGCCATCCTACTTATCCTCTCCTTCCTACAAACTTGGTACACCATCTATAAGAAATAAGAGTATGAAAAAAGTGAACTTCCTGTATTAATGTATGGTAGCGTATCTTCGTGAGATATTTTCTTTATTTTGCCTATTCCTGTTTGCTATTTAAAAGGATTCTTATCGATTTTCCTTTTCCTCTTTATAAATTGCAATCCAATTCATGCTAAAGGCTATCCAGAAAAAAAAAAAAAAAAAAAAAAAAAAAAAAAAAGGGGGTAAAGTTTGACATAATAGAACTGAAGACCATTAATTTGGCTCATTTACTAATTTGCTGATTTGTTGAAAGTGGGTAAAAGTACCCTTATGCCTACAAAAAGTAAATTTTTTTTTTTTTTTTGTTGGTAAAGCTACAAAAAGTAAAACTTTAAAAACGGTACATAAGTAAGCTAATTAAGCTCAAAAAAAAAAAAATGAAGAAGAAGAAAGCAAAATCTAAGAACAGAGCCAACTGTAAAGTTCTGAGTACTTTTTCATAAGCTGAGCAATAGTTCTTAAGTTGAGGCCAACATGCTGATAAGATGCCCACTTTAGGTTGTTGAAACAACAGGCAATTGTGTACAACCATGCATTAGCACAAATTTCTTAATTTACAATCTATTGATTAAGGAATGGGCACGATTGAAAAATTGAACCCTAACCAAACCTAACTTTATATGCCAAGCCTGGACCATCATACTATCAAGAATTTTGTTAAGCTTCAAGCAGACGAATCCACATTAGGAGATTCATTAGATTGAAATATTTTGGTGCTGTGAGCTTCTTGTCTTCTTCTCTTCATAGTGAATTTGGCGATATGTCAGCATAAAGAATGTCTTAAGTCTTAACTAATATTGTTGCTCCCTAAAGTTTAGTCCAAGGCCAATTTAGTACCTGAAGTTTAAAATGATCACTTAGTCCCATACATAACATGGCCAAACTAAAAATTGACACATCATCAATCCAAATAGACTAAAGTAATCGCTTAAAGTTTGTTAGGGATTTAAATCGATCACTTTAGGTTTATTAGGGACTAAAAGCGATTACTTTAAACTTTAGGGACTAAGATCTCTCATGAGCAAAAGTTTAGGGACCTTGGACCAACAATGTATTTTGACTATTATTAAGAATATAAAGTGAGAGAGAAAGACTGAAAGTTTGTATATTCTATGTGAATAATAATGTACAATAAAGAGCCTTATATAGGCTAGGTATGTGTGCAGTACAAGTGATATGAGTAAACTACAAGTACAGTATATTGGGTCAAGCCCAATGGGCTAATCTAGTTTAAGATATACACTAACATCCCCCCTCAAACTCGAGGTGGCAAAGAGGAAGCAACTGGAGTTTGGATATAAGATCTCGAAGACCACCAAGTGGGTGAGTCTTGGGGAAGATATCAGCAGGCTGGTCAGCAGAGGAGATGGATAACAACTTGAGATTTCCTTTCTTGAGATGCTAATGAGTGATGTGGCAGTCGATCTCAATGTGCTTGGTGCGTTCATGAAAGACATCCTTATAAGCAATGTAGATAGCACTACGATTGTCATAATAAAGAGGAGCAGCAGTGGGATGTGGAGCATCCATGTCAGCTAAGAGACAGCGAAGCCAGACAAACTCGTAGGTGGTGTCGGCAAGGGCACGATACTCTACCTCAGTACTGGAACGGGAAACCACATCCTGCTTCTTGCTACGCCACGAAACAAGAGAAGTACCCAACAGGAAACAAAAACCTGTAATAGAGCATCGATCAATCGAATTACCACCCAGTCTGCATCTAAATAAGCATGAAGCTCAAGAGAAGATCGAGAGGAGTAGTGGAGACCATGATAAAGTGTGCCCTTAACATATCGAAGAGTCTAAAGAACGGCAGCACAGTAGACAGAACGAGGGGCATCCATGAATTTACTAACCATACCCACGGCATGTGAAATATTCGGACAAGTAATAGTGAGATAGATTAGACTACCAACCAACTGACGATAACGAGTAGCATCAGTTATAGGTTCACCATCTAAGGGTGTGAGTTTTGCATTGTATTCTAAGGGAGTGGAAATAGTCTTGTTGTCGGTGATACCGAATTTGGAGAGAAGATCATAAGCATATTTAGTTTGGGAAAGATAGTATCCATCAGAGGATGAGGTAATCTCAAGCCCAAGAAAATAGCTGAGAGTGTCCAGATCTTTCATCTCAAAATGCTGACTAAGGAAGTGCTGAAGAAAATGGATACCTACAGAATCATCTCCAATAATAATTATATCATCAACGTAAAGAAGAATAAGAGTGATACTAGTAAAGGATCTTCAGACGAAGAGAGCAGTGTTATGAGGACTTGAAGTGAAACCCTGTTGAGCAACAACTAAGCTAAACTTTTCAAACCAAGCTCGTGGAGCTTGCTTGAGGCCATAAAGAGCATGGTGAAGGCGACAAACTTGACTGCCTGAGTATGGATAGCTAGGGGGTGGCTGTATGTACACTTCTTCTTAGAGGTCTCCATTGAAGGAAGCATTATTCACCTCCATTAGATAAAGAGGCCAACGGCGAACAGTAGCCACAACAGGAGCAAATGTTTCCTCATAGTCAATGTCATACTCCTAAGTAAAGCCCTTGGCAACTAGGTGAGCCTTGCACCGTTCAACCGATCTATCAGCCTTGGTCTTGATCTTGTAAACCCACCTACAACCTACTACAGACTGACTAGGGGGCAAATCAACCATAACTTAAGTGTGATTCTTATGAAGGGTATCTAGTTCTTCATTCATAGCTTGCTGCTAAAGAGGGTCAGTATGAGCATCACGATAAGTGTGAGGTTCATAAAGGGTGGCAAGAGCAAAAAAGCAATGATATCAATGAGATAAGGGGGAGGAATGCTTACCCGAGTAGAATGACGAAGTTTAGTACCAATAGGAGACTCAGGAGAGGGTGGTGCCACAGGATCCAAGACAGGCAGGTCATATGCCGGGGACATAATTGGAGATGAGTCATCTGGAAAGGCAGCTGATGTTGAAGAATCCTCCACAAGTTCAGGATAGAGAGGGGGGAAAAGATCAATAAAAATAGGAGACTCTGAGGAAGAGGACGCAGGAAACTGCTGAAGACTCGTGAAAGGATGATGTTTCCAAAACTCAACATGACGGGAGACACGAAGGCAATGAGAAATGGGATCATAGCAGTAAAACCCCTTTTGAGATACACCATAACCAAGGAAACAACAAAGATGAGTACGAGGCTGGAGATTTGTTCGTTAATGAGGAGGAAGAGAGATAAATCAAGCACAACAAAAAACCTGAAGAGAGGAGTAGTTAAGAGTTTGACCATAGAGAAGCTCAAATGGTGCTTTGTTGTGTGTAGTTGGTGAAGGAATATGATTAATGGTGTACACAGCAATGAGTGCGGCCTCACCCCAAAAGCACTCAAGAAGGGAGGCAGAAATGAGAAAGGTGCAGACAACATCAAGAATGTGACAATGTTTTTGTTCTGCACGACCATTTTGTTGAGAGGTGTAAGGACAAGACCGCTGAGGAAGGGTTCCATGATTGTCTAAAAAGGACAGGCAAGATTTATCATTATATTCTTGAGCATTATCTGATCGAAAGACTTTGAAAGTGCGATTGAACTGTGTTTCAATCATTTTATGAAATGTTTGGTGAATAGACACAATTCAGACCTATGGTGAAGCAAATAAATTCAAGTATATCGAGAAAAATCATCTACAAATATGACAAAATATTTAGATCCCCCCTTAGTAGGAATAGGTGTAGGACCCTAAATATTAGAATGTATAAGATCAAAAGGTGCAAAAAAAAAGGAGTCACTATTATTAAAGGGCAATTTTGTTTGTTTGCCAAAATGATAAGAAGTACAATCAAAATTTTGAAATTGAACTGAACCTAAATGACCTTGAGAAGCTAACAACTGAAGACGAGATAAAGATGGATGACCAAGACGAGCATGCCATAGATCAGGTGAGAGAGTGGCAGTGGTAGCAACTGTAGAAATAGCTTGTGAAGGAATCTTCAAGTCATGAACCTCAAACATGCAATCAACCTTACGGCCTATCCCAAGTACTTGACCCGTCCGAGGATCTTGCACATCCACACCATGATTAGTAAATAGAAGATCTATGCCTAATTCATAAAGTTGACCAACAAAAAGCAAATTGAGGGATAACTTTGGGATATGAAAGAATCACTAAGGGATAAACAAGGAGAAGAGATTGTTCCTTTATGACTAACAGGCATAATAGTTCCATTAACAGTGTAAATGGTGATTGGATGTTCTAAGGGTGCCTTATCAAAAAATTGGGATTCATCAGGAGTCATATAGTTACAACATGCAGTATCAAAAAACTAAGGTTGTTTACCTAAGGCGACAGAAAGGGCTTACGAGATAAAACCTATTGAACTACTGCCTCAATATCAGTCGTAGTAAGTGAGGAAGCCAAAGATGAACCTGTAGGAACCGATGGATCCGAAGGACATACAGCAGCTGCCCGAGGAAGAGAAGCTTTATTCTGCTCTTGCATAAATTTCTGTAGTTTGCGACAAACTGAGATGTCATGGCCTTTGGCACAGCAAAACTCGCAGTGAGTACCTTTGGAAGACTGAGAGGTGGGACGCTGAGAGTTTATTCGTGGAGGAGCAATGAATGCTGCAATGGGAGGCTGTGGAGATGGTGTAGCCAATACATGATCAGATTAGGACATGTGATGAGTAGGCCGACGGTTCTCTTTAGAAATGAGCTCCTTGATTGCAGCATCAAAAGAAAGAGTAGGAGACTGGCTAAGCAGAAAAGCCCTAGTAAGCTCAAAATCCTCACATAAACCTATCATGAAGTGCATAAATTTACGGCGATCCCGATATTTGACAAAGAGCTCAATGTCCTTAGAACACACTAGTGGAGGATCTACAACAGAGAGTTGTTCCCACATAGTAGAAGTCTGAGAATAAAAATAAAAAATAGATTAACCTATCTCTTGGCGCATTTGATAAAGTTTTGATTGAATGTGGAACTTCAGGCTTGAATCATTAATGCAACTATAGCGATCGACCAGAAATTTCCAAGTAGCCTCAGCAGTTTTAAGACGAGGAAGAAGAATATGTATGGAGGGAATAGAGGTATTGATAAACCAAGACAAAATCTTACTCTG
Source organism: Castanea mollissima (assembly GCA_014183005.1). Lineage (NCBI taxonomy): Eukaryota > Viridiplantae > Streptophyta > Magnoliopsida > Fagales > Fagaceae > Castanea > Castanea mollissima. The sequence goes on from JACAVU010000001.1 coordinate 28,637,547, forward strand.
AATACTCTCCCATTCCTCTAGGCGTTCTTTATAATCATCCATTGTAATAGCAATCTTGGAGGCATCTTCAGCAGCTGTAGCTTTGGACAAAAGAATTTGGTACTGGCTTAGGAATTGAACCAGTCACATATCTCCACAGTTTATGACCCTTGAGAAAAATAGTCATATGCTAAGACCATGCATGATAACTAGTAGGACCATCCAACATAATGGTGATAGGACGTATGATATCTCGTTCATTTTGTTCAACCAAAGTGAAGTAAATGACCAAAAAGTAGGATTTAGAGACCTCAAATGTATAAACAGAGCCCAAAATCGGAATTGACATGAAAAACTGAACAAGACAAGCCTGTTGAAAATTTTTGATTTTGGTCAAAAAGTCAACGATCAATAGTGGTGGTCAACGATCAAAGTCAACTGCTGGCGTGTGTTGACGTAGGCGGATGACGCGAGGTGTTGACGTGTACAGGATGGCGTCAACCTAAGGTTGACGTGGACAGATGCTGATGGTCTCAGGCGCGTGGCGGCTCAGTGTTCGGTGCATGGAGCGCGTGTGCACATCTAGTGGCACATGGCGGCACGTGTTCGACAGTCAAAAGCTTCAAGTAGTGCGTTTGGATGTGTGTCAGGTCCTTTTTTGGCTTTTCTTGGTTGGGTTTTGCCCGAGATTGGCTATTCTGTCAGTCTATGTCTTTGCTTTGGCAATTGGATGAACAAAACACTGAGATCCAAGAGTTGCAGTGACTGTGCGTGTGATGACGGTGATTCGCTTCTGACAGTGACTACTAGATGAAGGTGAGGGCAGCGGAAGAACGCCGGAGATGTCCACAGGAACCAGAAAGTCAGGTGAGAGAGAAAGTCTAAAAGTCTGTATATTCTGTGTGAATAATAATGTACAATAGAGAGTCTTATATAAATTAGGTATGTATGAAGTACAAGTAATATAAGTAAACTAAAGTATAGTATACTGAGCCAAGCCCAATGGGCTAATCTAATCTAAGCTATACATTAACAATCACAAAGTATTAATTTTTACTTAAAAAGGAGAGATTTTTTTTTTTGTTGAGATTGCGGTAAACAAACCAAAATAATAATTTGTGAAAATTTACACCCATGCTGAAAATTATGGGTTTATGGGTTTTTTCAGCATGGGTGCAAATTGTTGACAAGATAGTCAAGGTTAATATTACTTGGTGACAAGAGCATCTTTCATTAGAACAATACAAGATATGAACATACAACAGAAAAACCCATAAACCTAGAAAACAGAAAAACCCATCAATAATTTGAAATCCAAATTGGGGAAAAGGGCAAATCATGAAAAACAAACCTTTGCATCGCAACACCATGCTCACGGTGGCTCCAGCATGTTTACAAGCTCTAGCAACGAATCCAGTGACTTGTGTGGCGGTATGCTTCGGTGTGTGGTGTGGTGGAGATTTGGGCAAGAGGAAGTAGAGGATGGAAGAGGGAGGAAGCAGAGGAAACCATAAATTTTGCCTAACTCATTCTGGTTCTGATTTGGGGTTGCTGTACTGTTTAGTGGGTTAAGTGAGTTGCGATCTGTGTGGCAGTGGTGGAGGTTCGGCGTGAAGGAAGTAGAGGAAGCAGAGGTGAAGGTGTGAGCTTTAGTCTGAGGGCTGCTCCGGCGATTAGGTTGTGGCAGTGGTGGAGATTCGGCGTAAAGGATGCAGAGGTGTGAGCTTTTTCTGTTTTCTGTTTTGTCTGAAGTGAATGGCATGAGTTTTGGTTGTTTGGAGAGGGATTTAATAAAAATGTCCACGTGGCGGCGATTAATTGGCTGGCGTAAAACACTGGTTTTACGCCAGCTCCGAACCTAATGTTTTCTCATTAGTTAAACCCTATTAAAATGAAGCACATTATGTGCTTATCACCATCAATTTTAGCTAATTAGAAAAATACATTACTTTTTTGAAGGCGGATCACATAGATCAATCATATATCGATCGATAAATTGAACATGTCATGATTATGCTACATGCTAGAATATAAGATTTCACGATCTGTCAAATATTTTCCAAAAAACATTTCTGCAAATCTCACACAATGCTTTGACACATAATCGTGTATTATTCAAAATTATCTAACAACTTCCACCACAAAGTAAGGCACTACTAAATCATCAATTTTGGAAGAAAAATCAACCCTTCCCACTTTGTTAAAATACTTAGCTAATCATCAAAACTTTGATGCAAGTGAAAGTGGAAAGTAAAGCACGCTTATGTGCGCTTTTAATTTTTTGCTAAAAACTATATAATGAATCATCAAAATTAACTCCTTGATCTTTAGGGAAATGATATGAATTTTGATTTATTAAACAAACATTGTTCTTAAGGTGTTGTATTACACAATATATTGTTTACATGAACAAGGATTATTTATTATTCTTGTGGGTTTTTGGTCTTTACATTTTGGATTTATTTTTAATGAACCATATATTTCATTTGATCATAGCTATCCCAATTATACAAAATGTTTATTTAAACTTTCTATGAGAAGATTGTTATCATATTGTTGTCCATGAATAATTGTTATCACTTTTACTTTATAAAAATTTAAGAAATGGAAATAACTTATATCATATTTGAACTTACAAATTGTGAAATTGCACCATCAATTTTAGCTAAATAGAAAAATACATTACTTTTTTTAGTCTACTAACTTCTTTTTATTAGAATATGCTATGCATCTCTTTATTAGAAATTATTATATAATATATTTAAAAATGCGCGATTTACTTTAATCAGTTGCAGTCTTACACTTGAAGAGGTATACCATGCATCCGGTACATGTATCTCTCATCTCACATGAAGGTGGATTCCACACATGTGAAGTTTACCTCAATGTGAGAGGAAGGAAACATACACCAAATACATGGTGCATTTTCTCCTTGCATTTTGTGTTTTGCACCTAGACTCTAAGAGGCTTGTATTCTTATGCCAGCACTGAATTTACCACGTGGTATTTCATATCCTTAAAAGGGATACGGATCCTTTTTTGGTGCACTTGTCCCTTGATGTCCAATGTGGAAATAAAGTTCATACTGTGTTTTACTTGTACGGTTGTACCAAACAAGCCCCGAAACAATCTAGTCTTATTTGCTAATCTTTCTTTGTTTCTTTTATGCAAATTTCCTTTTTCTCCTTTTGAGTTGCAAATACAATAAATGCTAAGGGCTTGTTTGGTAGTAACTTTCAAGTATTATTATTCAAAATGATGTGAAAGCTCTTGTTTAAAAAGTGTTGTAAAAATATGTATTTAAAGCATTCATATTGCAAAAATATCTTTGGTATTATATAATTGTGTGTTTGATATGTGTGTTTGTGTGTGTGTGTGTGTATATATATATATATATATTTTAAGTTGTAACTTTTTGACATATTCAATTATTTTATTAATATTTATTAGAGGAGTGCGAGTGTGAGAGAGAAGGGGGGAAAAGAGAGAGAGAAATGGGAAAAAATGAAAAAGAATAAAAAGATGAGGTCTGCACATGAAAGAAAGAGAAAGTTGTACTTATATTAAGTCTTATCAAATAGGTTCATACTTTTCTAAATATTTACAAAAGTGTCATTACGTAATGTTATTTAAAACTGAAAAATTATTAAGAATTCTTTAAATTTAGTATTTAAACACCTTAAAATGAAAAATGTAACTCAAACACACTCAAATGAAATCCCTTACTATGTACGTTTTTTTTTTTTTTTTTTATTGGCCTATAATTTACTGTTTTCAGTGTTTAAATATTAAAAACTATTGTTTGAACTACTTTACCAATCGTGGATTAAAACACACTCGTAATCAAAATAATTGCTTCAACCTTGATATGGTACAACATTATTTTCGCCACTCGAATCTAGTCCGCAAAATCATATGGTAAGGTAGTACATAGTGCATTCTGTACACAAAGCAAAAAAAGCTCTACTTCAAACTACATCGCTTAGAATTCTTCTTCCATTGGTGATTGCTCCCTATCCAGGCAGATAAAGCCTCCTCAGCCTAGTGCTGAAGGCCCAAATCAAAACCCATCTTCATATTAATGTAATATCTAACCACTAGCCAGCCACACACCCAAAAAAAAAAAAAGGCTTCCATTAAATTCATTTTAGAATAGGCTTTGGCAACACTAAAGTTCAAAGTTTGGTAGCAGTATATAAACCCGGAAGCTTAGCTGGTTGAGATACATAATTGAATTGGAGACCCAAGTATAACCCACAAATTTCAAATTCAAAAGCACCACAAGTAAAAGGAAGCTAATTAAAGTGGTTAAATTTAAGCTGAGAAATGAAGGACCCATAAGTGGATTCACAAAGAGAACGAAGAGTGTACCTCAGCTGGAGTGAATTCAGAGAGAGAATCCACAGGATCCTGAACTCTGAACTGACCTTTCAAAAAAAGAGGAATACGTTAAAAGGTATTAAACGCACCGTTTCACAGTAAAAGAGAAAACAAAAAAAGAGCTAGTATAGATAGGAGGACAAGAGGCCCATATACGATGACAGTAGAAGCCTATTTTCAAATACGCTGGGCCGCTGTATTTGCAACCCAAGGACTTTGGGAAGCAGTCCAAACTTGAAAGCTAGATAAGCCCAAGTGGATGTAGCCTTTTATGTTCCAGTCTCCTTGCGACGAAGAGGATAACGTTGAAAAAAATCCCCATTGATGATAATATTTTATGCTTGGAGCAAAGTTGTCAATACAAGGCTATTATAGTAAGAAAAACAAAATATTTCAGTATCAACTAATACTAGTTTATTATTTCAAGATTATCACTATATATATAGAACAAAGTTTTTTTTAACTTTTTGTTGACTTGTTCTAATATTAATTCATAAGTTTTTGAAAGCCCATATTTTTTCATGATGATATATATTAACCGAGTTTAAAATTTTATAAGGAATTCCTATAAAACTTTATATATCTATAAATTCTAATAGAATATTTGCAACAAATTAATAATTTCATATATAAATACAATCATGATAAAATTATATTAATAACTATCATAATTATCAAATTATATATATTTTAAATAATAAAACAGAGAAAATATTGTATTTTATAAAAATTTACCATGCATTATATGAATTATTGACTAGTATATATATAATACATAAGTTAAAGGGCTTTTATTAAAAAAAACATATATCTCATATCTAACCCAATATAATGGCCCACCATTTCTTGTCTAATATAATGCTAGTTGGGCCAGTTCATCACAAAAAAGTTGCATGGCCCAGTTCTGATCAATATGAGAAGTGAGTGGAAAAAACCTAGGAAGAAGTAAAAATAAATAAATAAAGAAGAAAGAAAGAAAGATAACTTTACATTTTACATAAATTCTGGAAATATGAATAAAATTTTAATTTGCCATGCAAGGATTCACTGCGTTTGTTTGGTGCTGTGATTGAAGATGAGAGCATGGTTCTGTCAAAGTTTGGTACTGCGTTTGGTTCTGTCAAAGTTTTGAAGGATGGGATTGGGAGCAATCCAACAACTAACATATGGTCATTTGTAATTTGTTAGAGGACATTCTAGAAAATGTAATAACATGCTCGTTCTTGTACTTTGATTTTTGTTTGTAAAGCTTCCAATAATATTAATGTTGCTTTTATGTTAGCTTCTCATTTAGTGCCATCTATAAAGATGTTTCTTTTTGGTTGGAGCACTTACCTTTGACTTTTGTTGCTGTTTTGACAGTTGATGTAATATCGTGAAGTTTATTCAATAAAGTTCTAAATTTTTACTAAAGTAAAAAATAAAACTAAATTAATCTGTATCTCCTCAACAAATGTGAGACTCCTTGGTCAAGGAACATATGTGGGAATTGGGATACACTCAATTACCTAACAACCCTTTACAATACTTTCCTTTTTTTTATAAAAAGAAACCTTTATAATGCACTCTCACTTACCTAACAACCCTTTATAATAATATTTGTTAACAAAATTTGGCAAAAATCTTTTATAAAAATTTTAAATATATAATTATTTTACAAACTATTTATGTATTAAATAGTTATTAATAAATAAAAAATAAATGTTAACGATGTATTTAGTTGAGAACCACAATAAAAATTGGCAACAATATTAATTAGTAAACATAATATAAAGTAATTTATGTTATATATGATTTCATATCATCGTCATGATGATTGCCGGTTTGGCTTGAAAAACATGGCCAAAGTGCGGTACTGAAGTGGCTTCAAAAACGTGGAATTCTAGTTAAAATGCAATCCATATTGTTTATATTCCACAAAATTTCAGAAGTCAATGAAAAATCGAATTAGGGGAAGATGCTTTTTTTGTCCATGCCACTTCTTTTTTGGTACGTAATTCATATTGGTTCATATGGTTGAGGTAGTTTTGACGGTTGCTGGATATCTACCGTCTAGAACATCGAAGCCGATATTTCTTCTTATAACTTGATTCCTTTCGCACAATGCCTTCTAGCTCATTCTCATTTGTGGACTTTGGGGCGACTTGTCATCATCATGCCCCATGCATAGTCGTTGGGCGTGGCTGCATGGGGTCCAAGTCCAATCCATCGTATTAGTGTTTGTGGTGATTCAAAGCCACCTACAAGGGGGAAAAAAAAAATCAAAATGAACAAAACTAAAGAAGAAAGGGTTTTGTGTTTGGAATTTTTATATTATTTTTCTAGATATTATGTAATTTGTTTCATGATAATTGTTCTTCATTATTGTAAGCTAAAACACCAATTAATTTTTTTGTTTTTTGGGTCCAGATAAAGTATGAATCCAGCTAGTATAAGCAAAAAGTCACAAGAAATAATACACGTCTGCTTTAAGTTGTAAATTCCTAAAACCACTTGAAAATAATATATAGGAGAAAAATTCTCTAAAATTTTATTAATGAGAAAAATAAATTGTCTTGGAGGTTAAAATGCTCTTAAATAGGAAAAACAACCCTAGGGCTACTAATATGATTTCTAGGGTGAAATTAATAGTGAAAATTTTACTAGTTTAAATTGTCTTAAACGTATAGCTTAGTATGACAACTACCCTACTCAATTGACATCGGAAGGCTTTGTAACATTAACACGGCATTGATGACGAAGCTAACGTGTGGCTGACACAGGTTCCTATGTCAATACTTTACATGGATAGGGCTAATATAGCAACATATTGAAATTCCACATTGGCTTTTTTTTTTTTTTTTTTTTGAGACGAAGGTCCAAAATTTGAACATACAAAACAAGTGGGCCAGCCCACTTGTGTCCCACTTTGCATTTTGGTGAAGGAGCACTGGAAGGTCTACAGAGCCTTCCTTTTATTATTATTATTATTTTTTTTTTTTTTTTAGAAGCAATTCCATCGGACTCGGTTTGGGTTGTGAATTGCCTCCGACCAAGAGTGACTGCCTCGTCTAAGCTTTTGAACCCCATGAGTCATTAGTAATCACATGACTAACAACCCTTGAGTCATTAGTTTTGTGGATCTCAAACCCATAAACAGCGTGGATACAGATCTTCGGTAAATCAACTTTTGATTTGATGGTGGTGGTCGACTTATTGGATGTCGCAAATCTAGAGCTTGAGAGGACCACGTGAGTTGACTCGGCTGGGTCGCTATTGGGTCGTCTTCCTTGACAGCACGACGGAGAATGAGACGATTGTTGAACCGGCATGGTTTGGTGGGTGCATGGTGACTGATCGATGGGAGGCGGCCCGCCCTGCTGTGGCTTGATGCCTGATGGAGAAGAATAGTGTTGTTCTCGCTGGAGTTGAAGTAGCCCAAGAAAAAGGAGACGGTGAGTTTTGTGGGGGCCATGTATCAGGAGAATGTATTTAGTATCAAATTATATCTCGGAACGTGATACCATTTTATATAAAATACTTTTTTGTGTCTCATGTTCATGGTCAAAATCAAATTTACAATGAATCTAAGGTAAGGTGTAGAAATGCTATGACGAAGGCTAAACACAATATAGGATTTATATACTAAAAAATGCTAGATGGAAAAACGCTTGACTACTATGCTGACGGCTAGGATTTATGTCCTATAAAAATACTAACCTGAGATTTTTTTTGATGGGGAGATTAAAATTATTTGTTCTACAGAAACATGAGTTTACAACTGATTTGGGCCATTCTGTCTTAATTTTTCTAATAGTTACATTTGTCATTAGATAAGATCGAGAAACTTCTTGTTGTATCACTTTTATCAATTTGGGCAAGAGCTTTACTGAAAATTTTGGAACAATCTCAAAGAAAAGAGCTCAGTCGTGCTCCATGACGTAAGAAAATTACTAGTCCACGGTCTTCAATCGTTGTAATTACGAAATCACCTTGCAAGTTCAGTTGAAAATTCCCAGTCTTACAAGTTAGTTGGTCAACCACGACACGCGGCATCATAGCATCTATTTAAACCTCGCATTTCGTACTAGAAGCAGGTTCAGATTCATTTTTCACGACAAAACAGTTCACTTTTCTACTTTCAAAGAAGCTCACACTTTCCAAATATTTCTTTGTAATTAACTTGTATGCAATACCAAGTTCTTGGTTCTTACCATTGCTCAGGGCATATATTTCACCCTAGTCTATTTTCTTATAGCGTTTTTGGGTTAGTTTTTTTAGTTCATTTATGGTAAATATAAGTGCTAGCCAAACCCTTGTATATTTGCTTGGTTAAATTTTGTATTTTTAGTTTTATAGCTAATTTGGTTTGAGTACATATTTTTTTTTTTAGAAGTAAAGTAGGCTAAAACATAAACTTCTATAACACAGCAGTATGGACAAACTCACACAATATGAGCGTGTGTTCAATCACTTTGATGACAATGGAGATTCAAAGATATCACCCTCGGAGCTGCAGCAATGTGTTGAGGCAATAGGTGGGGAGCTTTTGCTGGCGGAGGCAGAGGCGGTGGTGGAGTTGCTGGACTCAGATGGAGATGGGTTGTTGGGTTTTGAGGACTTCGTGAGGTTTCTTGAAGGAGGGGAAGAGGAAGAGAAAATGAAGGATTTGAAAGAAGCATTTAAGATGTATGAAATGGATGGTAGTGGATGTATTACACCCAAGAGCCTTAAGAAGATGCTTAGTAGACTGGGTGAGTCCAGAACTATCGATGACTGTAAGGTGATGATTTCTCAATTTGATCTCAATGGTGATGGGGTCCTCAATTTTGATGAATTCAGAGTCATGATGTTATGATGCTTCTTTTAACTTCGTTGTATAATAATCTAGATCAATAGCTACGTTGTGGGGCGACCCACAATAATTCTTTTGTAATGAGGCATGGCCTATGTCTATTTCAAAGATATATAATTCGTTTAGCCGAAGATAGAAATGGTTAGGGCCTAGCGTCTCTTCCATTTTCATATCTAATAAAATTCTTTATATTCAGATTCTTTTTTTATTAATAAAAATCCTTGTTCATTGATTATTATGTAGCCGCTTGTTAATTATTAGAATTAGAAGTAATTATTTTTAATTTTGTATCTTCTGGAATTTTCTAGAATATAAATATCTCTCCATGTTTATTGATTTTGTTTGTTTATGTTTAGACCCCTTAAAACCAAATTAGCTTAATCTAATGAAGTAGTCAAGTAGTTACTTAAGTTAATTATGAGATCTAGGTTAAACACATGCAAACATATTACTTAGGGTGAGTTTGAATATCGCTTATTTGCTAAAAACTGAAAACTTATTAACTAAAACATTGTAGCTAAATAATTTTTAAATGTGTAAATAGTGACGTGGAACCCAAATTTACCTAGAAATCTGTGTTCTGCTGAGTTTGGTAGTACATGAAGAGTACCCATGGGACCCACTAAAAAAACGCTGAACATGCGGATTGGGCAAAATGCCCAATCCAAACACTCTTAGTGCAGAAAATTAAAGAAGACAATAATATGATTACCTAGGAAAACTAATGAAATCAACCATTTTAAGGTAAAAACTAGAGAAGAATTTAACCTAACTATTCTTAAGGTAAACAAATCTATTATGATAGAATGGAAGATTACAATAGATTTAAACCCTAAATCTAAATCTACCTCTTGTGGAATTTACTAACACAATCACGTGTAGCTCCGACTCCACGAACTTTTCTATCTTGGATTTGCTGAACACAAACTTCTACGCTTATGACTTTGAGATCTCACTCAAAGGTTTCATATCACTGTCAGTTATATAATTCAGAAATTTATTTCCACCAGTTCTTGATTGTAAATCTCTTATTTTGATAGATGCTTATTGAGTTAGAACATACAAAAACCTCACAAATTTCACAGAAGTAACTCACTAAATTTCTAATAATTTGTAAAACATAACTAGGGCTTTCCTGTTATACTTAGTAGTGTTGGACTGAAACTCTAAACATTTTCATGGGCTTGGACTTGACTTAAAAATTCTATAGAACACAATTTTCGATTGGTCGAGCTTCGCAATAACTTGCTTCTTCTTTTTGCAGCTTAACAGTTCTTGAAACTTGACTTGAACAAACTTGAGCAATGTCTAACACCTAATCTAGACATTTTTTTAAAAAAATTTGATAGTTAACACAATAGGAAAGGGAGATTCAAACCCTGGTTCTTCTAATGAAGAAAAAAAGCTATGCCACTAGCACTTTGTTTATTTTGAAGTAAAATATCTTATAGGTAAAACATTTTCAATAAAACATTTGGTATAACAAGTAAATTTTTTCAAGTAAACTACCAAAACTAGTGGCTCAGCCATGAGAGCCACTAGTGTCGAAGATCCAATGACTAAACCCCTAGGATTAGCAGCTCAAACGGTGGCTCCATCGATCATTGCTAGAGCAGTGTCATTGGTGACTGGACTGCTAGCACTAGTGACTAAAATTGTGTCTCTAGCTATAGAAATTACAACTTCAATTATCTAACCTCTGACAACGGTCATCAAAATAGTATCTCCGATGATCAAACTACAAGTATCGATTGTCAAAGCGGTGGCTTCGGCCACCTAATTGCCAAAGTGGTAGCTTTGGCCATCAGACCTTGGCATTGGTCACCAGAGTGGTAACTCCAGGCACCAAACTGTCGGCACTGGCTGCCTAGCACACTAGACATGTGACCTAGCCGCCAAAGGTCATATGTAAAAATAAAAATAATAATAATAATAATAATAATAATTGAAAGATATATGCTTTTTTTTTTTTTTAGTAGGCATGAAACATGCTTATCTATATTAACCACTATATCATGCAATTTTCAATTTGTGAATACATATATATAGTATGATTCCTATTTTGTCTACAAAATAACTAAATATTACAATTTTTTACAGGAAATTTATTTATTTTTTAAAAATTATACATCAATAGTTGGGAGATCTGAATCATAAATGTCTTTATTGGAAATTGAGTTGTCAACCAACTAAGCTGCAAGATTCTTGGTAAACTTATTAAAATATTAGAGAAAACTAATAATAAGTTGCACCGTATATCATACCGGAATTTAGCTAGTTAATTATAATAGCCCATAGACTTTCATCAATGCAGCTCTGCATTGGCTTGCTTCGAGAATCATTGCTAACGAGATTTTCCATTTCGTTATGGTAGTCCATTTGGGGTGACGTTTTCGATGAGTTTGCACTGCCTAAACATCCTCATAATAATAATAATAGTGATAAGATTCAATTTTTGTTTAATAGCTATATTTTGTCATTTGGGGATTCCGTTGTTGTGTTTCAAGTGGAGCTCATTACTAAACATGTTGATCTATTGTTGATGAAAGAATATGGTGTTGCATCCTCATGGACCAAATTTTTAAAAAATTCTAAAATGTTTATGCCAAGAGAAGTAAGTTTTACGAGAATTGGTGAGGTTATATTAGAACAACTTCAAGGATGAATTGTCTCGTAAGGATTTTATGGTTAAAGGAAAATATTTTACAGTTTAACCACATTTTATTTGCAAACTAACACTTAAAATTTGAGAAAGCATTTTTTGAAAAATATATCACTTCAAAAATAATCGGAGGCTCTCGACATTTAGATATTTCTAATTTAATAAATTCTTTTAGTATATTAACTAACGTTCTAAATTTTATTTTGTAGTGATAAGTATGGTCAATGTTTTTAATACTAGTACCAAATAAACATAGAGAAGAAAATATTCACACCTATGAGGGAATCATCATGTAGGTGATGAATCCTGATGGTTGAGATCGAGTTTACAATCGAAGTTTAAGGAATAGTCTTGTCGTTGTTAATGATGCACTCATTCTTTCCTAACTTGTTAGTCTTATTTAGTAAAGACAACATTTTTTAAGGAAACATCATTGAAAGATATAAGTTTCTAAAATTACCCAAACAAAGTTATAAAAAAAATTTTGTTATTTAAATAAATAAATATAATTTTCAAAAATTTGAAATACGAATTCATCTGGTTGGAATGAACCTCTTTTGGATCTGTTTTTTTAAAAACCAAGTGACATGATAGAATTTAGAAGAACTCCTACAACAAATGAATGTTTCGTAGTTAGTGTTGGAATACTCTTTTCAATAAATTAAATAAAATAAATCAAACTTAAAAACATACTCCTAATACAATATAAACTCTATTGGCTTGCCTTCAAACACTATTAGGTTAAAACTTAACAAACTCTAGTGTTACAAACACTATTAGCATAGTACAAACACTATTATGATGTTAGGTTATGTGTTACAATTAACACTACTAGCATAATACAAACACTATTATGTTAGGTTTTGTGTTACAATTAATAGAGTTTGTTAGGTTATGTGCTACAAACACTCTAATTTTGGGTTATGTGTTACAATTAACTCAACATGGATATATATATATAGTAGGTTAAAACCTAAACTAATAATAATACTAGTTAGTAGTTATGGTTAATAGAGAAACATTCATGAAATGACAAAATTTGGCTACAGACTTGGTTGTAGTTAATGGTTACAACTCCACTCAATATCTTTTTATTGAATGTAAATTTTGACAAATTCACAATTAAATTATATTTTCTTCTTATATCTTCTATATTTGAAAATTTTTCAAAATATTAAAAATTAATAACTATGTTATCAATCAACTATTTAAATATAAAGTTTTTGGGCTAAAATTATAAATAAAACATAGTCAAATAGTAAATAATATCTGATTGATATAAAATTTGACACGCGTATTAAAAACATTAAAAATATCCAATCTAATGGTTTGATTTCAAGATATATAATCATGTTAATTTATTTAGTGAAAATTGTAGTCATTAACTATAACCAAATTTATATCCAAACTTTATCCTTAATCAAATAAGACAGAGCTTTCTAGAGTTTTGTTATTTAACCAATAAGCGAGTGAGGTAGAGTGTACAATATGATGTGTACATCATTTTGTTATATATGTTATCCTGAATCTTGGATTAAGATCTGATATAATAGTGTAATATTGCCCCCTTAATGTGAGGGAGGAAGTTTATAAAAGTAAAGATGTAAAAAGGTGAAGGTTAAAAGGTTAATTTTCTTATTTGATCTAAGGGCTGAGATTAAAAGTGCTTTTGATCTCAACCCTTCAACGTGGTGTAATGACCCTCAATCCCCTAATCTTCCCTCTTTTGCTCTTTGTCTGTTCTCCTTACTTTTATGAGTAGGAAAATCAAGTCAACAGACTGATCAACTCTGTTTGACTTAGACAATTCCCGAGGATTCTAACTTTGGTAATCCAATGGACGTGAGCTGTGCCACGAAGAGCACCTGAAAATTTTTCTTTACAATAAGATTTCCTAAACCTTTTTGACTGAAATAGTCAACACAGCGCTTGCTACGAAGAAGCATCACAAGCAAATTATGTTAAACAAAACGCACCCCTGAGTGATCCTTGCAGCTTTTCAAATTTGTGGCAGATTAGATTAAGTTTATAGAATAACAGCAATTTATTATTTTCGAAACAGAGAATACAGAGTAGAAACCTGCACTTTTTGTTTCGAATTGAGTTTCTTAGTGACATATATACAGGATTCCACTGACCTTGTCAAGAGGTCTCAAACCTTAGAAGTAAAAACATTTAAACAAAACACTAGGAGTAGAATAACTGGTTTTAAATTGGTTGGACTAACTTCACTGGATGATGATTATTCACATATGGTTTGCTGATGCCTTTACTAAAGGCTTGGAGGAGCTTTCACACATTAACATATTCTCTCCTTCTGGTAATTCTTCCACTAATCTTGATAACTTTTCCACAGCTTCTCCAGCACTTGGTCTCAAAGAAGGGTCTTCTTCTACACAAGCTCTTGCAAGATTGGCCAATGTGACAGCTGCTTCAAATGAATAATTCTCTCCCAGTGCATTGTCCATCCATTCCCTTAGCTCATCTGCATCTTCTGACTGCAATATGGACTTGATTTTCTCTGAGAGCCATATACTCCCTTCTCCCTTATCATCTGGCCTTGTAATTGGCGTTTGACCTGATAAAACCTCTAGTAAAACCACCCCATAAGCAAAAATATCAATGCTTGGAGAAATTACACCTTGGTGAACATATTCAGGAGCCAAATAGCCTTTACTCCAAGAGGCTGGATTGGTTGAATAAAATTGAGGGTCTCCAATATCTTCTTCAATGCAACTTGCCATGCCAAAGTTCCCAATTTTGGCATTGAAGTCTTCATCTAAGAAAATGTTCCGACTCTTTACATTTCTGTGAACATAGCTCGGGTTCATTACGTGGTGCATGTAGTGTAAGGCCATGGCTATATCAAGACAGATTCTCAGCCGCTGACTCCATGTCAAGAAACAATAACAAGAAGCAATGAATTGGTTTTTCATTGCCAAACCACCATGAAGCCAATCTTTCAAGGACCCATTTTTGGCATACTCAAAGACCAAAAACGAATCAGAATCAGGACCCTCACTCCAACATGTCCCCAGCAGCCTAAGTATGTTGGGGTGATTGTGAATTGCATCATGGAAGAGTCCAAGCTCAATCTTTGAGATTGTATCTGGTTGCGTTTGCTTTATTGCCAGGTTCTTCCCATTGAGACGACCATGATACACAGATCCCTCAATCTGATTACTTGAATTGAAGTCTTCAGTTGCTTTTCTCAGTTCCTCAACAGTATAAGTCTCGACCAGCATCTTACGTGGTGTAGCATCTACGGTCCTACCATCTAGAGGATCCTGAGACCCCTCAAATGAGACTTTCTTATCACTTGTGGTTCTTACACTGAGACTAAGCTGTTGCAACTCCACATCTACTACTCCCTTGCAGGAACTTTGTTTCTTCTTCTTTTTCTGTTGGATCACCACAAAGGCTACTGCAATACCAATGCTCACACAAACTAAAACCCCACTGAGTGCAATATATAAAACAATCTTCCACATTTTGGACTTTTTCTTGTGGCGACTAACTACTGGGATGCTAGTTGCTGGAAAATGTAAATTGGGTTCTCGAGGTTTTGCAAGAGGACCAAGAACAGGCTCTGGCTCACCATTGATTGGAATCAGAAGAGATGTAAGAGGTATTAAACTTTGAGGTCTAAAGCTCTGTAAAGATTTGTTGTTTGCAAATATAATAGCTTCTGGAGTAGTATTGAACTTAATGGCCAAGTTAGAAATTGTATCACCTTCAATTACCGGATAAGACAGCAAAAGCCTCGTCTTTGGACTTGCTTCAGATGAAGAAGGACAGGCACATCTCAGTGGGATCAGTAACTGAACTTTATCACCAAGACTCCACGGTGACACTCCAGGGTTCTTCTCTTGGATGGCTTTGCAGGTTGTCAAGCCCTCCAAAGACTCAGCAATACCATAAAAGCTCTCTCCTTTTGTGGTTGTTTTTGTTACTGCAGCCTGAAAGAAACCACCTTTGCACCTACAATCAATTGGAATCAACAAAGACTGATCTTTTGGAAGGTATTCTGTCTCTGCTGAAAATCCATTAGCTTCCGCAATCACGAAACGACTGATGCCCAAGTAAAAGCTCAGGTTGGAAAGAGATGAGAAGTAGGAATTGGTACGAAGAATTACAAACGTCTCACACTGAAAGTGTGAGGCATTTCCAATATTGCAGTGGTAGCCAGAAGCATCTGGAGATGTAATGTCACAACTTAGCAGGTTCTGTCCGAGTGCAGAGACAAATAGCCAAATGAATAAGACTAAAACTCTCAAGTGGAGCTTACTGATTAGAGCTTTCTCATTCCAAGAAAATGAATATTTTGGATCCATACAGAAATGGAGTTAAAATTTAAAAATAAGAGTATTTCTCAAATTTGTTCCTGGACAGGATTCTTGGGTTTTACAAAGTTATCTTATATTTTTACTCATATTCCAGCTGTTTGGTAAACCCCCTTTATCTTGGGCTTTATTTCATTCTCGAAGGGTTGGCTATCTATCCCAAGTTTTCTTTGCCAGTAATCATTATCACCACTCTTAATTTACGTCAGAAGACTCATTGGGCTCAAATCCTTTCTTACATGCATCAACATGTGTTATAGCTAGTCCATTCCAATGTGTGATTAGACTTATCTCAACATATTGAATTTGGTGTACCGACATACTGTAGTTCATTGGCATATGTCTCATAGATGCAAATGGTACACATGCAGATATCACGTGCATATCATAAAATATTGCACTGGTTTTAATGTAAGAGCATTCAATTGTTTTAGGATCACGCCATTTATCATAACTGGATAATACGTGCGAGTGCGACGATTTTCATATAGACCCCCAACATCTTTTTTTTCATGAGTTACAGCCACACCTTTAAAGTCGTGATACAAAAGTTATGTTCACATACATATATTTTTATTTAAAGTATTTATCTAGCAAGAACTGTGAGGTTTCGAGGACTCAAAAACCTGAGAACTTGAGAAAGAGAAGGCCGACATGCATTAAGCAAGAGGAAATAAAGGAATAAGGAAATTTATCCGATGATACCCGAAGATGAAGTGGCATGGGCGCTAATTACATAAGGGACATGTTACAAATATCTGAATGTGGCAGGATAACTTAGAAGGTTGTATTAAATGCCTGGCAACAACCCTTCTGGCCGCATTAATTAGAAAGTACTAACTCAATCCGTTGCATTAATGTAGATATGACCTGAACAGTGCGGAACGCAAAGTTAGAACTTTGCTCCATTACCGACAGACAGATGTCGGAGGAAAAGCATAGTAGATTGCAAGGTGTAAGACTACGATGAAAGGAGCTAATGATATAAATAGGAATAAAAAAACTACGGAAAGGGGACTTTTTGTTGTTGAACCCTCTCTACCAAATGTATTGTATTCGGACCTTTAGTAAATGAACGAGCAGCGAAGTCCTTAAGCTGATTTATGCATTTTTGGTCCTTACAAGAACTAACTTCATATTGGAAGTTAGGAGTCTAAGCAAACTGTGATAATTTAGGAGGTCATTTGGTAACGTTATTTTAGTAACATTATTTGTATTTTTTAAAAATATGTGTGAGTAAAAAAATGTGTAAAAATACATTTAATATTATTTAAAAACTGAAAACATGTATTTAAACACATGTACCAAACGGAATCCTAAATCCTAGAGTTCAAGTCGATTTCCAATTTTTTTTTTATATTTTAGGGCTCTCATGTGGGCTTGGAATGGCAAAACCATAGTCGTTCGGTATATAAACCTTATCTGTTTACAGATACCATTCATTTGGCATATGACAACATTTTCCTGATTTGGGCATAATAGGAACCAGTAAAATGGGGTTTTTTTTTTTTTTTTAATAAATGCAGAAGCCAGAAAGTAAGAATCCACCTCGATGATGCTTCTAACCACCACAATTTCAACTTTCAGATTTAGTGCGTCATTGTACGTACCTTTAGAAGATCAAAGAAAGTACCCTCGTTCAGGATATTGCAGACAGCAGTAAGAGCTTCAAATCTGCCTACATCATTCTCACATTCCTTATAAATAAGTCGGTCTAGTTGTCCATGCAACTCATGATTCCATGACCAGAATCCCTTCATCTTATGAAAGAGCTTATGCACAAGTCAGAAAAATAATCCATGACAACTCTGTTCTATTTACCATGAAATTATTAAGTATATCTAATGTATTATACCTTCTACTTATATAAAGACTGACTTTACGCATAAGTTTTCGCACATAAAATTCACGCTTATGCGAGAGAGATGTGCTGTAAAGAATAATTCCTCGCATTCATGGGGCAATTGATTCCTCTCAGACAATATGAGCATGAGAGAACATATGTCAGTTGCATTCTAAGGTCCAATCACATCAGGGCATAGTGCTTTCACGTACATACAACATTATGCACCTATAAATGTCATGTACAAAAAATAGTAATTCTAAGACAAAACTCTTTACCCCATCATTTTTTAAAATTATCTTACGTCACAAATTGTGACTAGTTGTATATCACTTTCACTTGAATTTATTATTTTTTCTTTACTACTCACAGTCTGTCACATTAAAATTATAACAAAATTGTGGCACAAGAGAGTATGGTCATAGTTTGTTTTAAAATAATAATAATAAAAAACCCAAAAGGAAAAGATGAAAGCAAGAATTGCTGATTTGTTAAGCAGTATGGATAGAAATGAAATGATGTAGATTTTGTAAAATGTAGATAAGTGCGAGAAGATACGGACAATGGCCATACACAGTTGAAGAGACCTAATGCATGGCAAAGTTGAGGCATGAAAGAAAGGCTAGGGATTGATAGGTCATACTGGCCATGAATATCCTAAGTTGACAAGCACCATTAACTTTTAAAAGTACCAGCTACAGTCAATTGTTCCCACACAACACAACTTCAATTCAAATGTCATTCGTCCAAGGGATTACCTTAATCTTTCTATCATATCTTTCAACTACCGCCTAATTAACTAGATTGCAACAAGTATAAAATTATG
The DNA here is from genome assembly GCA_014183005.1 of Castanea mollissima. Classification (NCBI taxonomy): domain Eukaryota; kingdom Viridiplantae; phylum Streptophyta; class Magnoliopsida; order Fagales; family Fagaceae; genus Castanea; species Castanea mollissima. Next base: position 28,656,414 of record JACAVU010000001.1, read on the forward strand.
GGTTTAATACATGACCAGTGCATTATGTTTAAGAAAGGTGACCAATAGGGCATGGGATACCCTTACCTTGAGCTCTCTCAATTAGAAAAAATTCCTTGAGATTTGTGCTAAAAGTAACAGTTCTAAGTTGATTTTTAGTATATATAAAAAAAACAGTAATAAATCAAATAAATATTAAAATAGAAGAACAATGGCCTTTTAAGTTTTTAAGCAAACCAGAAAGTTTGACTAAAGTGGGTACCATCATTTTAGGAGTCATTAGCTCATTCTGGCCAAAAGATTGGAGGATTCACTAGATTTTTCTTTCCCTATAGCACAACTACCAAAAATTCTCTCTCTTAAAGGAAATTACTAAAATATTTTCCTTTATGCAAGTCTCTAAAAGAAATCTCAAAGAGGAGAAAGAATGATTGTAATTTGTAGCATCCCATGACCGAAAGTAAAAGCATTTTTCTGAAAACGAAACTAGCATTAGGATCTAGTACGAATGAACCGAAAGTGGAAGATAATAATCCAAGAATGAGGTGAGTCCATTAAAATTCAGTGGATAAAAATAATGACAAAATTGTTAGAATTAAAGTCTGATTAGAATGTGTAAAGTTTGGATAATGAAAAGGTTATTTGGGATATGTAAAGACTAAAATGTATAAAGCCTATAGGGGAGATGTATATTCATAAGTATTTATTATTGCAACCTTATCTTATGAACTCTACAAGCATCCTAAGATTCTATATATATGTGGGATTGCTTTACTATTATTGTACACATCTAAGAGATATCAAAAAGATTGTAGATGACCACTTAAATACAAGAGTTTATCAATATATATTTCTTGTTTTCTTCTTATGTAGTTTTATCTATTTCTATCATTTCACAACACTTTATCAACACAAGTCTCTACCTAATTTCCTAAGGAAGTTGTAATCCCATTATTTTTCAAACATCAAATATTATTTGTGTAGCTCTCTCAACTCACTGTAAGTTTTCTATTTAAAGAATTAGTAATTATCCTATTTGTTTGTCTTTACGTTTTATGCTCATAATTTTAGTGATTTTTAATTGATTAAAAATTTTATGAAATTCACATTATTCTATTGTTGTATATTGTTATGAGATTCATGTTATCCTATTATTATATATTGTTATGAGGTTCACGATTATTTAGTTTTAAAAAATTGTTAAAAATGGTTAATAATATATTGTTATATATTGTCTTTACGTTTATTTATACATATATATTACGTGTACTGATAATCTTTAAAAATGTAAGTATTGTTTCATTATAATTAAATTTGAATATGCATATGTAGTACTGTTTCATTAAAATTGTGTATGATAAATATATATATATATATATATATATATATATAGTTATTTAATTTCTTATGTAATTATATATTTATATAGATGTCGAACCTTACAAAACTTGAATTTGCTGCCCTCGACATCTCGAGCAAGAATTACTTGTCATGGACCCTTGATGCTGAGATTCACCTAGAGGCAAAGAACCTTAGAGATACAATTAAGGTTGACAATCAAGCATCCCTGTAAGATCTTGCAAAATCAATGATTTTTATTTGCCATCATCTCCATGAAAAATTAAAATCTAAGTACCTTACAGTGAAAGACCCTCTTGTCTTAAGGAATGATTTAAAGGAAAGATATGAGAATAAAAAATCTGTAATCCTCCCAAAAGCTCGTTATAATTGGTTGAACCTAAGGTTTCAAGATTTTAAAAGTGTGAGTGAGTACAATTCTACACTTTTTAAAATAATCTCACTATTAAAATTATGTAGGGAAAAAATCACTGATGAAGACATGTTGGAGAAAACATTTACTACATTTCATGCCTCGAATATACTCCTACAACAGCAATATTGAGAGCGTAAGTTCACAAAATATTCTGAATTAATATCATGTCTTCTAGTTGCTAAACAAAATAATGAGCTTTTGCTGAAAAACCACCAATCTCACCCGACCGATTCTACTCCATTCCCTGAAGCAAATGGAACCTCATTTGATAAACATAGAGGAAATTATGTTCGTGGTCATGGTCGTGGTCATGGTCGTGGTCGTGGGCGTGGAAGGAACAATTAATATAGAAAGGATCGTACTCATAATTCTTCAAAAATGAATAACACACCTTACCATCAGAAGAATCAAAATGGCAAGGGTTTACAAAATAAACCATCAAACGGTCATGAAAATAAGTGTTATAGGTGTGGAATGGAAGGGTATTGGTCACGTATCTATTGTACTCCTAAACATTTGGCAGATCTATACCAAACCTCCATAAAAGAAAAGGGAAAGGGAATTGAAACAAACTTTGTTGATCATAATGATCTTGAAGATCCCATGAATTATCTTGACCTTTCAAAAGGAGTGGATATGCATATCGTATCACTCATCTTGATGTCTCTGATTTTTTTGAGGATGTTGATGGAAAATTTGATAATTTGATTGATGATAGAAATGTCCATACCAATTAATTATTTTCTTTTATTATACTATCATATTCTAATAAGTATGATTGGTGATGGAAATGTCCATAACAATTAATTATTTTTCTTTCATTGTATTATGGCATTATAATAAGTATTGTTATTTTGATATGTTTTATTTACGTTTAAAGTAATAAAGTTTAATTTATGTTTTGCATATATGAAGATGCATGGGTCCTACTGGTAAAATCAATTCCAAGATGACTATGGAAGATTTTTGTCTAGCAGACAGTGCAACAACTCATACGATCCTTAAAGATAAAAAATATTTTCAAAATTTAAAATTATGCAAAGCCAATGTCAATATCATATCGGGTTCATCGAACTTAATTGAAGGCTCAGGAATAGCGATTATCATGTTGCTAAAGGACACAAAACTTTGTATTGATGATGCTTTGTATTCTTTTAAATCAAGCAGAAATTTACTTGGTTTTAAGGATATACATTATAATGGTTATCATATTGAAACCAATAACGAAGGCAGTAAAGAATTTATTTATATTACTTCAACAGTATTGGGCCAGAAGCTCATATTAGAAAAACTATCTATTTTCTCTTCTAGGTTATATTATACTAAAATGAGAACAGTTGAAACAAATGTTGCAATACACCAGAAGTGTTTGGACCCAAAGGTTTTTACGCTTTGGCATAATTGTCTTGGACATTCAGGATCAATAATGATGCGTTGAATTATTGAAAACTCTCACGGACATCCATTAAAGAACTAGAAGATTCTTTTACCTAGTGATTATCCATGTAGTGCATGTTCTCAAGGCAAATTAATTACCAAACTATCACATTCAAAGATTGTTGTTGAATGTCCATCTTTCTTAAAAAGAATTCAGGGTGATATATGTGGACTAATACACCTACCTTGTGGTCCATTCAAGTATTTTATGGTTTTAATTGATACATCAACCAGATGGTCACATGTATGTCTACTTTCTACTAGAAATGTTGCATTTGCTAGGCTTCTTGCTCAAATAATTAGGTTGCAAGCACAATTTCCTGATTATCCAATTAGGAATATTCGTTTAGATAATGCTGGTGAATTCACATATCAAGATTTTGATGACTATTGCATGTCAAATGGAATTGATGTTGAACATCCTGTTGCCCATACACATACTCAAAATGGTTTAGCTGAATCACTTATCAAGAGATTTCAAATTATTGCTCGACCTTTGCTTATGAAATTAAAATTACCAGTTTCTACTTGGGATCATGCTATTTTACATGCTGCATCATTAGTTCGCATTAGGCCAATTGCTTATCATAAATTCTCACCATTGCAACTTGTACTTGACCAACAACCAAATATTTTTCACTTGCGCACATTTGGTTGTGCTGTATATGTACCTATTGCACCCCCACAACACACTAAGATGGATCCTTAATATAGACTTGGAATTTATACAGGTTTTGATTCCTCATCTATCATTAGATATTTTGAACCTCTAACTGGTGATGTTTTTAAGACATGTTATGAGGATTGTCATTTTAATGAAATAATCTTCCTACCATTAAGGGGAGAAAAGTCGTTGCTTGAAGCACAACGTGAGATTACTTGGAATGTTCGACAATATTTCATCTTGATCCTCGTACAAATCAATGTGAACTGAAAGTTCAAAGGATTATTCATTTGCAAGGAATTGCAAATCAATTACTGGATGTATTCACCGACAATAAGAAATTAGTAAAATATCACATTCCAGCTGCTAATACTCCAGTACGGATTGAAGTCCCTGTAGGACAATCAGTTAATACAACAGTGAATCAAAGCCACACCTAAAGAGTGGAAGATCTATCGGTATTAAAAAAAAAATTCCCTGAAAGAGAAAAGTACAAGAAAAACAGGTTGCAACCTATAAAAAGGCTATACCCAAGGAACAGGTCACAGAAATAATTGATATATCCAAAACTTATGAACAAAAATCTCCTGAAAATAAAGCTCCTGAAGAGGATTAGGTACCTGAAAATAACGAGATCTCGATACATTATGCACATATATGAAAATATGGGATAGAAATAAAATTATTATCGATAACATATTTTCATATAAAGTTGCCCTTGATATTACCAAAAGTAATGATAATGAATATGAACCACAAACTGTTGATTGGCCAATGTGGAAAGAGGAAATTCAAGCAGAATTAAATTCACTACGTAAACGTGAAGTTTTTGGACCTGTGGTCTGAACACCTAAAGGTGTAATGCCTGTTGGATACAAATGGGTATTTTTACGTAAACAAAATGAGAAAAATGAAGTTATAAGGTACAAAGCGCGACTTGTAGCACAAGGTTTCTTGCAGCACAAGGTTTCTTGCAGAGACCTAGTATTGATTATGCAGAAACATATGCTCCTATAATTGATGCAATTATATTCAGATTTTTTTATTAGCTTGGCAGGAAAAGAAAATTTGGATATACAATTAATGGATGCTATTACATCATATCTATATGGATCATTAGATAATAATATCTACATAAAAATCCTGAAAGGATATAAAATGCCTGAAACATATAATCCTACATCCCGAAGTATGTATTCTATCAAGCTACAAAGATCTTTATATGGGTTAAAACAATCCGGACGCATGTGGTATAATCACCTTAGTGAATATCTTTTGAAAGAATGATTTGAGAATAATCCAATTTGTACATGTGTTTTTATCAAAAAATTAGAATCCGGATTTGCTATTTGCAATATATGTTGATGATTTAAATCTTATAGGGAATCCAGAAGAGTTAACAAAAGCAGCAAATTGTTTAAAGAATGAATTTGAGATGAAGATCTTGGTAAGACAAAATTTTGTCTTGGCCTGCAAATTGAACATCTTCCAAATGGAATTCTTGTTCATCAATCAACGTACGCAGAAAAAGTCCTGAAGCAATTTTATATAGATAAAACTCATCCTTTGAGCACCCCAATGGTGGGTCGGTTACTTGATGTCAAGAAAGATCCGTTTCGACCACAAGAAGATGATGAAGAAACTCTTGATCCTGAAGTACCATATCTTAGTGCAATTGGTGTTTTGATGTATCTTGCAAATTACACACGACCTAATATAGCATTGCAATTAACTTACTAGCAAGGTATAGTTCTGCACCAACTCGAAGACATTGGAATGGAATTAAGCATATTTTACGTTATCTTCGTGGGACTACTAATTTGGGATTATTTTATCTAAATGGATCAAAACCACAGTTAGTTGAATATGCTGATGCAGGTTACCTTTCTGATCCACACAAAGACAGATCATAAACAAGATATTTATTTACTTATGAAAATACTGCTATTTCATGGAGATCAATTAAGCAAACAATTTCTGCTACTTCCTCAAATCATGCAGAGATTATCGCAATTCATGAAATGAGTCGTTAGTGTGTTTGGTTGAGATCGATAATTCAACATATTCGTGAGAACTGTGGATTATCATCAATCATAAATAGTCCAATGATATTATACGAAGATAATGCCGCTTGTATCACTCAAATTAGAGGAGGCTATACACATGAGCTCCAGAAGGATGGCGATATTGATGTCAAGCAGATACGATCATGTGACAATACTCTTTTTCCTTCTCTAAGGTTTTTTCCCACTGGGTTTTCCTTTGCAAGGTTTTAATGAGGCAATCCTAAGGCACTTGAAGTCATACAAGAATATTTTACTCTTTTTCCTTAGCCAAAAATTTTTTCCCACAGGGTTTTTTTTTTTTTTTTTGTAAGGTTTTAACGAGGAATATTCTTAGAAAGTTGTCATCCAAGGGGAGTGTTAGAAATAAAATCTAATTGGAATGTGTAAAGTTTGGGTAATGAAAAGGTTATTTGGGATATGTAAAGGCTGAAATGTGTAAAGGCTATAGGAGAGATGTATATTCATAATTGTAATCATTATTGCAACCTTATCCCATGATCTCTACAAGCATTCTAAGGTTCTATATGTATGTGAGATTGCTTTACTATTATTGTACACATCTAGAGATATCAAAAGGATTGTGGATAATCACTTGAATACAAGAGCTGATCAATATATATTTCTTGTTTTCTTCTTACATAATTTTATCTATTTCTATCATTTCACAACAAAAAGAGAAAATATTTCTGTTTTTTTATAAGTAGATAATGGGAAGGGTGAGGCGGGATTTATATCAGAGTCCATAGACAGTATACAATTCCAATAATGTCATTACCACGAAGTTATCACTTCACTTGTAAGTTGTAACCATTAATTCCTCCTCTATCTTGCATCAATGGTATTTTTGCCCTTGTGAATCTATCTTTTAAATAAGTCTTGAATCTTGGATTACATGCACGTGATAACACATGCTAACCACCTATGTTAGCTACCAGACATTTTTTTTCTAACTTTTACAAACACAATTTTTGGAGTTTGGAGCATGCCTTTGCTAAGGCATGAATATATTTTTCTCATGTCGAGGATGCTCCAAAAAATCTCTTATGACTGGAGCCAAAGCATGGAAAACTAGAAATAGTGTACCATGTGACCAATCCTCATTCGTCTCCAAACATCTAGATCCAATGATCCATCAACTAGGTAAAGGCAATGCGACACTTGGGGCAGAAGCAAGGCAAAGGAATATATTATTTGGTGTTAAATTAATTGTATATATTCAAAGAGGAAAGGAAAAAGAGTGAGATTTGGACAGATCCAGGTAAGAAACATCAGATCAAGATCCATCCATTTAAAGAAGTTTTAAACTTCCATGCATGTGATGTGCCACAATCTTGTGGGTCGCATATTCCTATGCATATGCTCAAGAAAAAATTGACATGGTGTGGAACATAATCCTGTTTCTGCGCTTCAAAAAATGGGATTTTAAAACCATAGTGTTCTAAGTCATGCATCAGGAGAAGGAAAAAAAACGTGCTGTTGTGGTAGACATTAGACAAATTGGGTAAGAGCTGTCTTACACCAAGATACATTTGCACCAGTTTCGAAAATTTGCAAGATTATTCAATTATTGACAAATTGAGAATGTTAAAGAATGAATCTGTCAAGAAAGAAGCAGCAAACAAGGTACAATGCAAACTCATGTTTAAGGGTGCATATGAGGTCAATCATCCATGTGCTCTAAAGCCTGTATAAACTTCTGTTGCATTAAAAAAAAAAAGCTAATCTATAATAGGGGAAACAAACATGTCAATTCGAATAATTAAATTTTCCCTTATTTGTATAAGACAGTGACATTTATAATCTAGCAATTTGTTCCTTTTGTGACAAGGAAATAATCTGGCAGATTCTAATCACGATAATATATAGCAAGTGACAATATCTTGCCTAGTGACAATATCCTGCCTTGGGTCCACAATAGGGCGAGAAGTTCAGCAAATTAATTGAGATACATGTTAAGCTTATTTTTGTCACTCCACAACTCTTACATTTTTGGGGTAAATCAGAAATTTTGAATTGAGCCAACAAACCAAATTGATACAGCGTTACAAAAAAATGGTACACCCCAACAGGTTAAACCGTTTAAGACAAAGCACAAACCAGATATTAGAGCAAACAGAAGCAACATAAACCCAACTGGTTAGACAATTCAGGAAGACAATACTGCTAAACACATCAAAGAACTAGAGCCAGAATCCAAGCCAACTAAGGAAAAATGCGTTTGATAATAATTATTATCTATTTCATCAAGACATAGGCAGACATTAATGTAAAGGGAAATGGCTTGCCATGAAGGCAAATAGCTAAATACATTTGATAGCATCCAGCCAGTGAAATCATCTTAACTAAACAGGAAAAACATAACTGCCAGGTGCTAGCTAGAGTAGGATCCATATATACAACAGGATAAGATGGGAGCTAAAAAACAAGGCTAAAGATGTACAAAGGAATCGTAAAGCCAGTGATTCATTATGTTTTACAGAAGTCCCGTTTAGTTGAGCTCAGATAAAGTCATCATGTGCCAGAACAATTTAGAGTGATGGTACTTGAGGGCTGAAGACAAAAGCTGTAAATGAAATAAATGGTACTGTATCCTATAAATTTATTTCCAAAATGTTTGCGAGTGTCGCTTATTACACTTAAGAAAGTACAGGCCTTCTCGCAATTTTAATTCATCAAACAGATAAGTAATGTACACACGGTAAATAAGTCTAATACAATCCAATCATGATGTATTTGGCTTGTACCATATCAATTGTTTTGCTGGGCTCCCTGTACACTCTTCCTCAGGAGGGATATTACTTGGCCTGGCTCAGAAGCTCCAAATACTGAACTTCCTGCAACAATGCAGTTAGCCCCTGCTGAAGCTGCCACATCAATGGTCGAAGGCCCTAAACCACCATCAACCTGCAAAATAAAGCATATTTTTCAATTAGTTGTCGCTTCCCACATGCACAGAGACCAATGCTTTTCTATAATAGGAGAGGGTGTCTCAAGAGACCACTCTCTAGAGTATGTGGGACCCACACATGCTGTGACTGTAAGAAAGAGATTTCATGAGACCATCTCATAAGATACTTTTTCCTATGATAGAACCATTTTTTAACTTCCAAAATCCAAGGGTTAAAAAAAAAAAAATGTAATGAGGGTGTCCAAAGATCTCTAAGTACCTGACCATTCCCCTAAATGTGTGTAGTTCCCCGTCCCACAAACCAAGTAATTAAAGCGAATAATCCCTTGGGTAGCCTCAAAATGTTGACTAGAGGTTTTGAATCCAAAACTGCATGGATCTCATGAGGCCTTAGGAAAAACCACTAGGCCAACCCCTTGGGTTAAATCCAAGTGACTTACATATATGGAAAACAGGACGTGGGATGGAATCAATTAAAAAAAGACGTGAAGAAGTGGGATGGAAGATTTAAAATTCACTAAGGAAACCACAAGTAATGCAAGACAGCTACAGAGTGAAATCAAGAGAAACATATAGAAGGCTAAAACCATTTTTAAGAATGAATCAAACATAACATCTAGGAAACTGTTTAAAAATGTAATCTGCAGGAAAAAAAAATGTGTCCAGTACTACCAGAATGTCTATAAAAGTTTCAAAAAAATGCTCCCAAAATTATAAAATTTCAGAGTTTTTAGCATTACTTAACATTCCTCAGTAGAACAGGATTTAGTTGCTATGCTGAGCAAATATACAACAGTCAGCTATGGATCCTCAACAAGTTATTTAGGGTTGGCCATATGGCATTAATCACTCTCCTTTGAACATGACCAAACCATCTTAAGTGACTCTCCCTCATCTTTTCATTAGCAGGGGCTACGGGCTACCATTATCTTTAACCAAATTTCTTCATTTCAAATCTTATCTTTTCGTATATTTCCACTTATTCATCTTAACATTCTCATTTCAGCTGCACTCATTTTATGAATATGCTGCTACTTAACAGCCCAACTTAGACAACACAATATGCAACATGAAAATAACATTACCAAAAAACAGTAAACTGAAACAAGAAATTACCAATAAATCCAAGAAGATGAAAAATTCACGATTTGCTAGCAGAAAGTTATAAATCGAAAGTAAGAGATTGACTCACCTCTATATCAAGTGATGGGTACTTCTTTCTTAGCACCCGAACCTGGATAGAGAAAACCAGAGAGAGAGTCATGGGAATGAACAAGAGATGCTAGTCACAAGAGGAACTAAAAAAAAAATGTAATGGAACCTTTTCCATCGTCTCTGGCATGAACTTTTGTCCGCCAAATCCAGGTTCTACAGTCATTACAAGGACCATTTCCACAGGATTTTCACCTTCAACCTGTGGATTAAGGGGAAAAAAAAAAAAGTATAAATATGCTCCTAATATTCAACATTAGACAGAATACCAGGGAACCTTATATCATTTGCTCAAGCTAAGGTTGGATGTGGTTATGTTTAGATTATTCCAAACAATATAAAATCCAGCTACACAATCTGAGAGCATGAGAATCACAGGAAGGCATACCAGTGGATAAACTTCTTTAATAGGCGTCCCAGGTTTTACTGCCACCCCAGGCCTCATGCCCTTTGCCTTAATTTTTTGGACTAGTTCTTGCCAATTTTCTGCAAAAAGTACCATAAGACTCCTTTAAAGAAAATAACTAAATAGAAAAAGACAAAAGGGAAGGAGGAAGGCAACAACATGGCAGACGTTAAAAGTTAAAACCCACCTTTGGAAACCTCAACATGAAACGTAAAACCAGAAGCACCAGCTTTTCCCATAGGATCAACATAATCAAGAGGATTTGTGACCATGAGGTGGCAATCAAGATAGGCGCTGTAAGAGATGAAAACCCTCACTTCATCTAGTTATACTAGTAAACTAGTGGCCAAGAAAATTTGATGTTAAAAAGATTTAAAGTGAAGGCTAAAAGAAGTTTTACGTTGTGTGTTTTCTCAAACTTTCAATGACTGGAGCACCAATAGTTAGATTTGGGACGAAGTGCCTACAGGAGCAAAAAAAAAAAAATTAGATAACGATAATGATGAGCAATTCACCAATTCCAAATTGGAAATGACTAGAGAATATTAATAAACATCATTTCATTTCTTGTGTCTTATCAGCAAGAATGCAATCATCATCTGCAACAATGACCAGTTAGCACAATTTGATTTAACCATCCAAGTTAGCACTACAACAGCAATAAAGCCTCAATCCCAAGTTAGCACTAGCAATACTGAAATCCAAGAAATGCATATTGACAGGAAGTGAAACCACTTGGAACTATCTTCCTTCAATCAGGCCAGACAGCTCCTTTTTAATGTTAAAAAAGGCCAAGTGCCCACCCAAAATTCGCGCTGCTTATTGACACTTTAAAACAAAAATCACCCAAACTCATAATTTTGCTAGAGGAACTTCTTAATGCCCTGAGCCACAATCCTGTCCCACGTTACATCTCTGTCTTTCTCAAAATCCAATACCCCTCTTGATTTCAGCATGTAGAAAAACCCCATTCTCTCTGCAATTTACAATATAACCTTCACATCATTCACAACAACAACCACGAAAGTCGACACCTCTTTTTCATTGATAACCATACCTTTTTATTTTTCAAGAAGACTATTTGCACACAAAGAGTCATTTAAGCATGCCCAAAATTTTACACTCTCAATGGATTTTGAACACACCTCTACTTTGCTCTTTCATTGGCAAACAGAATAACATTTTGAAGGAAGGAAATCAACTCCTGCTGAATCATTGTATCAATAATCAGAAAACTAGCCTCCCAATCCAATTAAGCTCAAAGGCTCTTTTCTATTTATAAGGAAAAAAATATATCTATTTTTTTTTTTTTTTAATCTAGTTAAACTCTCTAACTAAAACAGCAATTGAAATGAAAGTCCAGAACGAACATTGGGAATCATAGAGGGCATAATACAATTATCCTTATTTCTAACTTATCTACATTTATATCCTCTCATCATAATCAGAACCTTAAATTAGAAATACTAAAAAGAAAAAGAAACAAAGCAATTCCAAACCGAAAAGTAGGGTGAAGCAAATTCGATTGCAAGCATAACAAGGCATGAGAAAAACAGCCAAACCTACCCATCCTGCGAAAAATTAACAGAAATCAGCTAAAAGTAATGAAATTAAAGTATAGTGAGATATATGTGTTTGATTGATAAACATAGTAGTAAAAGTACCATGATGTCCATGTGGAGCCAATCGGCACCTAGACTGAGCATGCGCTTAGCCTCGGAAGCCAAATTGGCGAAGTCCGATGATAGCATCGACGGTGCTATTTTCGCCGCTACACCCATTTCAGGATTCAGCAACCTGGTGCGGCGATGAGAGAGAAACAGAGGAGTGAGAGGGGATCGGAGGAGGTTTTTCACTTCTTCTTCTGTCTGATGTTCTTTGTCGTTAAACGAAGATTCGAGAACGTGTGAGTGCGACTTTGGTTTTCCCAAATTCAAAAAAAGCTGCCTTGTGTTGTGTAGTGTAGTTGGACCTGTGAAATCAAAACGCGGTTTTAAGAACGCAACTGCTTGTGTTAACTTTTTTTTTTTTTTAGCGTGTTTGTCCGAAACTCGCGTTTAATTAGAACAACCGAGATTTGTTTGGTGAGAGAGTCCTGGGTTTGGTGGGAAAAGGGTTTGGTCCGGACTTGTATAAAGCGTTGTCGTTTTCAAGGTTTTTAACTTTTTTTTTTTTTTTTGACCTTGTGATTTTTGACAGCCAGGTTGTTTTTCCTAGCTGCATACCAATAAGAGTTAGTATCTCATATGTCAGGCATATGAGACCTATCTTTCATAGGTAGGTGAGCTTTACGCTCATGTGTTTGGCGCATGAGAGATTTTTTTCACCGAACAAGAATTATTCTTTATTAAAAAAAAATCATATTAATAAGTGCTCTTAGATAATTGTTAATAAATCATTTTAGAAGATTTTTAATACTACTTTCACGAGTAACCATCAAAATAATTCTTTTTTTTTTTTTTTTTACATAAAAATTTCTTAAAATAGTTTTTAAATCAATGTCCATTATAAGGAATCTGTTAACATCTCAAAATTTTTTTTTAATAATATTCTTCTTTTTCTAGTTTCCTTAAAACCAAATTGAAACTACACCAAAAATCAAAATTTCACATTGTGGCATTTATTTACATCCTTAAAACCAAATTGTCTACCTAAAACTCTAGACTTCACTACCTAAGGGTACTTGGAAGTTGGAATCACTACCAAGCTTGGAGAACCATCTTTTTATTCCATTCCTAGAGCCTCTTTTTAATGGACTTAGGGGATTATATTGAACCAAAATTACATCCTTTAAAATCCTCCACAAAGACTAAAATTGAATAAGAAAACAAGTTATAACTCAAAAATTAAATTTGGAAATTTTTTTAAAAAAAAAATCAACTTAGTAACTAGATTATGCTTCTTGCATCAATCCAACTTATGAGGGAAAAAAAATTAAGAAGCAAAAGGAACCTAAACTGCGGTGACAAAACCTAAAAAACCTAAACCCAACTCCCCCTGCAGAGTGGAGATGTCAACCACATCAGTCTGTCTAAAAATTTCCATCTATTTTACGCTAAAAACCTACTTTTTCTATTTTACACTACCACGTTTCCAAAACGCACACATCAGTTTATCTATTTTACAAATCTATTCTAATTAAATAATATTATTTATTGTTTTTATTATTATTATTTATTAATACTCATTCTCTCTCATAAACACCAACATCAGCTCTCTCACCCGTTCCTCTCTTTCCCCCACTCTCTTCCTCATAGCCACCTCACCCAGCCTACCATCACCGCCGATCCAGCTCTCCGCCGATCCAACTTGCCGCCTCAACCCTCCGCCGATTCTGCCTCCCTCTCGCTTTTGCCCTCCCTCTCTTCCTCCACCATCAACCCTTCGCCTCCCACCCCTAACCAACAACAGCAATGGAAGATCCGGCAACAGCAATGGCAACGAATTCGGCTCCATTGGGCATTTCACGTGAGTTTTCCATTGAGTATGGTTTAGGCTGGATTTTCGAATGGGTTTGGACTATTTTTGGGTTGGGTTCATCAATGAGTTTTGATTGATTTTAAGTTGGGTTTTCCAGTAGGTTTGTCTTGATTTTGAATTGAATTTTCTAATTGCTTTTTCGTTGATTTTGGGTTAATTTTCTGTTGATTTTCTATTGATTTTGAGTTAATTCTTTATGCTAGGTTGTAGTGTTTAGTGGTGGCACTGAGTTTGGTGGTTAGGTGGTTATTTTCTTTTTTCTTCTTCTTATTCTAGCACGTTGGGTTGTTGTAAATGTTGGAGAAGAGAAGTAGCTTGATAGAGGAGAGAAAAAAAATAAAAAAATAAAAATCGTTTACACATTAATAGTAACCATGTATATATGCACGGTTATTGTTCATTTACACAGCCGTGATGTATATTTACATATTTTTACACCCATTGATGTGGGTGTTTTTTTGCTCAAAATATGTAAAATTAGTACTTTTTTCTATTTTAAAATATTATAGATAGACTGATGTGGTTGCTCTTACCTACTTAAACAAGATGGAAGGATATACACATATACTTCTCCAAAGCTCGCGAGACCTTTAAGTTCGTTGCTCGCTGTTGTTGGACCTACGACCTATGATATGGCATGTATCTATGGTCCTTTGCCACATTGTTCTTTCTCCTTCTCTCAATAAAGGTGCCAAGCTTGCCAGATGCCTGACCAAAAAAAAAAAAAAATTAGTAAACTAAAACCAGTTGGGGTTCATACAATATCTTTTTCATATAACTTACCAAAATAAAATAAAATCTTTTTCACATCATAACAAGAAGTATAAAAGGTACCTTAGATCTTCATATTTTCCGATAAGCCTTTGCTTCCGGATTGCACCTGCAAATAACAGACCCAAGTCAAATTAAATAGACCACTGGTAGGCTTGTCTATTCATTTAGTGCGCACCATTAGCACATGATCTTAGAAGTGTTAAAAAAAAATATTAAAAATAATAAAAAGGAGGAAATACAAAATCATTCATGTGGTAGGTCAATGTGGAAGTAACTAAGCACAACTACGTATTTTCTCTCCATCTACTATATGAATTATTGCCTCAGAAAACAGAACTTATTCATTTGGCACAGCTTACTAACATCACCAACCCCAAAGCCACCACTAACACTTTTCCAAAACCAAAGACAAAATGTTTCAACAATAAACATCTTAACCACCACCATACCTCCAGCGCAATGCCCCACACTGCCACTAAAATACCATCATCAGCACCAACACTACTCGACCCATGCTCTGATCACATGCATTTTAATCTAACTATTTATTTCCCAGCAATAAAGAAGAGAAGAGTTCAGATTAACCAGTCTGAGCACTTTGATTCATATGCCAATGGCTTAAATCATAGGCTCATAGGACTAAGTTGCTTTTGGGTTTAAGGTTCTCTTAAGAACTTGGGGTTTGTTTGGGTAAGAACCCAAGAAGAGGTTTTTCCCCTATTTCCTTGTAAGAAACTAAGGCTTCAATGTACAATCAAATTGAATCCTTGCCCCATTGCACTCCTGATTGAATTAGATATCCTTTCAAGAAGCATAGACAAATGCGCACACACACACAAACATATATATATATATATATATATATATATATATATATATATATATATTTTATAGAGAGTGAGGTGGAGATGGAGAAGGATGACTATAATTTTTGAGAGATAAAATGGTTGTTTCCCTTTCTTTGCTGCTTCTCTTTGTTTCTTCTTAGGCTCAGCCAGAATTGCTGCATCAGTATGCTGAACTGACTCAGACTTCAACTGCTTATCCTGAAAAGACAGGTGATCCACAGGGCCACAGGAAGAAAATTAATATTTAAATGCACAATATTTTTAGAGAGAAAACAAAATTTAGAGGAATTATAAAATTGTGAAATGAAAAACCATAATCAGTGGAACATTTTTTTTCCCGAAAGGGCCAGCACTTACAATCCAAGAGAAGTTTTTCTTTAATTCCAATGATTTCTGCATCATTTAATTTTGCTAATTGCTTCCGCAGTTTCTGTTATATCCAAAAAAGAGAAATTTACACACAAGGATAAGAAATTGAAATCAAAATTCACATACTTCATAAATTCAAAATCTTACCTCTCTTTCAGCACATGATGAACAGAAAGAAGATATTAGTAAATGCACTAACATTTGTAGGGGACAAATTGAAATTTAAAGGAATATATAACATGGTGAGATAAATGACAGGCCAATGATTCTTAGTTCAAAGGACACTCCACCACCCATAAAAATGGGGTATGATCATGGGATCAAGCACAATGGAGTGAGTTACTAATCGAAAAACATGGTGAGATAAATAATTAGAATCAGAGTTACATATTTTCCAAAAGGTTTAGGCACTTATTATCCAAATTATGCTGTGTTTAAATCTGTTGATGGCATATGGATCCTTGGATTTGTCTAATTTCTTCTGTTCTTCCTATTACACTGAAAATAAAGTTTCACGGAGGAGTAATTATTAAGAAGCAGAATAAATTAAAAGAAAGTTTAATATTGATCATAATTTTTTTTTTTTTTTTTTTTTAAAAGATTACCTTTATGTCATCAGGAAGATATTTCTTAAACATAAAATTATATTTGCTCCTAAACCTGTAAGATCCAATATATATTATCCATACAACAAAAGTTCTTACAAAGAAATGTTAAAGAAATAATTGGGAAATGCAGATTTCCATTTTAGTAAAAAAAAAAAAAATACAGTGCTCGGAAGAAGACAACCAGCACACAAATGATTTACAATATTTTCTTTATTGGTAACTACACAAATAACCAAGGGGTCTTGAACACACAAACTCACCTTGCTCTTAAAAGGGAGAAGGTTTCCTTTGCATAAGAGCTTATAGGCATGATCTGCAATAAAAAATTAGCAAGTACTGAAAACCTCACATCAGAAAATAGTTAATTAGAGCCTAGTCACTGAATTGCCCACCATCGGGGGAGAAGGATGAAAGACCATGGCCTACTTGACAAAAAAAAAAAAAAACCAAAAAGACAAACACACACAGAGGCATACTGCTTATCATCAAATGTACCAATACCACATACAGATTCAAAACGGGGATCACATACAACCTGAAGATAATGAAATATCAGTGTCATCTGGCATACATCAATGTAACAGAGCATTTCTAAACACAACGACTAATTTACTAAAAGATGTTTATTTGGAACATGAGATGTTATGTCCATCTTATATTCCAAGACTACAAATTTTTAGCAGTCCCATCATAGCAATAAGGAGAGTAAGACCCTTTATAGAAACACAAACTAGTAAAATATGTATCATTACGGGCATGCTAAAAAGTAGCATTTTTAATATCTAAATACTTCATTATATAAATGATAAAAGAGACAACCCATGTACCCAGGATGTGTATCTCAAACATATTAGAAAAAGAAAGACCAACAATAAGCGCAAAACAAACTATCAAGCATGTCAAGCATATTAGCAAAAGAAAATAAAGAGGAAGCATTCATCCACTTAAATAAAGATTTGAGGAAGGATAGCTTGAGATCTGGACTATATTTTTCACATCCTTCGAAGGTCCTAGCATTTCTCTCCACCAAAGACACCACATGATACAGTGAGGGATCACATTCCAAATCACACCACCGCTTCTACCAAATCTGCCTTGCCAACTAGCTAAAAGCTCCAGCAAACCCCTTGGCATAACCCACAAGACCCCAAATAAAATGAACACCATACTCCAAAGCTCTTGAGCAATTAGCATTAGACTCCAGGCGTAAAAAATCCAAGAACAATGCTAACCATTGACAGCCTACTAGTTATTTAGGTATATACAATCTTGGGATAGACATAGATCAATGGTGGACATGCCTTAAATGCCCTGCTGCTGCTAGCTGAATCTTTACCATTGACACTAACTTATTCTACAAAGGATCACAACTAGAATCCCTAAAAGCATTTGATTCTACACACTACTTAAAAAATGACCAAACCAACATAGCAAAATAAAAATTTAACCAAGCCACAAGCAAATCATTACCTATTCCTGTTTGCCTGCTCAGATTTCTTTTCTTGATTTGGCTTTTTATAGACCCAATGCGACCCATCTGAATGCACTTTTTGCAATTGTTCAAATGTCGCATCTACCAGTCCACACTCTATCTCCTCCTCCTCCTAGTCTTCAAATCATTATTAAAGAAGAAAGGAATATATTAAAAACTAAAAATTTTCAATAATTGAACTTAAAATAATTTAAATTAGAAATCTAAAAACTTTTTGTGTGGGTTACTGTTACTCACATCTTCCAAAGACGAAAATTCATGTTCATCTCTATCCTCCTATCATTCAAAAAAGAAAAACAAACTTTTTCAATATTCAAAGCGTTATTAATGAAAACTTTTCTAAATTCTTTAAAAATAATTGAACTTTTTTTTTAATAAGTAAAATAAATTGGACTATTGACAAAATAAAAATATGCAGGTGTTTATGGTTTCTCATATGTTCAGAAGAGGACAATTTGTGTTCATCACTGTCCTTGAACTTTGTTTTGGTTGAATGGGAAACTGGGTAATCAGTTTTCTTCATTGTTAGCCTCTGAACCAAACAGGTTTTTTTGCCCTAAAAGTTAAACAAAACTTGATGTTCATTGTTCAATGAAATTATCTTCTTCTTTTTTTTCTTTTTTTTTTTATAATGATAAAGGTAAAAATTGATTATGACATTATTGTATAATATGAATGAAATAAAAAATTAAAAATCTAACACCACAAGCATACATAATGTCCCAAACAAACAACATAATACAAATAAAAATGTTTCCAACCACTTTTCTTAATGATAACTTGCTTTTTAACAACTAACACAGGCAAACTCAATCTTCTAAACCTAGCATACTCAACCATTCAGAATTTCATTGAACTAAGGACAAAGATTACAACCCAAGACTAAACTGGCTCCAGGGCTGGGAGCCAGCTAGTCCAAACTAACAGAGCACAAATGAAGAGTCTAAACAAACTCAACTTCAGACACAAGTTCAAATACTGCACTACAGAACAACAACACAGTCAAATTCATCCAAGTATACCCCAATTTGCACAGAGAATTTTGCTAAGGATGGAGTTGTCCACCTAATGATGAACAAACCCAACAAAACTCTAAAACCCATTTTCATTTTTTGTTAAATTTTCTTGCCTCCTAGGCATGAGAATAAACTGCTTAGCCCATTAGGGGTGAAAAACCCCTAAATTACCTGGTAATTAATTCTGGCGGGTGAGTTCAATTGCCGGTAGAAGTTTGATTAATGGTGAGTATTATTGTCTAGATGTGCAACTAATATGAGTGAAGTTCTCATGTGTCATAATATATATATATATATATATATACACACACACATTGGTTACATTTTCTCAGAAACCACACCTAACCATGAATAAGCCCAACAAAATCATGAACAAGCCAACAAAAGAACAAACTTAGGCCAATGGGTTGTAATGAAACTGTTGGGAAAGGCTTATATGTCATATGCTAATCAAAAATAAATCCTTGATATTATATTAATTTCTCTCTTGCACAAGTCATGTTCATATAAATACATAATTTAAAAAAAAAAAAAAAAAAGGTAAGCTTCAAATTGACGAGCCTAAATTATTCCAGAATCTAGAAACTACAAACAACACACAAAACGAAAAAAAGAGAGAGTGTGTGTGTCAATAATAATAATAAGAAGTAAAAGAAGCAGCTCACTTGTGGTGACCATGGGCGAAAAGCTAGAGTAATTGCCAAGCGCCGGTTCTCTTTCTGTGTGTCTCTTCCTTTGGATTTTTAGCGCTGAAGTAACGGGCGAGGAGCCAATTCAGAAAAATACAAACATATTAAAGAGGTATAGTGCTGGATTTTAATCCATGCTTTTAGTTTTTAAATAATATTGTACGTGTTAAAAAAAAAAAAAGTTTAAAATTATTATTTAAATACACATATCAAACGAGTTGTTAGTCTCTAAGACCATTTCATTAAATTTGGGTGTCAACTAAGTAGTAAATGAACTAAATTATTTATAAACAACTTAAACTTAATTTGAGATAAGTTGTGTTTAAAGTCAATTAAATAAAATTTAGTTCAAATGTAAAAATGTATTTGTGAACATAAACAAATTATAATATAATATTATAGTTTTATATGTATATTTGACTAAAAGTGTACTTGTGAATGGAATGTGTTAAGTCTGAAACTAAATTCATATAATATCAAATTTGTATATGTAGTTTGTTGATAATATAAACATATCTTTCGTGGTAAAATTCATAGACTTGTGAAATGATAAGAAATTTTAGTCATGGTTTTACTATATATAGAAAAAGAATAAGTTAATCATGTAGCTCGTTAACAAACTTGAGCCTGTTTTGAAAAAAAAAGAAGAAGAATTAAACTCAAACGTGTAATCTTGTTTGGTAATAAGCTCTAACTTGGATCATGTTCGAAATAAAATTAAATAAAGAAATCTAAACTTTTAATACTCGGTTCAACTTGTTCATAATTCCATTTGGACTTTAGACTTCTTGAATTGGAGTTGGTCAACACATTCGATCTTTGTCCAAGAATATCTTCTAATTTTTTTTTCTTTTTTAAATTCAATAGTTACAATAAGTTAAGGGGATTTGAACTCTGGATGTTGCTATCAAAAATATTAAAGATGCTAGTTGAGTTACGAGATTCTTGGTAGCATCCAAGAATCTTAAGATAATATACATTAGAAAAAGTTCAGCTTTGAATTGGTTTGGAGACCATCTATGTATACTTTTAATCACATGAATTTTTTAAATAATACGCATGATAGTCTTATATATCATCATGTATTGAGTTGGAGGAGATAGCTCCAAACTAATAATTTGGAGCTAAACTTTGTTGATATATATTTAGACTAATGTCCTTTCCCTAGTAATTATGTGATAATATGAGTTTGAGATTCACATGTTCCTATATTAATGAATAATGGGTCAAGTGGTAAGGGCATACAACTTTTCAAAAACCGTATACCATTTGCCTATGAAGTATGTTAAACAATTGGTTTGTCTTTGCTTTGATGTTGTAAAAGCAATAGGGATTCACTCTCTAGTCCATACTCTTTGGCAGGATGCAAAAATTGGTGCGTAGTAATTCATATGTAATGGTCTATAGTTTGGTTTGACATGAGGCTTGTTTGGATTAATTAAACAGTCATCTGATTGGTAGTGCCAAATTGCCAATGCTTTATGTCCTGACTTCCTACCTACTTCTCTTAAATCTTCTCATTTCATTTCTTAATTGTTTGGTTGATAAAATGATTAAGGTATACACTTTGATTAACATTATGTTTAATAAAGTCAACCCAAAGTTGTGGTAGCTTTTGTTGTTGACTTTTTTTGTTATTAGGGTTTTGTTGTTGACTTGTATATTAATTGGGACATATATGTGCGTATATATATTGAACATAATTTATGTATTTCTGAACTTTTTGCAGAACAAATAAATTCAACACCTAGTGTGAATGAGGGCAAGGGGCGTGTTACTCGCCAATTTGGGCGTTGTTACAATTATGCAATGCTAAATTATTTGTTTATTTTTATACTACCAATCTTGTTTTAATTTATTATGGGGATCAACTAATTATTATAATCTGATAACATCAGTAATCACAGAAAGAAGAGAATAGAATGTTAAAAACTTTTACTATTCTTGAGGCTAGATAAAAATGGCATCCTAAATGATGAACTCGTAGATCCTGTACCTCATCTTTTAAAGGTGATCATTAGGAGGCAGGTCAGATGGCATGTCATGTACTTCCTCCGACCTGTGTACTTGATAGTTGCATCGTCAACATTTATGATTTATGTAGAAGAGGATTGTATACCTCCGCACAAGGACAACAACGATTTTTGATGGTGCACTACAAATCAGTGAACCAATCATCGAAACAATGACCTACAAACAAGAATTACATTATTGGAGAGACACTGATATAGTACCGGCCTAAGCTTCTCTAATACTTAAGTTAGGAATTCACAAGAAACCTAATAATGAACTCAAAAGAGTACCAGAAAGAGTGTTGCCTGAGACTCACTTGTTATATCGATCAATCCAATTCATCAGAATTTCAAACAGAAAGCCATAAAGAAACTAGCCTATCACTCGCTCAACCGATATATTATAGATATGTTTTCCTTACTCTCACAATTAGATTCTTGTTCATTTGATGTACAACTAATTTGTAAATAAATGCAAGTGCTAAAAATTACAAAAAATAAGCATGATCCTAGCATAAGTACTTTTTCACTATTTTTGTATCCAAGCAAAATTTAGCAAGAATATACATGATCCTAAGTACCAAAAATGGGGAACCAAAATTTAGCTAAAATCACACCATATAGTGAATTTAGACTTAGGCTAAAAGCCATATTCCCCATTTAGATACAAAATTGTAACTTTTAAATTTAGTGAACCAAAAATCAACAATTTGAGCCAAATTTAAGGGAAAAAAAAAAAAAACTCTTTGTGGCCATCAATGATATGGGCATAAATCCAAATAAGGAGTGACGAATTGGAAACTGCATTATTCAAAATGATGCATCAAAATTATGAAACTGTTGAATTGAGACTAAAGAGAGGTGAGGGGAGCAAAGCCACGTGGACGGCTCATCCCCTGATGGAAATGTCATTATATTAAATGCTTCATTATTGCTTTCCTTTTTGTTTTTGATAAACCTAAGATTCATTATTGAAAGAAGCCAATCAATAATGATTCTTTGCTTTATCAAAAATAAAAAAGATTCAATGTTGACTAATTGTTCTAATTTCCAAATGCTTACAAGAAATGGGTAATTGCTAATCTGTGATTATTATGAGACTGAAAGCCACCAGAAAAGGACACGAGTGAGAGTATTAGATGTGGTTACCCCACGAAAAAGCTAGAAGACAACACAATTATTCTTTGAATGAGAATTCAGTAATGCATTAAACATTGGACTTTTGCTTAAGCACATTGTAGGCGTGTAGTGGGTTTAGTTCACATCCTACACACCTCACCATTTTTTAACTTTCATGGACAATGGTGAATGGACCCCAACAAGCTAGAACCAGCCCCATGTGTTTCTAAATGCAGCCACCCTTCAATATCTATCTATCTTCTTTTAGCCTGGCTTTAGTTAGTGCATGTGGATTTCATTAGATTTGATCTTTTCTTTAAACAAAACTCACCCCTAAACAAAATATATCTTAAAATACTACAAATTTTACTATATAATAATTATGAAAAGTTATTAGTACACATCCAATAACGATTTTAGTTACAATAGGAGAAAAAACAAAACCGATTTCCTGTAACAAAACTGGAGTTCGGTGAATTCTTTAAGTTGGTACTTTTTACCTTTTTTGGAGAAGTTAATGGATATTGTAAGAGAATTGCTTTAGAAAATATTTATAAAAACATTTTATGAGAAAAAATATTGATTGTTTTGACAATTTTTATATTTTCATTAAAGTTGTACTAAATTTTTTTAAAACTGATCCATTAACAAATATTCTAAGTGCCTATTAACTAGACTATTTTTCTTTTGATATATTTAATAATTACAATAGAAAGTATGAGATTTGAAATTTCAGTTAAGGTCTCTGTTGGATACACCCAAACATACTCGTTGTGGTACAAATTTGGCACCAATTCACAGACCAAATAGTCATCCTTGGGAATGTAGGAGGAG
This sequence comes from Castanea mollissima, assembly GCA_014183005.1. Lineage (NCBI taxonomy): Eukaryota > Viridiplantae > Streptophyta > Magnoliopsida > Fagales > Fagaceae > Castanea > Castanea mollissima. Next base: position 28,680,101 of record JACAVU010000001.1, read on the forward strand.
GTAATTTTCAAACCAAACTGACCACATTCTCTCAGGAGGAATGATGAGATGAACAATTTATCTCAAAGGAAAATAACAGCCCTGTTGGTTTATGATTCCCATAAAAATCTGTTTCAAAGAATCAACACATTATCCACTGGACTTTTGTCGTGGAGACCATCCTTTGTTTTTCTACCAATCACTTCACTGTACGTGCCTATGTCTCATAGGCGTACAAGTCAATTTGTAAATTGAATCTATGTGCAAATGCATTGCACTCTGATTTTTTAGTTTCTATTTTTCTACCCCCAGCTTTGTAGAGTAGTCCAGAAATACCTAACCTTAAATTCTAGAATGAGGAAAATAGAATTTATCATTTTATTATCTATTTGTATTTAATTTTTAGCCTTACATTACATGAGCCACTCTCCCATGTTTGCCCTTGTATTGCATAGAATGAAGAAGTGTGCATGCCTTTTTCTTCTTTTATTTCTAAATATACCACCCCTCCTTGACTCATATGGATGGTATAATGGGGCATTCTGAGGATTGGGGAGCAAATTTTTATTAATCATTTCCACTTGATCCTGTCCAATTTATGGCAAAATTAAAAATTGAGGTTCTGAGAGAAAAAAAAAAGTGAAAATAATTGTTCTTTCCTCCTATTTATTTAATTCATTTTCATTTAAACTTTGAAATAAGAGAATGGAAAGATTTTTTTTTTTAAGAAATTTTTTATATCACTCTTGATGATTGTTATTTATTATTAAACCATTATCAAATTAAGACTCCAATTGATTTTGGTGTAGGTGAGAAACCTCAAATCTCTTATTTAACAACAAGAGAATTTATTAATTGAGTTGACTAGAATACACAGGTATAGTATGCAATTAAAATGGCTAGGTGTTGCAAGTTTTTGCTAAGAATTTGAAGTTGAGAATCAATGAATTTAAGGAAGGGTAAAATATTAAAATTACTTATTATAGCTTTATGATGCAATGAAAATGTAATAAAAATATAAAAAGCTATAAATTTGGGTAAGAAACTTTTGTGGGACTTGATCCGACATCTTAGTATATTTAGAGTGCTAAACTAATGGGACATTTGATACACTAAATGAGAATTATGACAGAAATGGTAATCTTTATTATTGAAAATAAAATATGTCGTAATGGAATAACTAAATATATTCATAAGTTTAGTTGTGAGATGTAATATTAGAATAAAGCTTAATATCTATTTTTGGAAATATCTTACTCATACAATCATATTTCCTTAAAAATAATATTTTTTAAATTTAAGAGAGATATGAGTAATTTTTTTATAATTTTTTATTTTTATAATTTTTTATTTTTATAATTTTTTATTTTTATAATTGTTGTGTATATGGAAAATCTGTCTACTTAGAAATATATTAATTTTAAATATTATTATACCTATTAAGGAATAGCTATTACAAATTTACAACTATTTTAAAAATGAATAATTATTCCTCATTTTAAAAAATAGATATTCTTAAAGAATAATTATTCCCTATAACAATAAAAAATTACAAACTAAATAATAGATAAACCATAGAAATAATTATTACGTTACCGTCTCTGTTACAACCTACAAAACATGTCCTAAGTTATGAATTCATTATTCATATAAAAGAAATAACGATTAAAAAAAAAAAGGAAAGTTAGACAGATACCAAACCCATCTCTCATGAAATGAATGCTATTCAGTGTTAATAAAGGCCACCCCTTTACCTTCATGTAAATGTGGGCTCTCGGTCTCAAGGTATTTGTACTGGGCTTGACTGGGTGTGCTCCCTAGTTCGAGTCCTGATACCTGCACTTTGAAAAGAATTTCCTGGGTTAGGGCTTTACCCCTTCGTGGGTCTACCCGGCATGAACAGTGATTAGTCTCTGGTTGAACACAAGTCGGCAATAGGCATCTTGCTTATTAACAATCAAATTGTCCATCATGGTGGATATTACTTTCTTTTTTCTTTTTCTTTTTTTGAGGAACCGGTGGATATTACTTGATTCTTAAATTTAAGTAGTCATTAATTCGTGTTAAAAATTTAACAAAATATGATATTTTATTTATTTTATTTTATTATAAATATAGAATTTATTAACTAACATAGTTCTTAATAGGCATTTATTATAACTATATAAAATTATTTATTATAATATATAAAGAAAATATGATGTGAGGTATTTTAAGAATAAATTTTATCTACAAAATTAGTTGTAACTTAATGTTGTTGTAGGGATAAAATGCCCAGGAGTATATGTTGGGTCGTGAGCTTTGTCCGAGGACGCTTAGTGGTCCGATGACAGATAGATAATAGGGAAGACGTAAGAATCAGAACGGCACAAACAAACCATGACTGCATAGGTTTGGGAAGGTATTCCAAGGAGAAATGCCTCCTCGGCTCGGTGAGGCAAAGGTCAGAAGGGTTGATCTGCCTGTAAGGGCAACACTTTGAAAGGTTTTACTGGTAAGGATAAATATCATGGAAATATGGGACAGAGGGAAGCAAAGAAATATCTAAGGGAAAGCTGATACCACCACATTAAATGCCCTGTAACTAACCCTCTGGCCGCATTAATGTGGAGGTGATACTTAAATAGTAGTAAACAGCCTTACAGCTACTCCTAAAAACTTCAGGAATCTGCTAATGAGATAAGGATCAAAGTTGATAGCTTGATCTACACGTGAATGGTGGAGATGAAGGAAATAGGGATATATAATGAAGAAAGAAGCCCTTTACAGAGGGCCAGGGGAGATTGGAGAGAAAAAATACTGTAGCAACAAATACTGGACTTGAAACCAAATTCATAAGATATATATATATATATATATATCTTATAAGGACTGGTCTCCTCGAACTGTGCCAAGGACAATTTTCTTTGGGCAAAACCAGTTTATTCTTGTTTTCTTATCATTTGGGCTTGTTGTAATCATTATCTAATTCATTAAAGCCTAGTTTTCTAGCTCACTCGCTATAAATTCATTATATTGGGTTCTTTAGGTCTAAATCATTTTTCGATTGTGTTTGAGTACCAAACCGAGTCTTTACAGTTGCAATCTTACTCAATATCTTTTTATTAGAGGTGAATTTTAACAAAACAATCATTGGATTACATTTTTTTTTTCTTATATCCTCAATGCTTGCAAAATTCTTACATAATTGGTTGTAAAAGCTATAACCAATTTTGTAACTAAATTTTATCCATATTTTAGAGCATCCACATCAGTTAATGCAAATTTTTCTTATATTTTACACAAAAAACCCACTTTTTTCTATTTTACACACTTATATTTACAAAACACCTACATCAGTTGTCTATTTTACACATTCTTTTATTTAAATAATATTTTTCTCACATTTTTTTATTATTTCACAACTACCCATGGCCCCACCATCTTTAACACACACGCCAACTATATCCGATCTCTATCTCTTTCTCTTTCTTTTTCTCTTTCTTCTTTTTTTCTTTTCCTTCTCCTTCTTTCTTCTTCTCCATTTTTTCTTCTTCAGCATCTTCTTCTTCTGCTAATGCTAAAACAAGAAGTTAAAGAGAGAAAACTCTTGGTGGGTAAGTTTTTTTTTTTTTTTTTGAGAAGATGGCGGATAAGATTAAAAAGAACATAAATTTAATGTTTTGGTCTGGGTATATTGAAGAGGCTGTGATGAAGTACTCAGAGGCTTTGAGTTACTGTTGAGGAACACTGAAGTCGCCATTAGTGACGCTTGTTCTTCTACTATTTTTGCATTTTCTTCTTATTCTTTTGCAATTTCAGTTTGATTATTTATATGGGTTTGTTGATTTTTTTTTAGGAAAGGGTTTGATAAATTTGGGATCTTGATTTAGATCAAGTTTGAAGAATTTTATGATTTGTTGTTAGATTTAAGAGAAGATAAAAGGATTAAGAGGGCAGAGGAAGAGAGAGATCGGATGAGAGAGGAGAGACAATCAGATGAGAGAGGATAGAGGAGGGAAAAATAAAATAAATAGAAGAGTTACAGTAACCGTGCACAATTAATGTAGCAATTGTCCATAAATACACATTTTTACACCCACTGATATGGGTATTTTATTTGCTCAAAATGTGTAAAATGAGCAACTTTTTCTATTTTGCAAGATTTTACACATATTGATACTAATACTCTTAATTAATGGAATAAATATTGGTGATTTTATATAAAATCCAATTAACAAACATATATTGGAATAATGATGTGGAAAAATGTGGGCTTTAAAAAACTTAGGTGCCAGTGTTAGACAAAATCAACAAAAAATCAAAAACATCTTCAATTTCATATATGGTATAAATAGGAAATTGTATTTGTCCCTATAATTTATGGGGACAAATTCTAGTTTACCCTATTACATAAAATATCATATATTTTTTCTTTTTTGGAAACGACCAAAATGTCAAACTACTTATAAATAAAATATTGTTAACTATTACCCTAAGGACATTCATTAACATTTTTCTTTTAAATATCGATAGATAAGTGTTTTGGAGTTTGTGAAAAACATTGAATGATTTTAAAGAGCTTGTTTGGTTTGAACATGTTACAAAGAACCCACTAAGTCTAATCAAGTCATATGTTTAAATTGTACTATCTCCGTCCTACTTTGTTTGTCTTATATTCCATTTTGAGATGTCCCAAATATTGTCATATTTCTAAAAATAAAAGTTATTAGTTTACTAATGTTCCTATTATATCCCTAATTTATTTTTAAAACTATTTGAAAAGAAAACTAACTAATATTTTTTTTAAATCAATCTAATTGGGGCACCTTTTTAGTTGCCTCATTAAGAAGAATTATTTTTTAAAAACTAATAAATTTATTTAAGGGTAGTTTTGTAAACTTATACGTTTTTATAAGGCAAACAAGACAATAAATGATGTTCCTTTAAAAAGTTTGATTTTTCAAACAGAACAAACAAAGTGGGATGGAGGGAGTATAATTAAAGACTCAAATTGATGTAGGTAGTGGATCACTAGTTCACCGGTTTGACTAGTCGGGTTGGTTTGGGTTTAATAATAATGACATCAGGATCACAATGATCTCTTCATAGTCACATTCAACCAAAAAAATTGGTACCAATGATATGATATCCTAGATTTGATTAAATGAGTGTGTTTTGTGCGAGCAAGTACGATGAATCTTATATTGGGTTGTTTATTAGGCATAATTTATCCATATAGGTAGTAGTGGCTCTAGGAATTTTATTGAGGGTGGTCATTAATAAACTTAAATTATACAAGATCTAATAAAAAGAAAACTTCATATATTAACGAAAAAAAAATACACACAAACCATAAAGTCTTACCGTTCCTTCTATGAATTTTTTATTATTATTTTGAAATCGTTATATAATAGTCTCATTATTAATATTGCAAACTACATTTCTTTCAAAATTTTAGTTAAATAAAAGTTTTCTTGGACTTTTTCTTTTTTATTTGTAAGGGCCTAATATATTGTTAAGGGGCCAAAGTTTAAGTACAAAGTTTGGCTATACACTTAGCTATAATTAAGGCTACAACTCAAACTAAACAAATTAATATTGCTATATATTTTGAAAATATAATCGTTAAATTGCATGTTCTCTATGTTCTTAAAATATATGTCAAATTCTATATCAATCGGATATTATTTACTATTCGATCTAAAAACTTATTATTATTATTATTATATATATATATATATATATATATATATATATATAATTTTAGACTACAACAACTTGAAATTTAAATATTTGATTGATGATATAACTATTATCTTTGAGTTTTTTGAAATTTTGCAAGTATAGAGAATATAAGGAGAAAATGTAATTAAGTGGTAGATTTGTCAAAATTCACATCCAATGAAAAAAAATATTGAATAGAGTTATAGGCTTAATCTACAACCAAGTTTATTATCAAAGTTTGTCTAAAGTTTAATTATGTTGGGCTTAAAAAATATTTAGGGTGGTCACAAAGTTTTTTTAAAGATAAAAAAAATCATAAAATTTTAAAATGTACTCATAATAATTACTTTTTTTCCAGGCTAGTGTGGTCCTATGACCAACTTAGACTCTATGTTAAGCCACCCCTGCATATAAGCAATTATTAGTGATTTTAATAGTAACTAGACTAGTATTTTGGGTATAATAATTATATATATATGGATTGGGTTCATATAGAATTCATATTTTGAGAATCTCACTATTGAATTACATGTTCTATATGTTTTTAACATGCATGCCAATTTTCATGCCAATCGAATGTAATTTACCATTCGATCCATAAATTCATCTTTTATGCATTATTTTAAACTACAAAAACTTGAATTTAAACAATTAATTGATGACATAGCCATTGATCTTTGATCATCTTTAAATTTTGCAAACATGAAGAATATACGAAGATAATGTAATCTAATTATGGATTTGTCAAAATTTGCATCCAATTACAAAATATTGAGTGGTGTGTGTATATATATATATCATTAATTTTTTCCCTACTATAAGTGTTGACAGTCTTTGAATACATAGCTAATTTTTTTCTCTACAATGTGTAATCCTTTTGTGCCTTACCCATAAATACTAGGTAATTATAAGGAAAAAATCATCAGGGTGACTCCGAAGTGATGATTAGAATACTTAACTCAAGACCTCATGTCTTCTCAAAAAAAAAAAAAAACTCAAGACCTCATGTTGGATCATAAGAAGCATGAAAACCACTGAACCAACCATTGAGATTGTGTTTTATAATTTATACAAGTTAATTTCTTAGGACCCATCTTCGCACATGCTTAAACCCTACTTTTACTAGCAGGGTCCATGTTGAACTAGTTATGGAAATATTGATATTGTTATAATACCTAACATCTTCATCTCAGGAGAAATTTAGTTAAGCTGTTGGTTAACTCTTATCATTTTCAACTATACTCCAACTTCCCCATCTAAATCACATTTCCCAAATTTTGTCTTTTGTAATGAAAAGTGAGATTAGTGGGTCATAATTGAAAGTTGAAACCTTGAAATGACTAGAGCTTTGTTTATAACTTTATCTAGCAATTTCGTGTCTACCCTGCTACCAATCATTCTGGTGATTGAGACCAAGCTAAGTGGATTCTGTGCATGAGGTGTCTCTGTTTTCTTCCTTCTTCTTTTTTACCGACACTTGCAGCTCAAGCTCTAGTATACCAAAGTTGAGCATATTTTGGCATGTAATCTTCTGTAAAATTGTTGCACAAACTTGAGCCTAAAGGCTATAGAAAATGCAAAATCTGTGGCCCTTTTTGTTAATCCAAAAGAAAAGAAAGGAACTAAACAAAATTGTGACATTTATATATGCTGGCATTTTAGAAAGTATGATAAAGCATGAGATTCAAAGTTGTTAAATGGATTCAAAGTTAATGCAGTAATACTAATTCCTCCATTTCAGAATTGGTGGGAATTCATTTCTTATAGTATTAATTAGACATGCACATAATTTCCACATGGTTATTAGTTCAGTAATCAGTACAAAATTAGATTATGCACCTTTCCATATCAGAAGCTGGGGTCAACCTTTCTGAGTTATGACCATGGCGTGTCCCAAACGTGTTAGGCCAGGCCAAGGCTGGTGAATGGTGACCATTGTTCCAAGCGTGTTAGCTGTCTTTCCTTGACAATTCCAATTTCTGTGGTTTCCTTCTTTTCTTTTCTTTTGAATTATATTTTTTTCCCTTTTATTTATTTATTTATAGTTATACTACTTTTTAATTTACAGCACCCTTTTCCCATTTTTGTTCTTTTATTTTATGGTGAAATCTATCCTTTGCCGACTGCTCCAAAAAATACCAAAAAATTGGTTAGGTTGTGCCAGATATTTTTGGTTTTTTTTGGGGTCAATTTTAGAGATATATATATTTAGAATATCTATAATTATTATAGAAAAAAACAAAAATGACTGAAATAATATCCATGTGCCTAAGTATATACAAGATTTTCTTGCTTTCAACGTTTCTTTTGGAAAAAAAATAGGTATTGAGTCCATTTTCGGTGGAAGCCTAATAGGTACATTACCAATCACAGTCACTTTGAAATGAAGATGGACGTTTAAGAGATTACCATGCCTAAGTCAATGTATGATTTCATTTTGATATTACTTATCCTAAAAATCTTTTCCTCTTTTTAAGAGAGAAAATTAATTGCACTTAATGATTCAATATTGTCAAGTCACCTAAACAGCTAAACCTTTCATCTCCACACACTCACCACAAAGGAAAGCTTAGAATAAACACGTCAAAACTTCCCAACAAATAAATTAAAGCCATTTTTTTAATATATAAATTATAGCAATTTAAAAACCTTCCCACTCTCTCAAAGATAAATAATATAATACAAATTTACAAACCACACAATTCACAGCATGAAAACATAGTTACAAAACTAAATCGTTGTCATGTTAATAGTTCTTTTAAAATCATATTATTTATTATAATTTTTTGTCGCAATTTGTTAAAGTGATTGACTATAAGTAATTGCCAAACCTTTTTACTTAGAATTGTTATTTTTTTTCCTAAATTTTTTTTCACAACATATAATTAACCATAATATATTACGACAAAAATTAAGGCAAGAAATTGTGTCACTTAGACTCTTCTCTCATGCTTGATAATGTCATTTACAAAACTATTTTCTATTTTATATACATGATAGCACAATTTTTTTTTATAATTTCTCTAAGATGATAAGTTTTTAATTAAAATAATGTCACTTTCTATGATTTAATTACTGACTTTTTTTTTCCACCTAATCCTAACACATTTGACATTACGTAAGTAAATGTGGAAAAATAAATAAATCACATATATTTATTGGAAAAAAAGAAAGAAAGAAAGAAAGGAAGAAAGAAAGAAAAGTAATCGAAAGACTGAGAGTGACAAAGACACAGAAACAATTTTCAGAGTAGGTCCCACCTCTGTAAAATCCACTATTACACTTCACCAGTCACATTTCACAAAAACACAATACGAGATAGACTTATACTTTGATAAATATTAACTTACCTTTCAACTTTCAATCTCTCTCTCTCTCTCTCTCAGAGCTATTTCAGAGACACTGCCTTTTATAGTTTTATTATAGTTTTTACATAACGCCAAAAAACCCTCTCTCTTCTTCACTCTCACCCACTATGTAAAAGCTGTTTTGTTTTTTTTTAATAGTCTCTCTGTGTTCGTGATGATCAGACTGATATAGATAGAGAGAGAGAGAGAGAGAGAGAGAAAGAGAGATGGGTTCGTGTGTATCGATTTATAGAAACTCTAGCTCCGCCATGAAGCTGTCACTTGGGTCCAAAGACGACAAGCTCGTCATTCCTCCCTCCCCCATCAAGGAAAATCCCATCAATGGTGACCGTCCGATCATCCTCAACAACGTTGTTTCTGTGAAGTCTCAGTGGTCGCCTTCTCTCTCAACCCCCAGAGTCTACGGTACGCTTCTTCTTCTTCTTCTTCTTCTATGTAAAAATCATAGCTTTCTTTGAAAAAAAAGGTTGTATTTGATTATATGGTGCAAGAAATCAGATGGGTCTTTTTTGGTTTTCAAGTTTTCTTACTATATCTGATGGTATATTACGTTGTATAATATTTTCTATGTTTCTTTTTGTTTTGATATTTTAAGTGATGTTTGATCTATAATGAAATGGGATGTGGGGTCTCTATGGATTACTTTTTTTCATTTTCTACATGTCTGAAGAAATCATCCTTTTTTTTAAAAATTGTTTTTTATATTCAACTATTACATTTGTTAGTCCTAGCCACACAGTAATTGACACGCTTCCTTGTTGATTTCATTAGCTAGATTGGATTTTTTCAATTTTCATATATATTTTTTGTTTGGTAGTCTTTTATGATTTGAATCGGTTTATTCCATTCATTTATCAATCAGTAAGTTTCACTTTTGGTTATAAATAAATCCATTTGTTTAACTGTACTTTCTGAATATGATCTTCCTCCTTGGATTTATTGTCTATTAGACTATAAACGTTTATGGACTTCTTTGAGAAGGAAGCTTTCTTTTATTATTTTGGCTAGTAGGCTCTGATTGTTATGAAGGACAATCAAAGCAAAAAATGCTGTTCTGAGCTATTAGATTCGATTCTTAGAGTGGTGTTGTAAGGAAGACTAATATGGGATTGAAGAAAGCTTTTTTGAGAATAAACTGGGAATAGTCTTTTTGCATAAAATTGGGGTGGGAAAACAATTGAGTAAACCTTCTTTTTATTTTTATTAATAATTCCTTCCTAGTGATAAACAAAATACTATGTGGTTGCCCTGCTGGCATAGGGGTTATGGATTTTGTATCTCAGAAGTGTTGTGTGGATGATGTTATAAGATGTGGAGAAGAAACCCCAGATGTTCAGATGAAGATTTTTGTTATATCAGGAACTCGCTATTGGTGTAGCAGAGTGGGAACTAAGCCTTTGTAGAAAACCCAGGGTTTGCCTTCTAGGTAAACTCAGGGTTTGTAGAAAACCCTTGTCCTGTGCTTTCATTACAATGTGGAGCTTTCGGTAGATACAGAATATGTTATTGTCTCCAACTAATATTTTCCTTTCTTATTGTTGTCTGATTTGTCAACTGGTCCCCCCACCCCCTCTTTGAAAATTATGTATATCTATAGGCCATTAGTTTAGGCCCATGTTAATGGGATGCATCTTGGGTTGTGGTGTTAGTGACTCTTGAGGATTAAATTTGTACGCAAGATTGAGTGATGGATGGACCACTTTATAGGATATGGAAGGGTAAGTCAGATACAAGTAAATTGCTAAGAAAGAAGATGACACAGTTAATATCATGATATTAGATGGAATATTTTCAGGAGAAATTAAAGGATTACCACCCCAACAATATGAAGGTACAAATCATGTTTGGTCTCTAGTCACTTGTATGGTTTCATAAAAAGTGAATATTAATGGCATTTTTTGTGAAGATCTTTAAGAATTGTTTCATTGTATATTACTCTAAACTTTTTAGTGAAGTAGCTTTTCCATTAGATCTAGTATGTCCAATGAGAATAGCCCTTATAAACATTCTCTGTTTATCCTGTGTATTTTGGTTAACCCTTTTTCTATTTCATCAAATCTTTAGCTTTCTAGCATCCTTCTGTTTTCTAAAACTGACTTGCAGTTTAGAATTTAGACTTCAGAGCTGTGCAATAGTCATAATTCCATGTCCCCTTTTGGGTATGGAAGTGATAGTAGAAATGTAGCAAGTGGGATATAGGTTTTCCATCCACTTGGATTTTTGAAAAAATAAAAAATAAAGCTGCAATGCAATGCAAAGCATTGCTAGTCTCTCTCGTTACAAGTTAGTTCAAGAAAGAGGAGAAAATATCAATATTGGTGATAGGTCAGAAATGATGCTTGGGGGGCATGTGTCACTTTAGCGGTTGGTCTCATTTATATCTTTAAGTTACTCTTTATGCCTATATTGTGCTTCAAGTTGAATTTTGTGTTGTTTTTTTTTTTTTTTTTTTGCAGGCAGCAAAGAGGAAACTTTTTTTGATTCTCAACCCTGGTTAGAGTCAGATTGTGAGGATGATTTTTATAGTGTCAATGGTGGTAAGGATACAAAATGCTTTGAACCATTTTTGTCTTGCATGCGTGGGTCATGGGAAGAAAGTTCCATGCCTTTGTATATAGTAATGGTTTTTGGATTTTATATGGTTGTTTACTTAACTGTATGATGAGCAATGAAGAATGCAGAAGCTAGACATGCAGAAATATTTGTTTGTTCAATGTCCCCATCAAAATTTGTTGTATTCATTGTCTGTCTTGCAGATTTTACCCCATCCCGTGGCAACACTCCAGTCCATCATAACTTATCCATTGGGACGCCTCGAATCAACATAGCTAGTTTTGAAGACAGAATGCCTGGTTCCTTACCTGAACCATCCCCAACAGATAAGATAAAGAAACTAGCTCGTTTTGAGGACAGAATGCCTGGTTCCTTACCTGAACCATCCCCAACAGATAAGAAAAAGAAACTAGCTGAACTATTCCGAGAGAACAGCAGACACGAAAATGAAGACGTTGACAACCTAAATACATCAAGCAATCAGAACATGGCCAACGGAAACATGGAAGTTAAACCAATTGTACTTGACCTCACCCCCAAGTCAGCACATGGTACCCCGTATGGAACTAACTCTGTCTGTAGTAGTGAAAAGACTCCTAATGGAGACATCTTCACTGATAAGGAGAAACCAATGAGGTCCGTGCAGTGTTGTCTTCCAAGCTTAATTTCAAGCCGTAGCTTTAGTGATAGGAAGAAGAAGAGGAGCCCTGCTATAGCTGTACATGATGAACATTGATGTGCAATTCCTATGGGATAAATACTATGGAAGAGACCCAGGAACTTGTTTTCTTTGTGATAACAAATCCTAAGGTACTTAACTTTGCTTAAGATTTTTGTATAGTGTAAGCGGTATCTGTTAAAAGAACTCATGTGAATTGTGGATTTGAGGGCATGTAAAAAGCAATAGTGGAGATGTACTAACTCCATTGAGGAATTTTACTGTCTCAATCTCAAAAAGGAGGTTACATTTTTCAGGTTGTATGTAATTATGTACTTGCTGTCATTTAAATAAATAAATAAATAAAAATGGCCTTTGTCCCTTGTGTTGTGACCTGCGTCAAGGCTGTATTCGGATATATTAAGTTATATATTAAGTTGGTTTGTTGGGGAAAAAAAAAATCGAAATAATACTAATAATACCATTTAACTAACTCCAACTGTTGTTGTAATTTTTGTTGATAAAAAATTAATGCCAATTTTACTAGCAATAAAGATGCACAATATTTTCAACTTACAAGAATATTTTATTAATAAGATGGAGTTTGACTGAAACTATCAACTTTTGAACCAATAGGTTATCTAAACTATAAATTCTTATAAAAAAAATAAAAAATTAAGAAGTTTATTTTCAAACCCTAACGAGTCAAATTAAGTTTGTAATTTTAAATAAAGTCATAAGAGAAATGCCCCAAATGGCCTAATGTATTTGGGAGTATTGAATAATTTTTTTAATCTTAATTCCCTAAACTACTATAATGTTTTATATAAGTACATGCCAAAAACATTTTTTTTAAAACAATTTTAAATAAATGAAGTCAAATTTAAAATTTTGGGGTTAAATAATTCTTTTAATTACCTGTAGACTGTAGTAGAAATAAAAATAAAAATTCCCAATCTAAATTTTTTTTTATCTCATTTTTTTATTTTTCTTCTTTTCCTCTTTGTCTCTCCCGCTCCTCCGGTGTTTAAGAGATTTGGGAGCTTGTATGTTGTTTTTTCATGTACCCTGATAAACAAGGACTACCATTTTAATTATATATATATATATATATATATATATATATATATATATATATATATATAGAAAATAGATACTAGTAGCACAGACATAAAGAGACTATAGACATGGAATGTATAAAAGAAGTTTTATTATTTTTTGTTTTTTTTTTATTGCTAAGATTTTTTATATACAGTGTAAGAGCGGGTTTTGGTTCTCAAGCCAAGGGATGAATGGATTAAGGCCCAAAGAGCCCAGTACAATGAATTTGTAGAAAATGAGTTTAAAAGTTAGGCTTCAATAAGAATATACACATAGTAAATAAAAGATAGCAAGAACATAAGGAAAATAAGCTCTTAAGCAAAAGAAGCCCTCCTCGGCAACATCCGAGGAGAATGATCTTGGCCTATATTTCCCTTAAGTTCAAACCTTATTACAATCCTTCCTACAGTCTACTACAATGTTTTCTTCTCTGATTTTCTCACCCCTGTACCTGGAGCCAAAGGGTACCTTATATTATATAGCTCCCCCTACACGATCTTGGCCCTCTATTTGTTGATCATTCAGGCTACTACTTGAGTGCATGTCCCATCAGATACCTTCCCTAAACCCCTTGTTAGTTGTGGTAAAACAGCACTGTCCAGGAGTCTTCTCCACATAAATGCAGTCAGGAGGTTTGGTGGGATGCATTAAATGTGGTGGCAGCCACCATTCCTTCAATCATGTTAGCACTAACCTCTTCCCCAAAACTCTTTTTCTACAGTACGACCTTCTCTGGTGACGTGCTTTTGGCGTGACCTTATTTTTCGAGGGTGTGACATCTTTGGCATGATAATGACCTTTCTCGGTCATGAGTATGACACGTGTTGCAATTACTTTTATTGGAATTCCTGTACCTCACATACAGAAAGAATAAAAAGTCAGAAGACAAATTAGAAAGAACCACTTAGTACATACATATAAGTGTGTAGATATCATGAAAGTTAGAAATAAAAGAAAATAAGAACATCGGGTGTCCTTATAATGTACATATAGTGTTATGACTTGGATGCTGAATAAATTATTTAAATTTAGTTTAGTAATAGAATAAGGCATCCTAAATAGATTAGTATTGTTATTTAATTGTATTCAAATTAATTTTTATGTTTTAGGATATGATTAATCCTATGTTTAAGGATTTATTGATGAATTAATCTTATTCTTGGCTATTTATGTAAGTTGAATACATTAATGAGAAATAAAAGATAACTCAGTTGTTTTGAAGTGACTTCCCTCCTAAACTTGAGAGGGAAAATAGACTTTTTGGTTAATTTTCAGCTTATTTCTTACTAATGTATTCAATGTACATAAATAATTAAGAATGAAATAATCTCATCAATAAATTCAAAAAATTGGAACCAATCTTATCCTAAAACATAGGAATTAAATATATTTTCTTTTACTTATACATAGGAATTAATTTGAATACAAATAAATAACAATAGTAACCTATCTAGGAAGCCTATTCTATCATTAAACTTAATTTAAATAATTTATCCAGCACCTAGGTCATAACATATAGTGACCTATATTTTTATTGTGTAGTATGAGGCTATATGAGTTGATGCCATAAGTTGTCCTTTTACCGTTTGCAAAAATCCACCACTCTTCTTGCATGCTTTTCTACTCTGTCATCAACCGAAGTTTGTCTTAATAACTAATTTTGTGCCCTTAGAATTTGAACTCAGGGCATTTACCTTAACCAAACTTGTCAATGCCATCTCATCAATGGAACCCATCATAACTAAACATTTTACTTCCCCCTCTCTCCTTTTAAAAAAACTTTGAAGGGAAACATCATGTTGGAGATAAGTGTGTGAGTGCGTTTTCGCAAATGATAAGTGTGTTGTTCTGAAATGTGTTTCATTAAAAAAGTGTATCATTAATATAACAATGTAGGTATAATCATAAAATTCGAATTTTATGCATGTAGTACAAGGTGATGGTGAGAAGGTGCATGGTCTTTGAATCGTTCGGAGCTGCCATTCAACACGTGCCATAAATGAGCAATTTTTTTGGCCTGTTTGCCATACATGGTTGAAAACTTGAAAACCTTATAAATCTTTGAACTGGAGTAGACAAGAAAGGTGGTCCATTGTGAATAATTGGTACAAGAACGTCAAGGGTAGATGAGCCTTGGTCTGTTAAATATGTGGACCTTAC
This sequence comes from Castanea mollissima, assembly GCA_014183005.1. Taxonomy (NCBI): domain Eukaryota; kingdom Viridiplantae; phylum Streptophyta; class Magnoliopsida; order Fagales; family Fagaceae; genus Castanea; species Castanea mollissima. The sequence goes on from JACAVU010000001.1 coordinate 28,695,626, forward strand.
ACTTTAAGTTCTCCACCTTCCAAATAAAGCCATTGTTTGCCTAAAGGGCCCAAAAAAGCTTTAGGGCAGTTCAAGGCTGGCAATGGTACAAGTATATGACTGATTGCACATGGCTTTCACTTTCTAGTTTCTAAGCCTCATATTGAGTTTAAAGCTGGAACGCTCAAACTTTTAACATGTAAAAAGGGCAGAAACACTTTCATCAGTTGGGAAAAGGGCGGAAATACTTTCATCAGTTGGGACCATGAAAATTTATTAAATTTTCATGGTCCCCAAAAGAAGAAAATGTTACCTTGTTTGGTTTACTGAGTTTCATCGCTCACATTTGGTGAGCCTCACACTAAGTGAAGTTGTTTGGTTTAATTTTCATTCTCAATTTCCATAACTTATTACTCAAAAAACTGAGTTAAGAGTTGTGGAAAATAAGAACAATTTTTTGTAGTTTTTGGGCGATGGAAGCTAAGCTATGATGCCATTTTTGTAAATAACTCTACTCAGGTAAGGCTCAACACCAACAAACACACGTTCATGACCACACAAAGTTAATTTTTTCTCTCTTCATCGTCACTTAAACCGATCTCTCTCTCTCTCTCTCTCTCCTACCCTTTGCTAGATCAATTTTATCTCTCCTCACTTTTGGTTCATCTCTCTCTCTTTCCTCAATTCGTGTTTTTGGGTCTCCAATTTAAAGATTCTTGAGTTTGGGTTTTGTGTGTGTGTGTGTGTGTGTGGGTCGCAATTTTGGATTGCTGATCTGTGTGTTGGTGAGTTTGAATTTTTGGTTGTAGATGTGGTTTAAGGCTTGGGCTGTTATGGAGGTTGGTTTGTGTGGCTATTGGTGGTGGTATTGATGGTTGGTGCTTTTTCTTTTTGTGAGTGTGGCTGATGGTTGTATTTTCTTTTGGTAGTTAGAGATTTTTCTTTTGGTTGTGTGGCCATTGGTAGTGTCAATGGTAGCAGGTTCAGGGTTTGCTGTTGGTGGTGGTGGTGATGGAGTTGAGTTTTGGGTTTGTTGCGTTGGGTGGAATGTTTTACTGTTGGTGTGCGGGTTTTTTCTTCTTCATCCTCTGGTAGTGGCTGTTCAGACTAATGGTATCCACAAATATTATTTAAATTTGCTTTTTTCAAACTGAAAACTAAGGGGAGTTCTGATGTCAAACACATTGTGGATTAAGTTAAAAGAAAATAGGGAAATAAATATAAGATATGAGAATGAGTTTTGAGGTATAAGAATTGAGATATGAGTGACGTGAGATCCAAACATAGCCTATCTCTCTCATTGACATGGAAATTACTCCCAAAACACATAGATGGCCGCTATAAAAAGAGATACCCCAATTGCCTAAAAGAACATAGTTTCTTTTTAGAGATAACAATAACTAATCAAATGAGTTTGCTAGAGTCAGATCAGCTTATCAAATGGGAAGAACAAGTCACCTAAAATATGCCACATGAAAATTGTAAATATAACATCTAAATAACAAGAGAGCAAAGCTATAGATTACTTTGCTAGGCACACAGAACAAAAGTATACTTTATCATGGTTAACGAAAACTCATCCAGGCTCTCCTGGTAATGGACATTCAAAAAAAGTACAAAAACGGATGAAGATGAATGAAGCAATCTAAGTACAATAGAGGCCTCAAAAGTCAGGACAAAATAAAATTGTCCTCAAGCAGAAATGCCGCCTAGAATATGAACTTGCTGCCACCAGACTGTCATAAAGGCATTGATATACCTGCAATATGGACAAAATGGATTATTTAATGAGTTGAAATTATCATAATAAACACACCATTACACGAATGAGCTATAGCTCAATTCTCACGCCCTTGTCCCATAATAATTGGTTGGAGGATGAGGTCGTGGAAGATCCATTGGGTGCATGAGTCACTTGCCAATTCAAAAAAGAGTATCAAAAGAAACATAATACTGTGCATATATTGTTGTCAACACACATACACGTGACCAGAACTAGATCATATTAAGCGTACATAATTGTTTCACAAACAAGAATCCTTCTTTTTTCTCTTTTTTTTTTTTTTTGGGGGGGGGGGCAAAAATGTGTAGGTTGAATATTAGATAATTGGTCCCCCCCTCATCTGCTATGTATTTTCCTGTTTCCATTAAGCTTAGCCAATTATATTGGTTGCCTACATCATCTATGTTTATCAGGGACAAACTCCCACTAAATGTGATGTTTTCCTTCCCTCAGTTGGCCAATTGATCTTACGTTGCCATTCACATCACAAATGAATATTTTGCAGGTTGGAAGCCAACCCAAATAACTGATACAAGGTTTTTGCTGATTACATACTGTGGAAGAATTATGATCTTAGCAATATCAGTGAAAAATAGAGAGAAAATCGACACAACCGCGGGAGTGGGTGGCAGAAAAAAAAAATCACTATCAGAAAATAAAGAATTTACAATACTTTTTTAGTGCCTCCAAAGATACCCTATTCCGGTACATTGAAATTTCTCAATATAACCTTACCATACACCCCAACCTATAATTCGTCCCAGGGAAAAAAAAATAAATTTGCTGTATTGGGTCTCAAGGGATCTGCTCCGCCCATAAGGCCCCTAACCCAACTCTACAATTCGACAATCCTACATAATTTCAATTAAGCAAATAGCTTGAATTTTCCCTTCAATGGTCTCATCCCTCGCATAAGCAATACCATACTGAAGGTCCATCCCCCTCTTAGGGTGTGTTTGGATAAGCGGTTGCAAAACGGTGTTTTGGGTTTAATTGAGCGGTTGTAAAAAAGATAATGCTGTTGTGAAACAAAGTTTTGAATTTTAAGAACATGCTTTAAAGCTCCTAAAATGCCTAACCAAATGAACCCTTATAAAATTCAGTGGCAACACTCAACTGAACCTTGCCAATAACAAGGAATTTCCCATCCCTTCACCCATAGAAAGGGGGAAAAAAAAAAGACACCCTAGATAGCTGCAAAAACCCTATCAAACATCTTGAAATATCTATCTTATTATTGCACATTGGCGTAACATGATTCATATCCCCAACTATAGATAACTGCAATAGGTCCAACTTCAGATGAGACAATCAACATCTACCCTAACATACAGAATAGCAGTACTAACCAACTCAGTTTTTCCCAAAAAAAAAAAAAAAAATCATAACTCTGCAAAATCCTTGATCCAAATAGGGCCAATGAGAGTAAACTACATATACCCATTTGGAAGTTCATTAATACACTTCTCCTAAAGTCACACGTTCATATAGACATACATACAAACAAGTGGCGTGCACTAAATTTCTAGTCAAATTTTTTCAACAAAAAGCTCTCTCAAAAGCAAAATATACATAAAAGGGCATGAAGCAAATATCAAATAAATAGGCACACATGAGAGTGACACACCTTGAGGAACTAAACTCCAGCTCTGAGAATCAGTGGATAAGCTCGATACAAGCCTCGCCGAAGCTATCGCGTTGTGCAACGGTATCATCGTTTCCACGCTGCTTAACTCCAACGGTAACCTAATCACAAAAACAACTGTAACTCTCAGTTAAAGGAACAAAAATGAAAACTTTTGTGTGTGCTATTATTAGGTTCACATGTGACGATTAATCTGCTAATGTTCAAAAGTTTCTATCTTTTTTTTTCTTGGGAACCAAACAGGAGGCAAGAAAGTGAGAGCTCGGAGATCTCATCGAGAAATGCGGGAAAAGCGTCCCGCGGAGGCGGAGGTGGAGGCGGAGGAAAAGGCTTGTGATTGAGAGAAGGATTTGAGCGGAGAGAGCTCGGGAGCGAGAGATCCGTTGCCGAGTTTGAGAGCGAAAGGGTTGTAATCGCGACGATAACCTCGAGACTACATTTGAGTACGCCATTGTTGGCTTGGCTTCGTTGAGCTTTTTTTTCAGCTAGAATTCTACTCTCTTTCGTGCTTTCGAGGAATCAGAAGGGTTTTGCCGAAGTGTACGACTCCAACTGCAAAACGACGCCGTTAACTTCTTCATTTTTCTAAAACCACAATTTAATTATTTATATTTTCTATTTCACTTAAAAGGTGCCTAAAAATTCCTGAAAAAGAAAAAAAAAAAGGCTATAAAATTTTTGAACATTTTAATTAGTGGACATATGATAACAATATAAGTAAAGAATAAAATGTGATATTCAAGATTTTTTTAAAGTCTTTTTTCAATCATTTATGGGAAGTCAATGTAAAATTGTAAATAGTTGCATTTTACCGGAGGTGAGTGTCTTAGTTCAACTTTCATTGCAGATGTGAGAACTGAGAAGAAATGATTATGGTGAGATTTTGTTTGCCCACTCAAGAATGACAAATGTGAAGAAGACCTCTTAAAATGTTATCAAGGTTTTGCAAGAATTTCACTCTCTTCATTTCTAGTTCTTGGCTCTATTCCATAATGAATTGAAGTCGGCTCTAAGCTCCTTTTTCTTGTTGGAGATTCTCTTTTGTATTCAGGGAAATGGTCTAATTTCGATCTCCTCTCTTCCCTCTTGGGTCTTTTTTCCTAAAGATTCAGATGATTAGGGCTATCATCTTTTTTTTTTTCTTTTACCTCTTTAATGTTATCATTATTCAGCAAAAAAGAAAAAGAAAAAAAAAAGGAGTGTCTTGTTTCAAGCTAGAAGGGGTATTAGTGTTGACGAACCCAATAAATTCCTTCGTCAAGATAAGTCTACACTAGATGAAGGGAAGCATCATTAAGCCCATATTAAATGGAATGCTGTTACTCACCACTAAATGTAGGGAATATGACCATTGGAGAAGATATCAAATCAACACGATTAAATCACTCATGGGCGTTTCAGAAGGGCATTCAAGACACCATTGAATGTCACTAACGGCTAGAAGGGAAGGCCCCGTGCGTGTGTGTGTATATATATATATATATATCCAGCCTCAATCCCAAAAAAAGTTATTACAATTCATTTCTTTTTCACATACAACAAAATTAGAGTTTCTTGTGTTCATCTCCACCTTGTTGTTATCTGATTTACCCATTGGAGACTTAGTAATCGGCACCACACCAGTGACCACTTTAGTAGGAGTTTCCTGTTTATTTTTTGTGCAGGTCACCCTATGATATTTGGCAACGTCTTGTCTGGACAATCACCTTGACTGGCGATTTTGGCATCATCAATTTGGCGTCATCTGTGGGGAACTTTACACTTTAAACCTTAGTTTGAAAATGTAGCTCTACCCTTTGTGACGCCTAGATGGAGTCTAATGCATCTCAAGATTCGGTAGCACTTGCTTTGAAGATTCAAGCACTCACAGCTAATGTAGAAGAGCTCACCAGAAAAAATCAAGAGATGAGGCTGCAGCTACAATAGGAGAATCGTGACGCTAACAGGAATGAGGACAAGGAGAATAGTAACAGGAGGGATGGGTCGAGAAGGGCGAATTTGTCTGACGGGGCCAACAATGATCTCTTGAAGAGCATGCGAAAGGAAATGGACGAACTCAAGAACGCGATGAAGGAGAAAATGGATAAGAACCTAGACGGAATGGTAAAAAGGACTGATTCTTCTTTCACCTCCAAAGTCTTGGAATGCCCCTAGCCACCGAAATTCTGTCTCCCCCAGCTCGAGTCGTTCGATGGGTTGAGAGATCCTTTGGATCACATAACTACCTTCAAAATGACTTTGAGTTTACAACAAGTTCTTGACCAAATCTTGTGCAGGTACTTCCCAATTACCCTTAAGGGAGCTACAAGAGAATGGTTCAGCAAGCTCACCTAATTGTCCATTGACGACTTTGAGTAACTTAGCAACTCCTTCGTATGTCACTTCGTTGGTGGTCAGTGACAGAAGAGGCCAGCGGATCACCTGCTTACAATCAGGCAAGAAGAAGGGGAGTTGTTGAGATCGTATGTGAAGAGATTTAACAAGGAAGTATTGGAGGTGGATGAGGCAGAAGACAAAGTGCAACTGATCACGTTCAAAGTTGGGTTGAAGTCCAAAGATTTCATGGTTGCTCTTGCTAAAAGCCCTCTTGGGTCAATGGCAGAGATGTTGCTAAAGGCCCAAAAGAATATGAATGCCGAAGACACTTTGGCCACGATTGGAAAAAGGGGCGCGCAGAAGGAAAGAAGGAGCACTCAAGATGAGCAGAAAGGAAGAAAGAGGGAAAGAAGCTCCCTTTGTTCTAGCTGTGATTCCGTCAAGAGGAGAGACGACAAATCCCCAAGATAGTAAATTTCACTCCCTTGGTAATGTCTGTTCACAAAACATTGATGTAGATTAAAGACGACTATGCCCTTAAATGGCCAAAGCCACTACACTCCTTGCCTAATGTTCACGACAAGAAGAAGTATTGTTGTTTCCACAAAGACCATGGTCATTACACGGAGGATTGCAATGATTTAAAAAAGCATATAAAAGAACTAACCCGAAAAGGGAAAGCTACAAAAGTTTGTAAAGAAAGATGTGCCAAAACAACCTAAGCATGACACATGGACAAGATTAGAAGAGAAGCTTAGAGGTAAGGATTATCTGAGGGATGCCATAGGAGAAATAAGGATGATCAACGGAGGTCCCACTGTAAGGGGTCATTCAAGTCCTTTAAAAAATATCAGCAAAGGCAAGTAAACAGCTTCCATGCAATGCCTTTGTCAAATCACCGAAGAAGAGAAAACTTGGATATGGTATTTACGGAAGAAGATGCCTAAAGAGTGAAATAGCCACATGATGACCCCATGGTTATCATGCTCATGATAGAAGGTTTTACCTTCTAGCAGCTAAAGGTAGACCCAAAGAAATTTTGTCCATTCGAGTCTCCCCTCTTCAGTTTCAATGGACACAAGGTGTACCCGAGGGGGATAGTAATGTTAACAGTCACGGTCGGCTCGTATCCTTTCTAGATAATTAAGTAACTCTATTTCCTAGTAGTTAATTCCCCCTCATCCTACAACGTCATCATAGGAAGACCTACTCTCAATCAGTGGAAAGCAACTACATCCATTTATTGCCTGAAGGTGAAGCTTCCGATGGAGCATGGGGTTGGAGAGATAAGGGGGGACCAAGTATCAACCCGGGAGTGCTACCAGGCAGTGTTAGCTTTGAGGGAAAATCATACGTGGATGATTAAGGAAAAGATGCCAAAAGTCATGGAGGCTTTAGAGACAATCGAGTTGGTGGAAGGAGAATCTATAAAGACAACCAAGGTAGGGACGAACCTAGATATCTCACTAAAAGAAAAAATTAAAGGTTTTTTGAAAGAAAATCTGGACGTTTTTGTATGGATCCATGAGGATATGCTTGGTATATCGGCGAATATCATCCAGCATCTCCTAAATGTGAACATTGAGAGAAAACTAGTCCAATAGAGAATGAGGGTTTTTGCCCTTAAACGGAACAAAGCAATAATGGACGAATTGGATAAGTTGCTCGCTTTCAATTTCATCCGGGAAGTCTACTATCCAAAATGGTTTGCTAACGTCATTATGGTGAAGAAAGCAAATGGGAAATGGAGAATGTGTGTGGATTTTACGGACCTATACAACACTTGCCCAAAGATAGTTTCCCACTACCAAGAATTGACTAGCTCGTTGATTCAGTAGCAGGACATAAACTCTTCACATTCATGGACACCTTCTTGGGCTATAACTAGATCTAAATGTCAAAGGAAGATCAGGAGAAAATAATTTTCATTACTAGCTAGGGACTTTATTGCTACAGGGTTATGCCTTTCGGGTTGAAAAATGCAGGGACCACATATCAAAGGCTGGTAAATTAAATGTTCAATAAACAGATTGGGAGAAACATGGAGATTTATGTCGATAATATGCTCGTCAAGAGTAAGGAAGAAGAGTGTCATCTGGATGACCTCAAGGAGACCTTCGAAACATTAAGGCAATACAAGATGAAGCTAAACCTGACCAAATATGTCTTTGGGGTCTCTTTAGGAAAATTCCTCGGCTTCATGGTGTCATAAAGAGGGATAAAAGCCAACCTAGAAAAGGTGAAAGCTATCCTCAAGATGTCATCACCAAAGACCGTCAAGAAAGTAGAGAAACTCACAGGAAGGATCGCAACCCTTAACAGATTCATCTTTAAAGCTATAAATAAGTGTCTTCCTTTCTTCAAAACTCTTAAACAGGCTTTCGCATGGATGAATGAGTGTGAAGCAACGTTCTAAGAACTAAAGCGCTATTTGAGCAACCCCTCACTCCTAAGTCCATCTAAGGAAGATGAGGACATATTCTTATACTTGGCGGTATCCACAACTGCAGTGGGCACAACGTTAATCCGGGAAGAGCAAAGGGTGCAACACTCGATGTACTGCATTAGTCGAGCTTTCCAAGGAGCTGAGGCCATATACCCACGCATGAAGAAGATCACATTTGCCCAATTGTAGCTTCCCGAAAGCTTCGTCCATATTTTCAGGCGAATCCAATCATAGTAATGATGGACCAGACTATCAAGAATGCGATGAACAAACCTGAAGCTACAAGATGAATGATGCAATGGGCCGTCGAGCTCAGCCAATTTGAAATAGAGTACAAGCCCCAAACAGCCATAAAAGCCCAAGCACTAGCTGACTTCATTGCAGAATTCATCATACCCGAAGATGAGGAAAACCAAGAAGAGCTAGCCCGTTGGATGATACATACAGATGGGTTATTAATAAAAAAAGATGGGAGGGGCTAGCATTGTCATCCTTACTTCTGAGGGAGACACCCTGAAGTACGGAGTCCAGCTCCAATTCCCTATGACAAAAAACGAGGCTGAATGTGAGGCGATATTGATAGGGCTAAGGGTCGCAAAGGCCCTAGGGGCCAAGAGTGCACTAAAAAGCGATTCAAAGCTCGTGATAGAACAGATCAATGGAGAATTAGAAGCAAAAGAAAAGAGGATGCAGAAGTACTTGAAGTTAATGAACCAATTGATTGCAGAGTTTGATTGGGTAAGCTTTGTCCAAGTACCACGAGACCAGAACTCATACGCTGACGAAGTGGCCAGATATGCATCACCAAAAAACAAGACAAGATCGACGGATCTGAAATTGGAAACATAAAGGTCCCATAGCATCAAAGAATTTTAGACCTTTTCAATATAGGACCACACCAACTGGATGAGTCCAATCCTATCTTACCTTGGGGATGGACAATTGCCCTTCAATTCAGATGAAGCTAGGAAAGTTAAAAAACGAGCTACTAGATTCACGATGTCGAATAGTGTACTCTACAAAAGGGGATTTTCATAACCCTATCGAGGTGCATTGAAAAGGATGAGGCCAAGTATATCCTAGAGGAAGTCTATGAAGGAATCTGTGGAGATCATATGAGTGCAAGGTCTCTAGTAGGGAAAATCATGAGGGCAAGCTATTTTTGGCCCACCATGCAAAAAGAGGCAAAAGAATTAGTCAAGAAATGTGATAGGTGCTAGAGGTATGGAAATGTTCAGCGGTTGCTAGGGGATAAGATGACGGTCATAACTTCACCATGGCCATTTGCCTAGTAGGAGATCAACATTATGGGTCCTTTGCCACAGGGTAAGAAATAAGTGAAATTCCTACTCATGGCAATTGACTACTTCATGAAATGGGTAGAAGTAAAGGCATTGGCAACAATCACGGAAGCAAAGATCTAGAACTTTGTGTGGAAGAATATCATGTGCAAGTTTGGGATACCCAGGACGATCATCTCCGACAATGGTCATCAGTTTGACAGCCAAGGTTTCCATTCTTTCTACTCGAACCTTGGCATCAAGAACAAATTCTCCTCCTTAGGGCATCCCTAGGGCAATGCGAAAACGAAAGTGACGAATCAGACATTGTTAAAGAGCATCAAAGTTGGATTAGAGGAGGCAAAGGGAGCATGGCTCGATGAATTACTAAGTTTCTTATTGGTCTATCAAACTATAGCTAGAACCCGAACATGAGAAATGCCTTTCAACCTCACATATGACACAGAAGCAGTAATCCCCGTCGAGATTGGAGTCATTAGCTTAAGAAGAAAGTTTTTCAGTGAAGGCGACAATGAAGACCAATTGAAGTTTTGCCTGGACGAAGTTAGGGACCAAACTTCCTTGAGAATAGCTAAATACCAACAGAAGATGACCAAATATTACAACAAGGGTAAGACTTAAGAGATTCATCATTAGAGATCTCATCCTACTGAAGGTGACACTAGTGATGAAAGATCTAGTGCAAGGCAAGCTAGGGCCAACGTGGGAAGGCCCATATAAAGTTGTCCACTACTCAAGACAAGGGAGTTATCACTTGGTAGATCTAGATAGACAGAAGCTACTCCGTCCATGGAATGTTGACACTTAAAAAGGTATTATCAATAGGAGCCAAAATTCATTTGTTAGCGATTGACAGTAATTTATGATTTGAAAACAAAATAAATAAGCATACTATTCAATATTCCTCATTGTGAATGTGTCCAAATAAATGTCTGAGTGATAAAATTCCTTGAATGTATGTAAAGCACTTGACAAAAAAGGGATAAAATTCCTTGAATGGATGTAAATCACTTGACGAAGTAAAGTGATAAAATTCCTTGAATGAATGTAAATCACTAAAACTAGAGCAATAAAACTTCCTAGACGAACAAAAATCATATAGACAAAGCGAAAGGTACAAATATTAGGGATCAAAGCTAAAGTGTCAAACCCTCCCAAGGAAAGGCAAACCATATAGATAGTACTGAGAATTGCTAAATGCCTTATTGACGAACGATAGTCTTGCTTACCACTCAACACCAAGCAGCAACATGATAAGATAAAAACAAGCAGGCATAACATATGGCAAGAAGGTATGGTAAAATTTAAGCATAAAAAAAGAAAATTGTCTGAGATTGTTTAAAAGCCCAAAAACATGTAGCCCCCCCCCCCCCCCCCTCCAAAAAAAAATTAGGTAGCTGAAGCTTCACTTCCATTAGACCTCAAAGCTTCCCCCCAGGCTCAGCTGGATTCTCTCCAGTCGTGGTAGCAGCTTAAGCTGCTTCATCGGCCTCCATCTCTTTGTCAATAGATTCAAAATCTAAGTTCTTCAAATCCATTTCCAGACCGTGCTTCACCAGATACCTCCATAGCAGTTTGAAACCTTTGTAATACTAGCTGAATAGAACAGTGTTATACTCTTCAGTAAGCTGGAACGCTTGGACGGCCTTGGCAGCCACAGACTTGATCTTCTAGTTGGCCTCCTGAAGCTGCTTGTCCTTTGGCACCGTCAATAGTTTCTCCACTTTGAGCTCCTCAGACAGAGTCTTAATCTTTTCTTTGGATGCATTATTGTCATCCATTGCCATTATGAGATCCTTTCTTAAGCAGGAACCCTCAGCCTCTAGTGCCTCCACCTTGGAACCAACCACCATAGCCTTCTCCTAGTGGACCAGGTACTTTAAGGTGATATGAATCATCTTTCCCAATACTTGGTAATCACCCACATAGGAATGAAGTAAAAAAAAAGAAAAGGAAAAGGGACGGCGAAGAATTACTTGGACGAGTTTATGGATGTGGCGGTTCACCATCTCATAGGAAGGTACCCCAGAGATCTCCTTCAGATCTTTGACCATGACAACGTTATGAGCTCCCGTCAAGGCCATCCTAGTGTCATCCCAAATACTAGTCCCAACTTTCTCATTCCCTTTGTCTCCAATCCGGATCTTTTTTGGATGAGGAGTGATCTCCTCAAGAGAAACGGGGGGAGAAGTAGCCCGGGTTTCGTCAGAAGCAGGAGTGGACGAAGCCTTTTTAACCATCTTCTTCTAAATAACCCAAACCCTCCTTTAACCAATGCTGGAGAGTGGGTCATTCTTCTTTGCCTTAATATGGGCATACATCTCCTAATTGAATTCGGTCGTCATCTCTACAAAAAGAACTCTATCATTTCAACTGAAAGAAAGTAAAGATAAGAACACAAACAGACTCAGTTCTAACGAACTTACTTTTTTCTTCCCTTTGTATAGAATGGAGAATGTAATGAGAAGGCTTAGGACCTAAGCAATGATGGGCCAAAGTTCGAGGGTCAACCGACTTGTCAAATTCCTTGATAGTACTCGCGTATTCAATTGTTGCCCGGACTCGTCCTTCGAATTTACCCTTGAGCTTTGGATGCTTCTTAACTACAAGACGAATGAAGGAAAATTAAAAGTCGGGAAAGAACGACCAAAATGAATGGAGAAAGATTTCTTTTTTCACAAATTATAACGCACCAATTTGAGGGGTCTTTCATCTATGTAGCAGCCTAGGGACCTCCCCCCAAAAATTGTCAGAAAGAATCTCCCAACCATTATCAGACAGGAAGAAACACCTAGACTTCCAATAGCAGAAGGATGAAGGGAGATCAACGATAAGCCGAGATGTCCCAAGGCACAAGTTCATAGTACCTAAACTTCTTTGATTCTTTCAGATGATACAGGTGAACAAACTCATCCAATTTGATCATATCCCTGTCGGTAACAATCGTCCATATTTCCATACAACTTATAATGATCCTCCATGAGCTTGGCATAAGTTGCCTAGGAGCAATATTCAAATAATGGAGAAGTTTCATTATGAAAGGATGAACAGGAAATCTAAGACCGCACAGAAAGGTGGCCTCATAGAAACATACCTTGCCACGGGCAAAAGCACAATGTTTTTCTCCTGAACAAGGAAGACAAATCCTAGTCTCCTTAGGAAATTGAAACCTATCCCTAAACCTACTAAGGGTTCCCTTATTCAAAGAACACTCTTCCTTGAGAGTGTGAAAGGACCTTGGTGGTTGTGAAATGGAAAGTTGGGAAGACGAAGGCATTGAGGCAAGGGCATCTGTCTCGGTCCCAGTGATGTTGTCATTGAATGACAGACTTGCTTTTAAGTCACTCGACCTAACCTCTGACCCCATTCTCTCCTCCGTTGACACCCCTAGCACAACCCTAAACCAATTCAGAGACTGGTGCAATAGAGGGTACAAATTAGCTAAAACTAGACCTAGACTACTATCTCCTAAAGCAAAACCTCCAATTTGTGGACAATAACCACTAGAAGAAATAAGAGATGCTCCTAAGCGAGCAAAAAAGAACGAAACTGAAGGGGAGAGATGCCTAATTTTAGAATAATCAACCATCAAGCAAAAAGTGGTAAAATAAATTTTCTCGAAAAGGTAAAAAAGGAAAAAGTTGTACCTGAGAAGTAGTAAAATCAAGCTCAAAGGAGGACAAACGCTAAACATAAAAAACAAAAGTAAAGTAAAAAGGAAAGAAGAAGAAGTTTAAAAAGCTCCCTCGAAAAATGGAAAACCATGGGAAGCTTAAGAGTTTTTCTCGGAAAAAGCACCATTCCTAATTAATCAAAACGCGACACGTGGCCATGATACGTGCACTGCCATCTCCTCGCCATAAATGCAAAAGGAGAGAGAATATCAAAAGTCATAACCAACAAAGAATAACCCTTCGTATTCCTGGGATCGTCATTAAGCGTCTTGACGATTGTGGAATCAGGGGGTAGTTAATGAAACCAAAAAATTCCTTCATCCAGATAAGTTTACACTAGATGAAGGGAAGCATAATTAAGCCCATATTAAATGGAATGCCGTTACTTACCACTGAATGCAGGGAATAGGACTGTTGGAGAAGATATCAAATAAACTTGATTAAATCACCCGTGGGCGTTACAAAAGGGCATTCAAGACACCATTGAATGTCACCAATGACTAGAAGAGAAGACCCTGTGTGTGTGTGTGTATATATATATATATCCAGCCTCAAATCCCAAAAAAGGTACTATAATTCATTTCTTTCTCACATACAGCAGAATTAGAGTTTCTTGTGTTCATCTCCATCTCGTTGTCATCTGACTTAGCCATTGGAGACTTAGTTTCTGGCACCACACTGGTGACCGCTTCGGTAGGAGTTTCTTGTTTACTTTTTGTACAGGTCACCCTATGATCTTTGGCAACGTCTCGTCTAGACGATCACCTTGACTGACGATTTTGACATCATTAAGTGTAATAATGAAAAAACTCAAGGAAGGTTAGTGTACCAAACATATAGTATATAAATTTCTTAATGGAAAGTGTTGAATGTTTTATCAATTTACTAAAAGACTCTTGTTAAATGTTGATGTCACATAAACAACATCACAAATAAATTTTCAACTAAATTTTAATTTTGTGATTAAAAGTTAGCACATTATAATTATAATATTTACTAGTATACTATGCATAAATTAATGAAAAATTATATGAAAATTAAAAAATACTAATTAATTATGTTAATAATCAATGAACCATTTGAAACTTTAATAGAGTTTCACCTTAAGTAATTTAATTATCTTAATAATTAATGAACTACATGACAAAAATACACTAATTTTACATGTAATATATACATATGTTGAAGTCTTTGATGGTTGAATAAGAGATTTAGGGTTCAATTCCCATTTACATCAAAATCTAATTAGTATCTTAGTTTGATAATAAAGAGTTATCATTGGAAATGAACACCATAGACCCGTTTGGTTTGTAATTTGTCATCACTCAATTTTTATCGCTTATCACTCATCACTTAAAATACTCCAATTTTCCAAACCTCCTATTTGGCACCTTAACTCAAACCCAGTTTTCAACTTCAACAGTTGCGTTGGGTTTCACAAAAAAAAAATCCCAAATTTTGTCAAACATTGCTGCTGGGTTTCACCAAAAAAAAAAAAAAAAAAATCAGTCTTTTGTCAAACATTGCAGCTGGATATATGGGGTTAATTACAAAAATGTCATCATGACTCTATTTTCATAACTTGAAAACATCTAAAATATGTTTTCAATTTCTATAACTCATCACTCAAAAATCAGAGAATTGAGTGATGGAAACAAGGGTTGAAAACGAAGCCAAACAATAAAAATTTGTGTTGGTTCCATGTGTTTTGATAACTCAGATATGAGTTTTGAATCATATCACTCAAAACTCCTTGAAACCAAACAAGCCCTAAAACTCTCTCAAAAAAGAACTATAGTTTTGCCAATAAATTGAAGGATATGTTTCCAGATAAATAAGATATGGAACTAATAGTGATTTGTTTTTTGATAGGTACTAATAGTGATTTTAATATCCCTACATCAAGTTTGTCCTCAAAACTAATATTTTGCTTTTAAAAAATTAAAAATTTTCACTGTGCAATATAATTAGAGTTCTCAGTGGAATGTGCAGAACAGTTTACTGTGTAGTAAGTGATGAGATTTTAGCTTTTAATGGGTTGGGCAGAACAGAAACACTCAGTTTGGGCTCGAAATTGGAGGCCCAATGACAAATCAACCCCAACCTTTTTCTTTTTACGGTCTTGCCTGAGGTACATGCATTGTTGGTGCTCTTGAATATTACTAACAATGTATCTCATGCATGTTCGTCATGCATGTTGCTGCGTATAAATTTGTCCGTTTGAGAACCATTCATTTAATTTTGGATAGACTACATATTTGGTTCTTATTTTTTACACTATATTTTAATTTAGTTCATAACTTTTTAGTTATGTTAATTTGGTTTTTAACTTTTTTGTGTTGTGTCAATTTAGTCACTGTTGTTATCTTTTGAATGAAAATTGCTGAGGTAGTAAATGGTCAAAATAAAAAAATTATTTATTGTCACATTAACTGCCATCTAGCCTAACATGTCAGAATAATCTTAAAAAAGAAAGAAGAAGTTAAGTGAGTAATTTTTTGGATCAAAATTCCTAACCCATGATTACTTCACATTTTTTCCTTTTTTTAAACCCAAATGAAATAGTTTTGTTTGATAAGAAAGCTTCCTAATTTCATTAAACAACAATAAACCTAAATTAAATCCAAAATCCCTGCCTCTCTAAAATCCAAAATCCACAACAGTGAGGACAACAACACCTTCTCCCTTACAGTAGTGTCTTCTCCTTCCAACAACGCCTTTTTTATTCTAGTGGCACTAGGCCTTCTCCTAGCCGGTTTGTTTTCAACCCGTCAAGCAGTTCAAATTCTATCAGTACACGAACCCACCTGCTATTCTTCTCCTTTGCGATGATGGCAAGCCAATGAATAGTGGCCTTGGCAAAGACTTTCTTCTTCGTACTTATAAAGTGCAGCACTGGCACTCCAAGCTAAAAAAAAAACACAGAATACTCAAAAAATGAAAACTTTATTATAAAATTAAAGAAGAACCCATGAGTTTTAAAAAACCATAAATAACAAAAAGAATGAAAGAATGATAGATACAAATTTTGATGTACATAGCATACTTGTATATGTAGATGTGTTCTCCAAGCAAAGAAGTTTTGGTTTCAGAGAAAGCATTAGACAAGTGGGTGGGTAGTCACCAAAGTGCAAAAGGTTGAAGGGATGTCGCGGTGAAGACTGGGTGGAGATGTTATGGTGTTCTAATTTAGTTTAAGTATTTTTAAAATGTTAATAAATACTTTAAATCTGACTTGCTATTATTTTGTGTGTATTTTAGTATTTTTAAAAAGTTGATGTATATCGTGTCATATCAACAATCTGTAAAATATAGTCACGTCAGCAATTTCCATCTAAAAGGTTAGGAGCTAAATTGATACAATTAAAATGTTAATGATCAAATTAAAATACAATATAAAGGATAGGGGCCAAATATGTAGTTTACCTTCTAATTTTTTACTGAAAAATTTTAAAAAAGTAAAAAAAAAAAAAAAAAAAATTAAAAGTTGTATATAAAAACTAAAAGTTGAAAGATAAACTTATAAATTCTAGCTAAACAGAGATGTGTATGAATGGGTGTATACTGTATGCACCCAAAACATAGTATCTGTTTAGATACATGTTTTGAGTTTTTTTTTTTTTTTTTTTCTTTGCACGACAACTTTTTCATTGTTACGGTTACTGTTCATGAATAGTAACCGGCATTGTTCAGCACAGTGAGGGAGATAACGTTACTATTCATGCACTATTCATGGGACTGACAAGCACTTTTTTTTTTAAAAAAAATTTTAAAATGGGTCCCAACACTATTCACACACTTAAAAATTATTTTGCTACATTGTTTTCAGTTTTCAGCAATAAGTTCTATTCTTAGAGCAATATGCCCTTTGGGTTTGACAGGTTTAACGTGTGGATTATTGCTAACGCTAGTCTTAAGTAGGATTCCAAAAGATAAAAGTGTGGTGCACAATCAAGATTTTCCTATCTCTTCGAAGTTGGATCCCATGTGTTTCATTCTCAAAGACTAAAATTGGAGGAAGATTTTCTTGATCCCCTTCCCCATGCACCTGCAACTGAGGCTTCGCTATAGGGTTGCTTTTTGCGTTTGCTGTGTGAATTCAAATTGAGCTACCCAAGAGAAACTTCCACTTAACTGTTAAAGTTGTGTGTGTATATAACTTTTTGTTATAAACTACGATAAAAGTTGCAGAGGTACAACAATTAATTGAGTTATTTTCTCCGCTTAACTAGGACTTGATTCTCACATATGCAAGGTACGAAAGGCAATATTGTTGTCAAAGGCCATTTCATAATAATGATAATAAAGGTGGGGTTCACATGACTAGCTTGTTTCCAATGATTCCTTCCATTTTAGACTTTTTCGATGCCTTTCCAAATGATAAACTTGTTTAATTGTGATGGGGCTGATGTTAAGCATCGTGGATTTTGGCTTTCGCCTTTCAGGGATGGGCCTCATACTCTGTCTTTCCCCATTGGCCGTACACAATATTTTCAGGACGGTCACCATCAATGATTCATGTTAATATATGTCAATTAATCTTCATGATTTTCATTAAATACTAAGGTTACATGCGGTTGTTGAAATCAGTTAATTGTTATTTAGATCGGTTAGGATTTACAAATGTTTATGCAAATCGTAGTGTCAAAATTGGATTTTATCAATAAAATTGTATTAGGGTTGAGTTTGGATTACAAATGGCATAAATTAAGATGACAAATAGTCCGTTTAGATAGAACTTATGACTGAAAACTGAAAATACTGTAGTAAAATAATTTTTAAATATGTAAATAGTACCATAGAACCCATTTTTAATAAAAAAATTAAAAAAAAAGTGAAGTTTGTGTGTCCGTAAACAGTGTCGGATGCACTGTTTACGCAAGAAAAAGTCAACAAGTGCATGCATAAACAGTAACCTTTGTCTCCTGAAACTCGTGCAAAAAAAAAAAGAAAAGCTGAAACATGAAGCTTAATTTTTTATCCATATTTTTTGCACCACAATTAATTTTTGAATGAAGCTTATTTCATTAGAAGGTATACATATATATGGTATGGGCTTTGAAATAGATTCAAATTTAACTCAATTTGGATTTAAAATGTGTGAAACAAAGTCGTTCAAATTTGGCACAATTTTGCTATTTTCAATAGTTTCACTTGAGAAAAATTGTCGAGATTTGCAATTTAAATTCTACTAGAAGAAAGGTTACATTGGATTTTAACACTACTTTGTGCGCTATATAAAGCATTGTGGGCACAACTTTCTTTTTGATGATTATTGCGTGACTTTTAGAAGCAAGAAAGACTACTAAAATCAAACTAAAACTTTCACATCTTCAACCGTTAAGCCTAAATTGAAAAACTTTAATCTTGTGCCTAGAACAAAAATAAGAAAAACTATTGTGTTTTCCTATACAACTTGAGCTTTAAACTGTTTGTGAAACTACAGAGTTTAAACCCAACGAGTTCAGTGTTGCTACAAATCTATGAGAAGTTTGTTGGAGTACCAGAGGTTCTTGTTCATGCGAACTAGGTTAATTTGTTCATGGAGAAAATCATTGTTAAAAGATTTAAGAGGTTCTATAATGGCAGAGCTAGGATTTTTTGTTGCCAAATTTTGTTATTAATATATTAGTCTCCAGTCAAATTTACAAAGATAAACCATCACACACATGTGTAAATGCACGTAGACAAATATAAACATTAATATTATGATACTAGAGTAGGTCATAATTTATAAATATATTGTTGTACAATAGCGGAAGCTCAAATTTACCAAGATTGATTGTGAAAATATTTTAGGATTGAGAAACATCGCAAACAATTAATGGAAACAAAGAAAATCAATCCAAAAGAAAATAGACACAAAACACCAAGATTTACATGGTTCAGCAATAGCTTACATTCACGGGTGACAACAAACAAATTTTACTATAACAAATTTGAGACTATACAAATTGGTGTAGATGCACTCTCACAAACCCAAATCTCAAATTCACCCAAATAGCTTTTTCTCACAAATACAAAACCAAAGAACCAAAGGTTCACAAATACCAAATACTAAATGTGAACTGCCCACAAACCAAAGAGAAAACTACAAATCAAATCCAAAAGTTGCAACGCACAAAGAAAGAGCAAATCACCAAATTGCAGAACCAAAACCAAGCAGTAACAAACCTCTCTTACTATTCCAAATTGCAACCCACAAATATTAAAGAACCGAACAAAAGAAAACCTCTTTTTCTCACACACACAAAACTCTAAATTTTCCGCAACACATTCTGTTTATATAGGATATTCAAGTCGGCAAACATGCAAGTCCTTCGAGCAATAGAATTTGTAATGCAATTTCCTTGTGTCCATGTGCACCAAATGACAAGCCATCCAAAACAAAGAGTCCTAGTTCAATTTAAACTAGGCAAAAAACAATTCCACTTATAGTGGACTTACTCCCATATAGATCACGTATGTGCATAAAAAGCCCCTAAAGTCAAGCCATATGTCTACATATATTGTATATAAAATGAACAACTTTCACATATTTATATTTGCAAAATAATATTTTAGGGGAATTTAGTATTTTTTAAACTGTATACAAAATTTGTCTAGTTTGATATTAAACATGTAAAAAAAAAAAATTAGAAAAAATAAAAACTATCTTGTTTCTATAACTATTAGATCAATTGACAAATTCTATTAGTTTTCAAAAGCATCATTGAACTAACTTAACCATTTGGGGGGCCAGCTTCTATTTTTATAGCTAAATATTTAAAGTTTTTTATACTTATACATTATATAAAATAATTTTTTAAAATTTTTAGCGGCGCCCATGGTTCTACAACGATCGTGGTGTTTAGGAAGGCAAACATATTGTTTGTATAATTTACACAGAGAGTTTAGGATTGCAAATGTTATGTGAGTATAGACTATTATAACTGTTTCTTTTTATATATTGAATTTTTTAAGGAGATTAGATAGATCTCTAGAGTGGTTTTTCCTTTGAAGAGGTTCTTCATTAGTTATAACTTTTGTGTTGCATGTTTATTGCTGTGTTATTATTGCTATTGTGATTTGATATTATAATCTATAATTGTATGGAGTAAAGTAAGAAAAGAGAGATAGAAGATTTAGATTTACTTATTATATACGGAGAATTCATAACAAACTTGTGTAATATATCCACTATTTCCATTATTTACAAATTAAAGTGCTTGGGGCCTAAAATAAGATTTTAAAAAAATGGTATAAGAACTTTTAGAACACATTGGGTTTAAAATTAGATATTCCAAGAACTAATATTTTATCAACATTTGGATCTATTTTCAACCTACTTCAATCTTACCCGATCTTTTTACTTTTGGGTGAAAATATTACTTGAAATCATATTTAAGTTAACTTTCACAAAATTGTTTGGGGTATACGTCTGGCAACTATTTTCAATAATTGACCTACAAGAAAATGAGCTGGGTCAATACAAATAACACAAATCTATTCAAATCATGGCCTTTTCTTTGCCAAAAGGTCTGCACGCTTTTTCTATGAGAGTGGACAAAGTTACAAGTGTTCAAATTGCAATTTGAAACCATAGCACTAAAAAAACGAAAATCATTAGTTGCTTCCATTACGAGTGATATCTATCTGCCTAAATCTGGGCATCCACCTCAATTATAAGGTTAATTAGTAGTTCCCGAAATAAATCCCCAAGTTTTAATCTATCCCCTTATTAATTGCTCACAATTCCACCACGAAATCTTTTACCCTTTAGAACTTAAGATAAGAGTAGCTATATATTTCATCTAAATTAAAGTACCTAGCCACTTAAAAAAGAAAACAAATTTGTAACTTGAGGCTCATGCATTTACATGAATTATATCTTCATATTGTCATTTTTAGCGTTGGACTCAGTTAGGAACCAAAATTGGTCTTGGTTCTTCTTAAGAACATGGAAAGATTATGTCAAAAAGTCAAATATTTAGGGTATTCTTGAATACTATCCATTGTAGAAAAAGCCACAGCCTTGTTGGTAAAATTTCTTAGAGGTTACTTGCAGGGATCCAGATCATATCCACATTTCATTAGCAGATCAAATCCACCTTTATTTATCTAACTTGAAATGGAATTTGAATTAAATTACTTATCAAAACTTTTTTTATTTATAGAAAGGAAAATGGAATATACAAGATTAATAAAAAAAAATTACTTGTTTATCCCGCCAAATGTATTAAGATCATTTAGAGTTTTTAGGGTAACTCTTCGTAGAGTTTTGAAAATCCTATTCATTCATTATTAAATGAATGGATCAAATTTTAACGTGTTATTAACATTTTAAGAAGCTTCTACTATTACTATTTTGGCAGGGCTTTTTTTTTTTTTTGGTGGTCTAGTGTCATAATGTTTTTTTTTTTAATTTAAAATTTTGGATAAGTTTGTTTTGAAGATATGAATTAGTAGGAAAGTTTCTTATTTTGTAGGCATTTTAAGTGGAGTTGGAGATATATTTTTACCGAATTGTCTTTAAGTTTTTTCTCTATTAAATGTAAGTTTAATTTAGAGGTATTTTTGAACTATATAGAAGTCTAATCCAAATAGAAAAATTCTCTTATAGACAGTATAGAATAAAGTGTCAAAATACAATCCATTTATTTTAAAGTAAATAGATAATTTTATAAAAAAAAAAGTAAATGAATAAGAGAATAAGATTTTAGGAATTCAACGATATAGAGCCTGTTTGTTACTGTTATTTAAACAACAATTTTCAGTATTTAAATAACATTATACATATTTTCACATACTTTTTCACCCACACGTATTTTTAAAAAATACAAATAATGTTACTAAAAATCTTTTATAAAACGGGCCATAATTATCCGAACTCTAAACGATCCTAATCCAAAATAAGCACCCCTGTAAATTAATTATGGCATAAATAAACAGGACATGCATCACATACTTCTTATATAAAGTTAAATAAGATGATATATTGATTCCTCCATATCCATTTGCTTAACAATATTCAAGAAGGACCCACACGACCACGCCAACCCATCAGTATTTTATTTTTGTGGTCAGTTAGCCAGAAAAAAAGAAAGAAAACCAGTTTGTTTTCCCACAAAACCAGTTTGTAATATTCTTTCTTTCTTTTTTTACTCTTATAAAAGGGAAGGTTCATTCTCAAACTTATCACACAAAACCATCAATATGGGGGGCCCTGGTTTGTTGAATTTGGCTGCTTGGAGCTTCTATGTCCTAGTCTTGGCAGTTCAGCCTCATCAAGCACATAGCTCAATTCGTAGTTCCTTTGGCCTAAACAAAGGTGGTGTAGCTTCACCAGAGAATGGTCTATGCGCATCTTCAGTGACTATACATGGCTACAAATGCGAAGAGCATGAAGTAAATTTCTCATGCATAACTATTACATATATTATAGTTTGGCTTTTAATCAAACGTAAGTATAGATCATGGGCGGCGCTACAGGTCATTCAAGGGGTTCAAATGAACCCCCTGACTTCAAAATATATATATTATACAAAATATTTTTTTTAGTTTAATACTTTAATTTATTCTTAAAAATATTTTTTTTTTCACACCTTTACTTAAATCTTTTTTTTTTTTTGGATAGACCTTGACTTAAATCTTGTACACCTTTATTACACGTAATTTAGACTCTAAAAGTAAAGATTAAGTGTTTGTGAATTGTAAGTATCACTCTTTATTATAAATTTATATTATATGTGTGTGTGTCAAGTACATTACTTTTTATTATAATGTTATTTGCGTGAATTATGATGTGTGTAGATGTTTGCATGTATAGTATAAATATATTATATAACTTTATAAAATTTAATGATTAGGAAATAGAGAGTTTTTTTTTTACATGTTTGTTTGTGTATTAATTTCATATTATAATAACTTTTTTTATAAAGTTAGTAAAATTCAAGAAAAAAATTGTAAAGTTAGTAATTGTTTAAGCATTTGAGTTTAAAATATTATGTAATATGAATAAGTATAATTGTGTGTGTCAATAATTAATACAGAGCCAATGAATTGAGAATTGATATTAGTCATTTAGTTTAAAATATTTTTATAAAAACAAAGACAAATAGATAATAAAATAAAATGGTTACAGACTTATAACTACCCACATTGGTAATAGACACTTATAATAAATTATCATGTAACAATTCAAAATTTGAAAACTTGTAAAAAGATATTGTAAAACTTCACGTTTTATTATGATTTTCTGTTGATAACTTGATATATTAAATTTTTTTTAATTTAAATTTCTTAATGTCTCTTCTAAACAAAATTTCTAGAGCTGTCACTGCTATAGATGTGGTATAGATGTGAATTAGAGTGTGCAAGTAAATTTAATTTTCAGGTGACAACCAAAGATGGGTATATACTCAGTGTGCAAAGGATCCCAGAAGGTCGTGTTGGGGGTACTGCTGGGACTAAGAAGCAACCAGTCTTAATACAACACGG